>JALXJV020000018.1:124662-149294 GCA_024633595.2 Lepomis macrochirus
GAGAGAGAAGAGGAGAGAGGAGCTCAGTGCATCATAGGAAATCCCCCGGCAGTCTAGCCTATAGCAGCGTAATTAAGGGATGGTTCAGGACTCACCTGAGCCAGCCCTAAGTATAAGCCTACTCTTAAATGTAGAGACGGTGTCTGCCTCCCGAACCCAAACTGGAACCTGGTTCCACGGGAGAGGAGCCCAATAGCTGAACGCTCTGGCTCCCATTCTGCTTTTGGTGACTCTAGGAACCACAAGTAACCCTGCATTCTGGGAGCGCAGTGCTCTGGTGGGGTAGTAAGGTACTATGAGCTCTTAATAAGATGAGATGGTGCCTGACCATTAAGAGCTTTGTATGTGAGAAGAAGGATTTTAAAATCTATTCTGGATTTTACAGGAAGCCAATGCAGAGAAGTATGACAGGAGAGATATGATCTCTTTTACTGGTTCCTCTCAGAATACGTGCTGCAGCATTCTGGATCAGCTGAAGAGTCTTAATGGACTTTTTCGAAGAGCCTGATAATAAGGAATTGCAGTAATCCAGTCTAGAAGTAACAAATGCATGGACTAGTTTTTCTCCATCATTTTTAGACAGGATGTTTCTGATTTTTGCAATATTACGTAGGTGAAAAAAGGCGGTCCAACTGGTTGGCTTATGACAAAGGTTTTGTACCAAACAGAACCGACCAGAGATTCAAGGTCTGGGTTACAAAGGGTATAAAGATTTTTTACCAAATTGAAAAAAGAAAACCAGATGAAAAGCTTTGACGAGCTGAGGGAGTCCTTTGGCTTGGAAAAACAGGACTTTTACAGGTACTTACAGACAAGGAGTTACTATAACCAGGAAATTAAACAAAAGGATGACTATTATAACCCTCTGATCGAAATCTTTATTAAGGCATATAACTCAGAACTTTCACAGGGAATAATATCAAAAATATATAAATGTCTTAACAAAATGGGAAATTATACTTCCAAATACTTTAAAAATAAATGGGAAATAGAAGGCAATTTCACTGTGACTGATGAGGAATGGGAGAACATATGTACAACACAGTGGAGAACTACAAAATCGCATGTCTGGAAAGAATTTTGTTGGAAATGTCTGTCTCGTTTCTTCATAACACCCTGTCAAAGCACTCATTTTACACAGGGAAGTCCTGAATGTTGGAGAAAGTGTGGTTGTCGGGAGGCGCATCACTACCATGTGTTCTGGGACTGCTCAGTGGTTCAAAAATACTGGTTTGAAATCAACAAAACGCTGCAAATTGTATTTGTGTCCCCATCCTACTGGATTTCAGAACTATGTATCTGGGCCTTAAAACCCCGGCCATGGACACAGCTAATGGATATCTTTGGAGTATACTCCTGGCTGCAGGGAAAAAGGCCATTACAAAAAAATGGATGACTCAAACTGCTCCAACAATCAAGGAATTGGTAGACCTTGTTATGAACATAAGGAAAATGGAAAAAATCACTTTCAGACTACATTTACAACTGGATAAATTTGAAAGGCTTTGGAATAAGTGGGACACGTATGCTGATTTACATCTGTCTTAATATTGTGTTGATATGTTGTTCCTGCTCTCTGGTCATGTTTTGTACTGTTTTGTTCTGTTTTGTTTTGTTTTTGTAAAATAAAGAAAATAATAATAAAAAGAAAAAGAAAAAAAAAGAAAAAAGGCGGTCCTTGAAATTTCCTTAATGTGAGAGTTAAACAACATGTCCTGGTCAAAGATAACTTCAAGATTTCTCACAGTGGTGCTGGAGGCCACGGCGATGCCATCCAGGGAAACTATAGCTTATAATAAATATGTTTACTTCTGGCAATTCGTATCCTCTCCCCATTTGTCATGGCCTTTGAGACGGGTTATGACAGTTCTCTGAGTTATTTATTTTATAGTTTAATGTTTCATGCAGTATTTATGTTCCTTCTAAAGATATAGTCAGTGCATCCCAATTCAAAGCAGGGAGTCAGAAAGAACAACATATTTCATCATATTTGGAAAACTTTATTGTCTGTGCGCATTGGTCTGTGTCGGTGTATTGTGTGCTGTTTGTTTGTGTATTCAGTTAAATGATCTTGTAGTATTCAAGAATGATCATAATGATAATGTAAAACAAAGTAACAGAACTAATAATGAAGATGATGATCAGTTGGTTTTGTGTGTCCTTCAACCAGTTGCACCTAAGAGAAGAAGACATTCAAATCAATTTCAATAAAGTGCACACACCACATTGTTATCATCCATCCATCCATCTTCATCCACTTATCCGGGATCGGGTCACGGGGCGACCTTGTTACAGTATGTCTAATTTCAGATTCTGTGTCCTGACTGAAGGCAATATGAGTGACCCTCATTAACTATATCATACTTATGGTTGTATTTTCTGTACAAATGACCTTACTGACGAATAGTGATGCACCATTACACATCATCTGCCATTTTAAGCGTAACTTTTTGGGGGTCAGCGTTTCTATTTACTCCCTGTCATATGTGTTGCAAAGGTGCACAGCCCACAGCTGACAGATACATGGTTAGGTTACGTGAAATAATAAAAGTGGATATTTCATGGATCAGTGGAGATTAAGAATTCTGAATAATTACATTCATATTCATTATTCCTCAGTTAGCAGACACTAAATGAAAAGCCCAAATTACTAACCACTAGTTCACAATCACCCCAAAATTCAGTTAGACCACAGACTGAATGCATTAAAAAGACAAACTCTACTTGCCGACTGCATTCTTCAGTCGGTTGTTGTGTATGTTGCTGAAGGGTGAATGGTGTCTCGTTTGGCTCTGCGCAGAATACAGTTAGTTCAACTACATGGACCGGAAAGATCATATAAGTTTTTTAGTAATATATACACCATACATTTTAAAGATCATCTATTGGATATAAGGAATCTTACATATCAAAGAAAATGTACACATACCAGACATTGCTGTGTTTGGTATCCACCTCACACACCAGCTTCTCTTTGACCACAATTACCTGCATTAGAGATTTGTATCCAGTAACTGGAATATTTAGTACTTTGGATGTTAAACTTGAAAGATCTAAAAATTGGAATGGAACTATTGGAATAATTAGTGATTAAAATTGAACGCTTAGTGATTTGAATTGGACTTACCTTGAGAAGTCTGCAAAACACTCTTGTACTCTGACCGTGGCAACCCAGACTGAAGACACTTACCAGTGACTTTATTCCTACAAGTGCATGACCATTCACTTCCTGGAGTCAATCATTTGTTTCTATGTCAAAGACTATACCTTTGAATGGAGAATCACTTGTTTGGAATTGTACAACAATAATAATAACAATAATAATAATTGTATATCACATTAACACGATTAACACAAGGCACAATTTTTCAGACTGTATACTGGAATGGACTATCACTCGTTTGGAATTGTAGATAAAATTAACCAATTGAAAAATGCACAATAATTACAAACAATATATGGGAATACTAATACTGGAACTATTAGAATAATTAGTGATTAAAATTGAATGCTTAATGATTTGAATTGGACTTACCCTGACAACAGTCTGCAAAACACTCTCTTGTACTCTGACAGAGTTACAAAGCCACACTGAAGACACTTACCAGTGACTCAGTTTATTCCTACAAGTGCATGACTATTTACTTCGTGGAGTCAATCGTGTCATTTGTTTCCATGTCAAAGAGTAAAACTTGGAATGGAGGATCACTCGTTTGGAATTGTATAATAATTAATAATTAATAATTGCATATGAAATTAACTACATGAACACAACACACAATATTTACAGACTATATATTGGAATAGAGGATCACTCATTTGGACTTTAACAAAACTCACTAATTGTTCAGTATGACTACAAGCTTATTACTTCCAATCATGTCATTTGTTTCCTTTGTACATTATTGTCACACCTCTAGTCCCCAAATTGAATTGAATTGAAATTGATTTGAAACAAATTCCTGGTTAGTGTAAAAACTGCTTGGAAATAAAGCTGTTTCTGTTTCTGATTCTCATTAAACCCCACGTAATATCCTGTTATGATAACAAGTTGGAGTGTCTGGAATGTGGCCTGAGACTGCCTCATCTTTTTACTGTGATGATATTAAATAACACTGTGAAGTGTTTTATATCAATGGAAGTTATTGTAGGCCAGTGAAGTGTTGATTTAAGAGGCTCAGTCAATCATCACCTCACTTTGGATGGAAGATTAATGGAAAATGGAACAATATCTCGTATTAAAAACCAAAAGTGACCTGTTTTAACGGCTGAAACAGAAGCTGTGTTATCTGGCAACAAGTAAAAAAAAATACACAAGCTCCTGTCAGGCTCGGGAGGAGAATTTGATTAATCCAAAAGCTAGCTTTCTCACTAATTCAGAAGTGTACAGCAGCAGGATATTTTCCAATATTTAAACAGTAAGGAGTCAACAGTGAATTGAAGGCAAAAGAAGGAAATAGAATAAAATACACTTACACAGTTTACTTCACAGTCCATCAATGATCTAAATTAGGAAGATTTTCCAAAAATGCAATGAAAAACATCATTTTGTTAGGCATTTAAAACATATCTTGGAATTGTTAGTGTTTTCGATCATAACATTAGTGCTCAAGATAGAAAAATAGGACTGCTAGAAACCTTTCTTGGAATTGTTAGTGTTTTCGATCATAACATTAGTGATTAGGACACAAAATCAGACTGATTTGGAATCAGGCTGATTTTAGCTATTAGAAGTTGGAAGGGAGGATCACTCGTTTGGTATTTGATATCTTTACATAATAAACAAACAATAAACAAACATTTGTATGTTATCCATTTGGAATTGTGGCAACAGAAGAGATAATTTTATTTGGAATTACACCCTTTTAAACCAATACAAGGAAAGGTCTGGACTTCAAGTCAAGGGGAATCTCACTTGGATACAGTGACAAAGCTGTCTAACAACATATACCTATCTTTACGTATATGCCTACAAGTATTTTATTAATCACTTCTTGCTTCCAATCATGTAATTTGTTTCCTTGGTACATGGGTGTTTATTGACACACCTCTTGTCAGCAAATCCAAAAATTAGAGTGTCTGGTGTTAATGAAAAAACATTTAAATTAACACTGTGAGGTGCTTGAAGTGTTTTATACATATGGATGTTATTTTAGGCCAGTCACATGCTGATTTAAGAGGCTCAGCTGATCATCAACTCACTTTCAGCCGCTCTGTCATCACTTACAAAAAAACAAAAACCTTCATTTTATCAAAGAAAACGTCTCAGGTTACGTATGTAACCCTTGTTCCCTGAGAAGGGGAACGAGACACTGCGTCGGTGACGACACCACGGGAACGCCCTTGGGGGTTTCATTCATAGTTAGGGTTTGGTTAGGGTTGAACATTGAAAGCAGTTGCCAAACAGCTGTGTGACCTTGTACATTGCAATAGCTAGTTTGAGGATTTTCAGTCAGGATTTAGAGCTCATCATAGTTATCAAAATTACAAATGACCTTCTAATTGCATAAGACAAAGATCTTATTGCTGCATTTGATACCATTGACCATCAGATTCTATTACAGAGACTCGAACATTTCATTGGTGTGACACCCTGTGGGGTCATGATTGTGGCCTGATTGCAGTGGCTCTGGGCACCTGGGCTTATTGCCCTATAGAGTATTTGGGATTGTGTTCTCATTCGGCAAGGACCTACTGTCAAGACTAAATCAGACCTCCCTGCGGCCTGCTCCCTGGTCTTCCATTTAGTTTGGTCTTCTTTGGTTGCACTGTTGCATTGTGGTATTTGTTTTGTTTGCATGCTACAACACCTTCACACATACACCCATGCAACTATCATCCTGCACAGACAATACTGAAACCTGGATGACCTGTAATTTTCCAATGTTAAACTGATTAAAACAGATAAAACTGAAGTTATTGTTCTGGTGCCCAAACACATTTTTAAAGATATAGTTACTCTGGATGGCATCGTCCTGGTCTCCAGCACCACTGTGAGGAATCTCAAAGTGCAGAGACACCCTCTGCTACAATTATTAATACTAGTCCTATTATCATTAACTTTATGATTATCATAAACATTACTATTAATATCTCTACTGTTTTTAGTCTATAGCAACATCCTGTACCTCTGTGTGTTTATTGTGAAGGCTGATCTCTCCTCCGCCTCGCTCCCTCCTTCTCTGTCTCTCTCTCGCTCTCACCAAGAGGTTTCTGCCCTTGAAAGGAAGTTTTTCCTTTCCTCTGTCACCTAGTGCTTGCTCTTGGTGGGATATGTTGGGTGTCTGTAAATAACAAGACTGCGGTCTAGACCGAAAAGCACTATGAGGTAACTGTTTTGATTTGGTGCTATATAAATACAATTGAACTTGACATATTTCATGTAATAAAAAACATTTGCATATCCCCCCTGTGGAATTGTGGCAGCAGAAAAGACAATTCATTTGAAATGAAGCCCTTTTGAATTGAAAAAAAGGAAAGGACTGCTTTTCATGTTGTGATTAAATGACTTCCTGTCAGGTCTTGCAACTAAACCCAAGAGCAGACTGGAGCCGGAGGTAAATAAAAGACGGGTTATTAGAGAACAACAGAGGGAAGAGTAAGCTGAGGGGGATCGGGGCAAGGCCCGGGTTACGTAGGGGAGGGAGAAGCTGTGGGAGCTGGCAGGCGAGGCGAGGTAGAAACTTGTCCTGATAAGTGTGCAGGCTGGTGGGAAGGACAGGTGATCCAGGGGAAAGGCGAATTTCCTGAAGGCGAGAAACAGAGTGAGTCAGCAGACAACGGGAAACACAGAACTAACTAGACTTTAGACTTAAAGTGATGAGATGCTTGGGTGAAGGATGGTGTGGTAACACAACAACCCTGGAGCGCTGGCCAGGCTGGTGATGAGGCAATGCCAAACAGGTGCTTGATCATGACGGGGAACAGGTGTGCTACAGCCGTGGCGAACCAGAGACCACGCCCACCAGCTCTAGGAAAACATCGGAGAGAAGACAGACAAAAAACAAAAACCCACCAAACACCCAAAAAGCAAAAAGCAAAATAAAAGCCACTCATACACACACTTCCACCATACAGGGTCAAGGTCCAGAGGGCGTGACACTTCCTCTGTGGATGCTTTGCTCTTTGTGCTCACAGAGTGGGGAGAAGAGGCTCTGGCAGACCAGATTTTTTTGTAAACTGCTGTTTCTTCCTCCCAGTTTGGACACAAGATGTATATTTTTATGCTCAGCTACTCAAGCACTAACTAAAAAGTCCAAAATGTTGAGCTACAGGCTGAGCTACAGCCTGAGTGTGCAGGGCTCTAATGCCTAAAAGACACAAGGTAAGCATGTTTGTTTGTTTTATACTAAAACTAACTGCTTGATGAGGCAGCAAGAACTTGAAGAACAATACACTGGATTTTGCAGAGCTTCATAGGGAAAAACTTATTTTACATTTTATGCCACCTATTTATTTGGCTGACATTGATATTTCAGATGTCTTTCAACTGAGCTACTTAACATTGGACATTAATGTTCACAGTCTGGAATTCCGCATGGGGAATTGGACACAATCTCATCCCCATCCCCAGTGAAAGAGTACACATTTCTTGACATAGAAAAACCTTTTATTAAGCTTGTGATATTTTGTTTGTGTGTGTGTGTGTGCGTGCGTGCGTGCGTGCGCATGCGTGTGTGTGTGTGTGTGTGTGTGAAGGTGTCTGCATTAACATTAGCAGGTGATGTGTTAATGTTAATGATGACGGTTCCTTTTCCACTTCCCAACCACAATGTTGCTGTTGAAACAAAAGAAGACGGTCAATATGTATTGTGATGTACAGTATCTGTTTTCACCTCTGAAATGTGTGGAATTGTGTGATATGTAAACTTACAGAACCAGGCACAGTCAGGAGGTGGATGAGACACCACCTGGCCGCAGAACTAGAAGACTATAAACTTGAGGTGCCGACTCCTTTTAGAACATCTTAACAATATTTACATCACTAATATTAACAGCAGGACGATGACGGTTCCTCTTTAACTTCACTAACACAATGTTGCTGTTGAAACAAAAGAAGACGGTCAATAAAAAAATTGTGATGTACAGTATCTGTTTTCACCACCTTTGTATTTGTATTTGTATTTTATATTTTGTTTGTTCTCCATCTCCTTAATCTAAGCAGCTTCGTTCCTTGTGTTTATTTCACCTTCAGTTGTCTCCTCGTCTCCTCTTTCGCGTTCGTCTGTCTCTGCAGTTACACTCATTCTGTTTAAGAAAACGTCTGAAATGTCTGAAATGACATTAAAGCAAAGAAAAAAGGAAAAGTTTAACCTTACACTCTTCTTAGCTTATAGAATAAATTTTTTTTATATATAAGGCCATATTACGGAATGTTTTCACAAAATTTACTTTCTTCCATAAGAAATTGTCCAGTAAATAACCTCCATTAAACCTTAGATTTTACACTCTGTTCATGGATTAAACAAATGAGATGTAATCTGTCTCTATCTCACTTTCTTAAGATACATATGTAGTATCTGGTGTCTGTTCCACTCCCAGCAGTTCAAAGTGGCAGCTGTATCAACAAGTTAAAGGGTCAGTGACCTTCTACAGGAAACGTAGTGATTGATGGCTATGGAATTTGACTTCTAACTCCTTGTTTTACAACCTAAATAGTACTACACCCTTATATGGGGTTGACTTCTCACCTTGCAGACCCAAACCTTTTATGATACTTAACAGATGTTTGAACATGTCCTATATAAGCTATGTGTAATGAAGAGTGAGGCAGAGTGGTCATCGGGCTGGGTCACTCTCCAAGCTGCTGCAGAGCTTGTAAATGATGCTGAACTCTTTTGATTTAATAAACTTTTGAGATCAAGAACAGTGTCAAGCGGATTTCTTCACCGCAGCATTATTGTTGGACACCACAGAACCTGGCACCCCAGATGGGACCGTGTTATGCCTAAAATCATCGTCTCATCCCAGGCTCCGTCGAGCTGACTCCCGCTCCAGAAGCTAGCATATATGGTGAGTTTTCTCATAAACTGTAGGCGCTGGTCAGTTCGAGTGTCTGTGTGTGCGTTGAAGGGTACACCGGTTCGATCCCGTGTGAGTGTTTGCGGATGAATGTGTGAGAAGACTCCGTTCTAAATTTTGAGTGCGTTGTAGATGACGCAATAAGTGTGTGTGTGAATATAGTGAAGAAAGACAGATAGAAATAAAAGGAAGAAAAAGGAATAGCCTAGGTAACGGACAGTGAGCTGAAATAGCTTTGCAAACATTAAGAATATGGGCCCTCAGATTCTTATAACCGTAAGTCATATGGGATGGAGGCTACTGTCGTGTGAGACTAGGCTTTAGGGAGTAGTCAAATTGGAATAAGGGGAAAAAAAGAGTGCAACCCTGGCCAGGGTCATTCGGTTTCAATAAATTTAGTAAGATTAAGGAAGGATATAGTATAAGGTTAAGGAATAAGGAATAAAATAAGGATTAGGACGCCGCAGATCTGGACAAAAAGCCCTTTAAAAAAGGCGATCTTAGATGGGCCGCAAATCCTGGAAAGGAACTAGGTGACTTTTCGGGTCCGTTCTGGGAACTGGGAGCTAGTAGAATAACGTTTGATTGACGTTACCGCTCGCTTCATGTGTTGACAGACCATGTCCGAAGTAGCCTCTCATTAAATATCTACTAACTCGAGGTAGCATAAATTTAGGAAGAAATAATAAAGGAAATAGTTAAGGAAAAGGAGCGGCAGTAGCATTCTTTATAAATAGTGTGAAATAATGCATTATTGTTGACTGGATGTGTGTGTGAGAAATAGGAGAGGGTGTAGTGTGTGTGTGAAGAGCTGTCTCTGCTGTGTATGAGAGGGTATGTGGAGGATGATAGGTGAGGATTAAGGGAATTGTATACACATAAGATAATAGAAAAGGGAACTTGGCCAAGGGGAGTTGTGTTATAAGATTTGTTAAGGTTACATTACTATAGATTATTTTATTATCATATTGATTGATGCTGCTGTACGGTTTGGGTTATTTCATAATCAGCAGTTATTTTGTCTTAGCTTAAGTTACTTCTATGTGTTACGTGCATTTCATGTTGTTTTCTTTATGTGCGATTACCCTTCTCTAAAGGCATCTTTATTTGGTATTTAACCTTCATGTACTTTGTGAGTACATAAAAGGGCTAAGTTGTTGTTGTGTGTTTTTGTTTTGGTTCCTCTGTGGTTTGAGAGAGAGAGAGAGAGAGAGAGAGAGGCAGCGCTGGCCAGTGCATTAGGTGATAGAGTACTTCAGAGTACGGTCTAGACCTGCTCTTCATGAAAAGCGCTGTGAGATAACTGTTGTAGTGATTTGGCGCTATATAAATAAAATTGAATTGAATTGAATAGAGATTACCCGGATCTAGTCTGGCCAGTACTGTTCAATCCACAAACTCTACAACACCTGTGTGTATGTGTTTATATTCATTTACTATTATCCCTGTTGATATACATTTAGTTGGTGTCTTTTTGGGATATTAGAGACACATTTTTAATAAGGGGAATCCATTTCTTTGTGGGTGCTTGACATATTTCATGTTATGACTAGTTAATGGGAGACTTGGCAACGGACTGATCAGTTAATGCATTTGCATATTACATATTGGAGTTTTTGTGAGTGGGTTGTTTAGCTTGAAGTGGTGTTGAAATTTGGGTATCGAGATTATTGTGGGGATAAAACTTAAATTGGGTGCTTATTAGGCAGTAGTTGGCGCTGTGTGATTGCTAGATAACGAGTTTCCTGCGATTGCTCTGGAGTTGACAGATTCCTTTGGTGTTTAATTAACGGCTGTGAAGAAAAATAAACAAATAAATAATAATAAAATAAATTGCAATAAGTAACTATAAAAGGGTTGTCACAATGCGGAAAAAGGACAATAAAACTATGAAAGTAATTACTCCAGTAGATGTAGTGCAGAAAAATAATCCTCTAGTTAATGGTATTGCATTGCATTGCATCGTTGGCCTGGCATTGAACAACCATGGCCAGTGGAAGGGACTCTTAACCCAGATGTAATTAAAGTGCTCGTGTCCACCTATAAGGCAGAACAAGATAAGGGGAAAAAAGGGGAACGACGTAAAGAAAAAAGACAAAGAGAACTGGGTGTTCTTAAGTTATTTGAACATGAGGGACAAAAACTGATAAAAAATATTCAGGATAAAAGGGACCAAGGTGAAGAGCAAATGGCAAAACAGGCAAAGATGACAGAAAAATTAATGGAAGCAGTCAATACACCCTTCTCACATACGGATTCAGCAAAAAGACCTCCATCTTATGAGGAGGGAGCGGAGTTTAAGGACATCTATCCTCAGCTTCCAGTGATCACTCAGGAGGGTGATTATTGCATCAGAGATGAAGATGAACAAATCATAGAGAGGACAAGCAGAAACTACTATAAAAATGACTCCAAGCTCCAAAAGTAAGAAGAAAAAGACACGTTTGGAAACTAAGGGTAGAGCGAGGTTTAGGAGAATGGAAGATGATGATGATGAGAGTGATTCAGAAGAAATCATGGGATATGATTCTGTGATCAGACGGCAGCTGGCCAGAGCAGAAAGAAGGGGTGATGGAAGTTAGAAGAAGGACATAGGAGATCAGATCTCTGATGAAAGTGAAGGTGGAGACAGTAATAAAGAGTGGGAGTGTAAAGGTGTTTTATTTTTAAGGGGATTTTATCCTGCAACAACTACTGAAGAAATAGAAAAAGACATGGATCAATGTGCATCATCCTTGGAGAAGTCAATTAATTCAGAAGAAATAAGAGAAGTATTCAAGGCTTAGATCAGACTTGCAGGCTCTTCCTCTACGTGAGGCAGACCTGGAGTATTGGACTGATGGGTCTTGTTATCGTGAGGGAGATAAATTGTGTGCCGGCTATGCAGTAGTAAAAGCTCAAGGAACTGGATTTGTTGTTGAAAAAGCTGAAGTAATACCACAGCCTGCGTTTGCACAGCTTGCAGAACTTGTTTATTGGCAGACGGGCAGCGAGTGACACATTCACTGATTTCTAATAAATCCCTTGAACAAGTAGGTCTATTGGAAACAATTTTTCTATGCTGGAAGATCTTTTCAGACATTTTCAGAGAAAATTGTGGGAGCTCAATTATAGACAGAATATACTGTAAGAGGTATAAAAAAATCAGTAATTCTTGCTCGCAGGTGAATAAAACACCTCCACTAGCCTTGAGGTTATAACTTGTTTGGCTGTAATTGTGTCTATGTAACCAAAGCAAACCAATTAAATACATTTAATTTACTAGATATAAAGCATACTCAATACATTAATATGTATGATTCAATTCTATTCAATTTATATAGCGCCAAATCACAACAACAGTTATCACACAGCGCTTTTCACAAAAGAGCAGGTCTAGACCGTACTCTGAAGATAGTCTACTTTTGGAGACTCTAGGAACCACAAGTAACCCTGCATTCTGGGAGCGCAGTGCTCTGGTGGATGGTGCCTGACCATTAAGAGCTTGGTATGTGAGAAGCATGAGATGACAGGAATCCACTGCAGCTTTCTTAAATAAAAACAAGTCTAAAACCCTTCTAATGCAATTTCTGAGTCTCTGGTAAAAGCCAAACATAAGGTGAAACACTTTCCAGGCGAAGTATTAAACTAATTTAAACCATCTGAACAGCTCTGGGAACCGAGGCAGGAAGATGATCAGGTTGGAGTGGGTGAAAAACACAATGCTGGGCATCATAACTTGGCCTTGAGGAGAAGGAATCTTCTGTAGTGGTACACAGTGACATCGGCTGCACATCCAGCAGAGTCTGGTCCTTTCTGGTCATTAAAGCTAATGAGTCCAGGCTCTTAATACCACGATGGATGTCAGCGCTGCGTCCACACAGCAACAGCAAGGACAACAACGTTCCAGAAGCTGACACAATCAAAGACACAGGGATGGGTCATTGAGGTTAGGCAGCATGTTCCTGCCATGTTTTGATAAGATCTTCAATAATGTCAGGTTAATGGAAAAGGTCAAGATTATTTCCTGCTGACACACTCGCTGAAGTCAGTCAGAGGCCATGTTCAAACCAAAGAAATGCAATGACATCCTTATCCTGCCGACAGCGATCTATTACTTTTTTCCTTTTTTTGACAAATGTACTTATTGTAAGTCACTTTGGACAAAAGCATCTTACTAAATGCAATATATAAATATAAAATGTAAATAAGCGCCATTGAGAAGATTAAATGCAATCAAGAAAGTCCAGTTTGAATAATACATCCATAACCTAAAGCACTTTTTGCTTGGTGAAGCTCACAAGAGACAGATTTTTAATGTGATCCATCGATCTATCGATCTAATCAATAGATCAATAGATCGATAGATTAAAAAATAATAAAAAAACCTTTCAAACCCATAGTAAATACAAAATGTAAATGCTCCGTATTTGTATAGCGCCTTTCTAGTCTTTTTGACCACTCAAAGCGCTTTTACACTACATCTGCATTCACCAGTCATACACATTCATACACTGAGCCTAAGTGCTCAAACGAAAACTAAGACATACACATTCATACACTGGCGGAACAGCCGCAATGGTTCATTTATCTATAGGTGATTACCACAAGTGTGCTTTAGCTCACTTTACAGAGACAGAAAAGTCAATAAACTGCCAGAGTTTAACTAATGAGCAGTTAGAGAAAAAAACAATAGAAGTTGTAGATAACGGGAAACTTAAAGTCTGTGAACCTCTGACGAAAATAGTCTTGACAGGCTGTAAATGTGAATGGACAGTAGACCAAGCAGTGGGATGTCGGGGGCTGACTAATGCTTTAGCAAGTTAATGGGGCCCATAAGGACTTGGTTTGTGGGCAGGTAGAAAGGCTTAAAGCCTATAGGTTCTGTATAACAGCAAGGAGAAATAAAAATGAACAGTAATTCATCTTCTGTGGTTAGCGCTCTATTGAGATAAATGCATGAAAAAAAGACTAAATTAAACGTGAATAGAATTCATTGCCCTTGAATCTTTTACAATTTACATTGTGTGTGTTTATGCAGCCACAGAGCTCTATGATGATCATGTACCTTAAACTCCATGGGCGGCGTGTACTTCTCATTGTTTGGTGAGATATTGTCCTTGTAGTTAAGGTGGTTCAAGGTGGTGGGGTGAATGACAGCGGACTCCTGCAGAGGCTTATGGAAATGTTGACAGTAGACGTGGATCAGAAAGGACAGGAGTGCTGCCCCGAGGAAACAGGAAACGCCGGTGGCAATTAGGTGGATGGAGGTGAATGCTGGGAAATGAAGAAGATAGTGGACTGTAAAGGCTCACCATCCATTATAACATACTATTTTGTATCCTATTCTGTTTTAAATTATTCTGATTTAAGATTTCAGGTAATGTTTTACATATGATGTGATTTAATACAGTCTGGTGTTTTCATGTGCATTTAATTGGAATAGATGTGTGGCATACATCATGCATTTGTCTTCCTCAGTAGCTACTTTTCAGCACCATTGGATTTTAAGTTTGTTCAATGCTTTGGGATTTCACAGCTTTGTTAATTTTTTTGTGGACTTTAATTAAGTTGTAATTTCGTATATTCCCATAGTCTATGTGTCAAGTAACGATTAGTTCTATAAGTATCAAAAGCGAACTTTCTGCAGAGGGCCAGTTTTAGAGACACCAGTTAACCTAGCCTGCGTGTCTTTGGATGGTGGGAGGAAGCCAGAGCACTCGGAGAGAACCCACGTGGACACGGGGAGAACATACAAACTCCACACAGAAAGGCTGGGGAAACTGGGGTTTGAACCTATGACCTTCTTGCCGTGAGGCAATGTACAAGTTGTTAATGGTTCATAAGATCATTTGGAAAGTTTAAGAAAAGTATTACATAACTGCCTGTTTTTTGATACTTTTGATTATAAGAATATTAACAATTTCAGCATAACTCATACATCTACCAGTGGCAAAGCCCAAAGGATGCTACTAAGACTACCCGAAAGATGCCCCAGCTAACTTCACAGGGTAAAAGCCTCACCGTTACAGGCCTGGTACCATTTCTCTGAACTCCTCATCAAAACTCCAAGATCTCATCAAAACTCCAAGATCACAACAACAGTTATCTCACAGCGCTTTTCATAAAGAGCAGGTCTAGACCGTACTCTGAAGTTATTTACAGAAGCCCAACAACTCCCACCAAGAGCAAGCACTAGGCGACACAGGCAAGGAAAAACTTCCTTTAAGAGGCAGAAAACTCGAGCAGAACCATGGCTCAGGGTGGGCGGCCATCTGCCCCCCCAGTGCTTTGATCAATCTATCTAATAGGTCTAATAGTGCATCTTCATAAGTGTTTTATGACACTTAATAATACTGCAATTCATGATTAATTCTGGTAGTTACAAATGGTTAGTAAAGTATTTTGCGTGAGCTCATCCAAAGTGAGGACCATCTATACCTCATTAACTTAAAAAAAAATTAAAGGCTATAGATATTCTCTAAACATTTGTTAAAGTATTTCAAGATTAATTCAGGTAGGCACAAAGCATTTACTAGTTGTTATTAAGTACTTTTTATGAGCTAAAGTGAGGACTATGTACGTGTCGGGTCAGAAATAAGGCCAGGCTGGGCCAGTGAAAGCCTGGACCTTACCCTTCGCCAACGTAATAAACTTAACAAATAATACTCCATTAGTTTTCTTCTTTAGCTGATTCATCGTAGTTAAAAAACTTCACTGGAGACGATCAAGAGTCGGTGCAAAAGAGTTTATTCCAAAAAAGGACGAATAAACCCGAGTGACATCCCAGCAGGTCAGGATGAAACACTGAGCAGCGGTCAGCGTGCAGTGCCTTATATTACCCTACGCTCCACCTACAAAGTGGGTGTCACACCGTAACTCCACCTGCAGGGGTCGCTGACCACTCCTCTCCAATGGTGAATTTCCTATCCTATGTTGCCATCTTGAGGCCACTGTTGTGTACTTTTTATTGAATCCAATGACGCTTTTTGGTTGTTGTTCTAGCCTTATTTTATCATAATTTGTCCCTTTTTATATATTTCTTATATATTTCAGGACTGGAAATTCACCATTGGGTTTCAACTTCACTCTCACCATTTTTTCTTTAAGTTTTAAGGCATACTTTTGGCACTATTAAAGCTTAAACTTTTATCATTGTATTTTTTTAAAAAACAATCAATATAATCAATATAATCAATACGTGTATTGCATGATTTCATACATCATAACAGAATCAGATCATCCATGGAGTAAACTGCGTCACAGCTTACACTGCCGTGTCCTACAGTAACCTTGGCTTCTAGAAAGCTCCTGGCCCCCCTCCGACTGAAGTTGGCACCGGGAATGCCACGTGCCTCGGCTGGTGTTCCTGCCTCTTATCTCTGATAGGCTGAGATGTTTCTTTTGCTATTGGACAAGACACATATTTACCTCTGATAGGCTAAGATGTTCCTTCTGCTATTGGACATTGACACATGCTACATGATCTACCCAAGGTGTTTTCCTTTTTTATATCATTCTGCCTCCCAAGTTCACTCTCAGTTCACTCGCGAGTTTACTTTCGGTCATACTACACAGTTCACTCCCGTACATGCCCAATGACATGAGAAACCATACCAATCCACGGCTTATATTTCTACTTGGTTACAGTAGATGCACGTCTGATTAATACAGCATCTCTAAATGATTATAAAGTGATTGATTAATCTGTGATTAAGTTTCAGTGACTACACCAATCAATGTGTATCCAGTAAATACAATAAACACAAAAACAAAACCCATAATATGTGAGTACATAAGTCATAAAATGTGAGTACATGAGTATGCATCAAAAATGAGATGGACTATAGATGCATGTTCCGCAACACAACCCTCAAAAACTCCCCAGTTGGTGTTTTTATGCTGCCTTATGCTATCTTATGCTGCTCCCTCCCTTTGCTCCCAAAGCACACGAACCTGCTCACTTACATAAACATGTGCAACTTGTTGAGCCTGGGCAGTTAGATACAGAAAGGCTCAAACACACCCAGAACTATAGGGTTTTAACACTGTGATCTTAACTTTACACTATAAATTAACACTTTAAATAATGACTATGTGGACCACCCTTACTCTAGCAATTAATGACAACAATTTAGGCTACAATGCTCCAAAATAATTCACAACATATGCCTTACAGAACATTTACAAATGATATTATAATACACAAGAATCATATACATCTTGTGCATACTGTACAAGATATGACTTGTATATACATCTTGTACATACTGTACAAGATGTATATGGTGTTAACAGACATCAACTGTTGTTAACAGTTTGATTCGATTATTTTTAGGAATTTTGAAGAATCTATAGCACTGAATAGGTGATTGGTTTTGCCTTGCCAAGTAATTCTTAAAAATGCTTTAGTGAAAGAGCAAGAAAGTCATGCATATTATATTTGTTATTATTATCCTTTGTTGAAATACACAAAACAACTACAAATAAGACAAAATATAAAAATGTTCCCTTTTTAAACCAGATTTGGTGCCGTTTGAGTATAGTTTCCTCATCGGTGCCCACACATTCTGTAAAACAAAACGTTTATGCTCCATCGCTTTTTTTCCACAGTGTTAAACACAAAGTCAATATTGAGTTATTCACTAGTTTTATTTTGAAAGCGTAACCGGACGTTGCGTATTTATTGTTGCTAGCTTGACCAGAAGTTACATGTTTATTGTTGCTAACTTGACTGCCGAGATGTCCAAAAAGGGGTGTTAATCCAAGCCATAATAAAGCTGAGACTTAAGAAGCCTAACTGAGACTTTTTTCAATCTTATTTGTAATGTTTTGTATGGCCTAGATAGTCCTTACTTTAGAGAGAAAATACTTATTAAATAATTTCTTTAAACCTTCTACATACAGTAATTGTATGAACCATAGGTGCATAAATGTTTTTTTATTGGAATAACACTTTTTATCAAAAACAATCATTAAACACATCATTGATGAGCTGATGAGTTCGGTCTCAGAGAAAAGTTACCAGGCCTGTAAGGCTTTTACCCAGTGAAGTTAGCTGGGGCATCTTTCAGGTAGTCTTAGAAGCATTCTCTGGGCTTTGCCACTGGTAAACTTAGGCGTTATGCTGAGATTGTTTATATTCTTTATCGGGAAAGTATCAAAAAACAGACAGTTAACCTACGTCATAACTATTTTTAAACTTTCCAAATGATCTTATGAACCATTAACAACTCATACATAAATGGTTTGTCATTAAAATAATACTTCATTTATGAACTGATCAAGTATGAAAATACAATTATTAAACACCAGATTAGCTTATTTATTTACATTTATTTACATTTATTCATTTAGCTGACGCTTTTATCCAAAGCGACTTACAATTGCTATACATGTCAGAGGTCGCACGCCTCTGGAGCAACTAGGGGTTAAGTGTCTTGCTCAGGGACACAGTGGGGATTGAACCCGGGGTCTCTCACACCAAAGGCGGGCACTAAACCATTGTGCCATCCCACCCCCCATTTATAAAGAATACATGTTTTTAAATTATGTTTTTAAATGACTTATTCATGTGTATTAACATAAGAATAATGGTTTATAAATGATGAATTAAAAATGTACGAATACTTAACTTCATAGTGTGTAGATAATAAAAAATTAAACATTTATAACCGTTTATGAATGACTTACTAATGTGTATTTATGTATGAACAATGCTTTTTAAATGATGAATTCCGTATTTACTAATACTTATGCTTTATAGTGTGTAGTTATTTTAAAGTGCTACCAAACAAAAAGAAATACAGCAGCAGGCATCTCTTTTAAAGGCACTCACCTTGAATATTTATTCAATTATTATTAGTGGTGGGCCGTTGTCGGCGTTAACGTGTTGCGTTAACGTGAGAGTCTTATCGGGCGATGAAAAAAATATTGCTGTTAATCTATTCTCAAAGTTGGGTTGGGAGCTGGGTCTATACTACGCAAGCTATGATGACTTTCACCTTGATATTTTAGCGCAGATGTATACCGAATTGCACTGTAGGGGGCGAGAACAAGTCTTTGAAACTGTGTGTATGCCTACTGTGAAATTATCACATCAAACGTGACGTGCTAACATGGATGCAGCTGTTGCTGCGTTCCATTTACCTCGGAGGTCGGAGCTGGGAATGACGTCACACCCGAGTTGACGGCGTTCCAGTTACAACCTCGCTCGACAAGCTGTTTGTTTACAACTAGCCAGGTTAGTTATTGATACGCCGGTTGATTAAAAAACACATTGTGCGGTATTTCCTCACACTAACTGTAGCAACACGTCCACAGACAGCTGTTTGACAGCACTTTGTGCACGAACATTTCTGAAGCCGCCGGTGTTGTGCCGAATTCTGCCTGCCTGCCGAGAATTGCATGCACCTCGCGGGTGCTAATGGTCATCTATGCTGAGAAAAGAGGTGGATGCAAATCTCGGCAGGGAGCCTACAAAATCTGATCTGCCGAATTATGCATCCACCTCTTTAGGTCCTTCTCAGACACTTTGCTGTGCTCATTGATCAAACAGCTTTATCGCCACATATATGTACTGAATGTCAAGGAGTGGTCCTTCTAGCCTACTAAGTGTATTAAAATATTAAAGACTCTAAACATTCATAAAATATATACTTCAAATAAATTTATCACCATTGATGAAGTCCACAAAGATTTTTACAACATTTAAAAGCATTATTTGGAGGTGCATGCAATTCTCGGCAGGCAGGCAAAACTCGGCACAACACCTGGTTTGCACCTTGTGCAATGCAGAATTAGTTTACTGTAAGAATTCTTCCAGTCTTAAGTAGCCTACCACCTAAACGCAAAGCACATCACACGCTACCCACAAGTACATCTTATTGAACATGATTTATTTTCATCACCAATTATCACAGTAGAACAGCTTTCTCAAGCAGTTTGTGATGCATTTTGAAAACAGGAGATGAGCCCCTGGTCTAATGCGCCCCCTGGCTTGAAACCTGGCTTGAAACCCATTTTAATCTAGATTAATTTCAAGATTATATTTCTTAGATTATAAACATTTCCATTATTTTTTGTTTTAGCGGGCCCAACCGTTGCACACACTATCTTCATGGTGAATTTCATGTTCTGTTTTACTGTTATAATAATGTCTACTAAGGGTGTTGCTCTCTTCCTGGCTGATGGTCATCTGACTGACGGAGAGAGAGGCAGCGTTTCCAGGTAACGTCACAGTGCTGAAGAACATTTCATTAGATGAGTGGATTAGTGTGACACAGAGTAAAGCAGGCTGTGACCACTTAACTTTGACTAGCTCTCACGCCAGCCACCGCTCCGAATGAGTCTCCAACTAACTGGATGTGTACCTTGCTGAATGGCTGAGTGTTTGACTCATTCATTTGACTGACGCTGTTTTTATGACTCTCTTACGGTCTTGCCTGCCCTCCTGTGTGGCTAACTTGCTGTGTTTCAGTTCAGAAACATGAAATTGAAAAGTGGCAAACATTCCTGACCTCCGTGTGTTTTTTGGCTGCTCAAGAACACCAAAAACTTCAATTCGGTTTAGATTAACCAAATTTATTGTCTGTAGACTTAAGTCACCAGAATTTTGACAGCAGGCAGGCCTTAAATAACCACACACATTACGTATTTACTTAGACTTGAAAGACTTGAGACCTGAACAGGCTCGGACAAAACTTGACTTAACTTAGTGGTGACGTGGATAAGACAGACGCCTTTGGTGTGAGAGACCCGGGTAGTTGCTCCAGAGGTGTGCAACCTCTGACATATATGGCAATTCTAAGTTGCTGTGGATAAAAGCCTCAGCTAAATGAATAAATGTAATCCCAAATAGGCCTGACTTGGGACTTAACTTGGACTTGGCCCTGACTTTAACTTGGCCCTTTGACCTGGACTGACTAGATTTGACTTGGACTCATCTCAAGTAGCCTGAGACATGGACTTCTCTTATTGACTTGTACTTTATTTGGATTCAATTCAGACTTAACTTGGAATAACTTGAGAATTGACCTGGACTGGATTAGGCTTGACTTTGAGTGACCTGAATATTCTGGCCTGACACTTGACTTGTTTACACTGACCTGAATTTTTGTTGACAGGCCTGAGTCTTAGACTTGTCTCGAATGACTTGACACTTAAATTAGACCTGCTTGAAAAGATTTAAGTACAACTTAAACTGCTTTTTAATTTTCACACTTTAAAACTTGCAACTGACTTTGCTAATGTAGACTTAAAAGCTGACTTGAGACTGGCTTTGATAATACTTCAGATTGGACTTGGCACTTGTCTCAGTCAACCTGAGAGGTCTCTTACTCCTAAAGTCTTTTTAAATTTTAAAAGCTTGCAGTCTTTAAAGCTGTATTTTTACTGTTGTCTGCAGGGACAGACATGTTCATTTGACATCATGGCAGGGACTGGGGTTTCAGAATACAAACTTGACTCAAAGGACTGTTTTTCAGGTCAGAAGTTCTTATGATGAAGCTCATAATTGAACTCTGGCTGACTGACTCAATGACTGCTAGCCATTTCTCTCCCTCTATCTCTCTCTGCACTCTGTGTGACAGTTTTTACGTTCCTGCAATAAGTTGTATTGGAGAAACAAAACAGCACATTAAGTGTTAATATCTAATATCTATTTAAACTAAAAATGCTCATATGATGCTGTTGAATTGCAGAACAATCTGATCAACCAAAGACAACTTCCCACATGAAAGTTGACACCCTCAAATGAGATTGTCAGTATACTTACTTATTATATTACTACATCTAAAAATGCCCTATTTGGTGAAAATCTTTATTTGTAAGGAATTTAAAACATCAAAATGAAAGTACCCAATGAGTGTTTGTGTAGACATGATGTTTGTGTCTTCACTCACCAGGACATGCCTGAACGTTACAGTCCTGGTAATCCACAGGCGAGCCATGGCAGGCGACCGGGGCACTCTTTCCCTCTGGTCCAGCGCAGGATCGCCGACGGGTGCGGTAGGCTTTGGCACAACTCTGCGAGCAGCTTGACCAGGTCTCCCATGAAGACCAGCCGGTGCCTGCCACTCTTACCACAAGTGTTTTCAGAAGCTCCTCGACAAGGGCTACGAAAATAAAAAAGTAAAAAGGGGGGAATAAAACAATTCTAGGTTAAATTAAAGTCAGAAATACCGTAAATCTTTGAATAATAGACCAGGCTTATGCCTATATTTGAGACAGGCGTCTATATGGGACAGGCCTTTAATTCTTTTTGCACAAATCTGAAACTACTTTGAAACAGTTTATTTATTTCAAACAGAATAAGCTCCGACAGATGGCTTGTGCGTTTTTATTTTGAAGGCAGCAACTAACAACAACAACAACGGGGTGCAGGATGAGAGAAGTGCGGCAGAAGTTAGCAGGCAGCCGGACTGCACATGACAGGATTCACAACTTGTATAAATTTTTATGAAAAGCTGTTTTGATTCTTTTGATCGGTGGACCTTTACAGCAATGGACTTTAAATGTAACGGCATTCAGCACTTTTTTCCCTTTCCTCTCGTAGTTTTCCGTTAAATGAACTGAACGACTGAATTTGGAGAATCTAACCGATCTAATGATGTGTAGCATGTCCATACTGACACATTGATCATAAGTTTAAACATTAATATTTGTGTTCATGATCTAAGCAGCTTCAAAGCAGCTAAGGCTGGCGACTCCGCGGAGTTCAAGAGGTTTATTACATCCAAAGAACTTCTATAAAAACCAGACCATGCGTTTAATGGAGGCAGGCATTTGTTTGTCAAAATGTGTTCCTACACCAGGCCAGTAAATGAGGTAGGCAGCTAATTGGGACTTGGCTATTAATTTAAGTTTTATGGTACATGCAGTCCTGTCAGACTGAGCGTTTAAAGAATTTAAAAACATACAGCATGAAGCATGCAGATTCTTTGAGTGTAAGTCACACAGTTTATATGACTTTGCCAGCAGGCTTATTTCTGTCTTTCCTTTTCTCAGACTCTGTGTCCCTAATGGATCCCACAGTTCCATGCTGTCTGTTTGTCAGAGTCGATTTGGCCCCCCAGGAACCTGACAGGGGGAGACAGGTAATCGATTCAGGAGTGGGGGGCATGAAAAAGCCACCAGTGGAGAGAAGTGGACTGTGACCTTATTTAACTCTCTCTGTGTCGATGTGAGAGTTCTACACTGTGACCCAGTCACTAACAGCATGTATGGGAGCTAACAGGAGGGCCCTTTCAGAATGTCACGCTCTTACTGCTCTACTGCTGTTTGGTAACTGTGCAGGACTATATACATCTGTGAATACATTAGATCCAGGTAACATTTACCCACACATACACAAAAGAAAATCTGCTAAGACTTTGCCTTTTGACTCTCTGCACATTTTTTCTATCAACTTCCAATTAAAACTCAGTTAATTATAATTTAAGACAATATCCGTACAGAAGGAACATCATTATTTATTCCCACATATAGTAATTCAGGCAGCTGTGTCCCTAAGGTGGAAATTGGAGCATTAAACTTGAACTAACGATGTTGTCAGTTTGTCAGTTCATTTATAGTGCAGCATCACTCTAGTAGTCTCTGCACATATTACAGAATAAACACAGACCATGGCCATGCAAACAGACACAGAATCATAAACAAATAAAATTAATGGTGATAACATAGATAATTAAGCTAAGTTCAGTTAAGGTAACGTGCAGGTTACTGGTTGTCAGGTAGAAGTCTTATAAAGATTTACCTGGCCACAAAACCTAGGAGGAATTATAGCACAGAGAAAATAAATGGGGTTTGGCCTTCCATTTGATAATATGAGAGGCCACCTTAACAGGCTACTCAACAGGCCCACATGGCACAAGACCAAAGAGGTCAAAGCCTCTGTGTAAAGTAGCTTGTAGATTTCTCGTAGCAAACTGGATGTGAGCAAGGTGCAACAGGAATTAAAAAGAACTTTTTGGTGATATTCTCTTTTAGTTACTGTTTTTATGCTATTTTTGGGTAGGCTTTCCTATGAATGTAGAACTGCTGTTTACCCACATCACTATATCTGTCAGCTGGTTTACTTACAATCTGTCTCGCAGGCTGCTGTACCATCGTTGGGACAGAAGCGTGTCTCCACCTTCCTGCCTCCAAACTGCAGCTTATGGGGATCAGACAGGTGGGCCCGGCACATATAGCGCATCCTCTGCTCCAGGTGAGCTCCGCTCTGAGTCACATTGACAGGCATCCAGGGGGTCCAAGGTGTGTTCCTCTTTACCTCTGGACATGCCTCCAGGTTACAGGCCTTGTAGTCCTAAATGAGAAGGTAAAGTCACGGGCATATTTTATATACGGTACAGGCCAAAAGTTTGGACACACCTTCTCATTCAATGCGAACCCCTTGGTGTTCCCCTTTGAGGGAACTCGAACTGTGTCGTGACAACACTATGGGAACGCCTCTGGGCGTGGCAGGGCTGAAACATGAATGAAACTACTCCAATCCTATTGCCGTTGCTAAAAAGGTAGTGTGTGACGGAGGAACTGCCGCTGAGGGTGTTGAGATCCTGTGCGGCTTTCTTCTCCCAAGATTCAATTCAATTCAATTCAATTTTATTTATATAGCGGCAAATCACAACAAC
>JALXJV020000018.1:149794-207207 GCA_024633595.2 Lepomis macrochirus
ACCCAGGTGCTCGGTACACTATAACAAATATAATTGGTTGCAATGATTTCCAGCTTGGGTGTGAAAGACTCAGAACAAGGCTTTCAAATGAGTTATAATTTAGTTTAGGTTTAGAGTTGATTACTAGGTTGGAGTCAAAGATAGCTGCAACTCCACCTCCTCGGCCTGTGCTTTGAGGAATGTGAGTATTTATATGACTGGGAGGGGTGGATTCATTTAGGCTTACATATTCTCCATCACCCAGCCAGGTTTCAGTAAGACAGAATAAATCAATTTCATAATCTGATATTAGTTCATTTACTAGTACACCTTTAGAAGAGAGAGATCTGATGTTTAAGAGTCCACATTTTACTCTCCTATTCGTTTGCACTATTGCTCCTGTGGTTTTAATTTTTATGAGGTTTTTATGCACAGCTCCTCTTCTGTTTACAGATGGCAGGATGCGCTTTGCGGATTCTCCTACTCGAGGTATGAGCCAGGAGAGGCTGCAGCTAACCGGCTCTGAGTAGCTGGACGTGCTTAGCATCATGGAGGAGGAAGACTTCCAGGAGAGAAAAGCGATGCGTTATCAGTCGGCGCCCAGCTATGAAAAACTCCTAGAGGTGGTGACGTGGGCAGAGAGCAAGCTCCAGCTCAATTGGCCGCAGGATGTACCAGAAACACATCCAATCCCTCAAAGAGCCGGCGCTACGTACCAAGCCATGTCGTATGAAATCTGCTTTGGTGGGCAAAGCTTACATGGTGGCAGGCTGGGCTGGTGCAAGCCTGCAGACAATGGCGGTTTTGCAAGCATACCAGGCTGAAGGACATAGACTCGGGAGCAGGCCCCTCTGAGGAGGATATTGCTCAGCTCCGCCGAGCTACAGACTTGTCACTAAGAGCCTGCGCCATTGGTCGCTCCATGTCAACACTGGTAGCCACGGAACGGCACCTATGGCTCAACCTGTTGGGCTGCAGAGAGGACTCTAATGTGCCCATAGGTGGCGCTGTTATTGCAGATTAAAAAAGAAAAAAAATCATCCCATTGACTTACATTCATTTTATATCTCCAGAACCACAGGCCCAATTGAAACCAAATTTGGGCCCAGACATTCACCCACAGTCATAGCGCCACCTGCTGGCAACAGGAAGTGAGTTACAAAACCTTCATGCAGCCTCCGAAGCGCATAGAAAGTTCACAGCCGCACAGGCAGGGGTCCACAATAGGCAACGTGATCAGCTCACACCCCGACGCGCTACATGTGCGAGGGCCCGCCCATCGCTGCTTGCAGCTTTAATTACTGTTATTATTATTATCATTAACATTACTATAAATATCTGTACCATTTTTCCTTCAGTCTATAGCAACATTACCTTTACTGTCTGTACCTCTATGTGTATACTGTGTAGGCTGCCTCCCTCTGCTCTCTCTCTCTTGCTCTCTTTCTCTCCCCCTCACCCCCAACCGGTCGAGGCAGATGGCCGCCCACCCTGAGCCATGGTTCTGCTCGAGGTTTCTGCCTCTTAAAAGGAAGTTTTTCCTTGCCTGTGTCGCCTAGTGCTTGCTCTTGGTGGGAATTGTTGGGCTTCTGTAAATAACTTCAGAGTATGGTCTAGACCTGCTCTTTATGAAAAGCACTATGAGATAACTGTTGTTGTGATTTGGCACTATATAAATAAAATTGAATTGAATTGGTTTTATTAGATCTTAGTGATGAATTTGATACCATTGACCATCAGATCCTATTACAGAGACAGAAACATTTCATTGGCATTAAAGGAGGCAATATTATCAGGAAACACTCCATAAACTTTCATTGTTATGCAGATGAGACTCAGTTATATCTATCGATCAAGCCAGATGAAACTCATCAGTTAGCTAAACTTCAAATGTGCCTTCAGGATTTTACATTTACATTTACTCATTTGGCAGACGCTTTTATCCAAAGCGACTTACATTTGAGGAGCAACTTACAAGTATCAACAGAGCATCAAATACAGATCTACAACTGACAATACATACTAGTAAGAGGAGCAATAAAACCTGGATGACCTGTAATTTTCTAATGTTAAACTCAGATAAAACTGAAGTTATTGTTCTGGGGCCTAAGCACCTCCGTGACACATTATCTAAAGGTATAGTTTCCCTGGATGGCATCGCCCTGGCCTCCGGCACCACTGTGAGGAATCTTGGAGTTATCTTTGATCAGGACATGTCCTTTAACTCTCACATTAAGCAAATTTCAAGGGCCGCCTTTTTTCACCTACGTAATATTGCGAAAATCAGGAACATCCTGTCTAAAAATTATGCAGAAAAACATATGTTACTTCTAGGCTGGATGAAACCAGTGCCGAATTATTCCCCTGATGCCAGGCACCAAAGGGGACCCTAATGTGCCCATAGGTGTCGCTGCTATTGCAGATTAAATACCAAAAAATTCATCCCATTCCCTTACATGCATTTTATATTTCCAGAACCACTTGTCCGATTGACACCAAATTTGGGTCAACTATTCCCCTTGGGGCCCTGATCACACCACCAAAAATTGGTGCAATTCGGACAAAAAGTGGCACTATAATCAAAACTGAAATGCCGTCAGAAACCCCACTGAAATGAATGGGATTTCAAACCAGCACACATTTTACTCTCCTTAGGAGTGCCACATCAACACCAAAATTGGGGACTTTATGCGACATGACCTCCCAAAGACCTAGGTCTAATTTGTTGTCAATTGCCCAAACGGTGGCGCTATGACTCATATATGAAAAAACACTCCCTTTCACTTACATGCATTTTATATCTCCAGTACTACAGCTCCAATTGACTCCAAATTTCTGTCACTTTTTCCCCATGGGGCCCTGATGACACCTCAACAATTTGATGCAATTCGGCCTAAAGGCGGAGACGTAATCGAAAGTTCAAATGCCATTCATTTCAATGGTATTTTCTAACACGCCGCATTTTGCCTCCATTCAGACTGGCTTATCGACACCTGACTCGGGGGCCTTACGCGGGACATCGGCGGGGCGCCCAGGACGACTCGCGTGCCCTCCGCGGGGTGGAGGGGACGACTGGCGCCAGGGGGGCTTGGACCCCGTTTACAACTGCTTGCAGTTCTAGTTATTATTGTTATTATAATCATTAACATTACGATTGTTATCATTAACACACTGCCCTCTCCCTCTCTCTCTCTCGCTCGCTCTCTCTCTTCTTCACCCCAACCGGTCAAGGCAGATGGCCGCCCACCCTGAGCCATGGTTCTGCTTGAGGGTTCTCCTCTTAAAAGGAAGTTTTTCCTTGCCTCTGTTGCCTAGTGCTTGCTCTTGGTGGGAACTGTTGGGCTTCTGTAAATAGCATCATATGAGTATGCTGTAGACCTGCTCTTTTATGAAAAACGCTGTGAGATAACTGTTGTTGTGATTTGGCACTTTATAAATAAAATTGAATTGAAGTGAACTGCCGTGTCTTTGTGCGACGCAGAAAAGGTGAACGGATGGATTCTACATGCCTGGTTCCCACCGTGAAGCATGGAGGAGGAGGTGTGGGGGTGCATTGCTGGTGAAATTGTTGAAGATTTATTCAAAATTGAAGGCATACTGAACCAGCATGGCTACCACAGCATCCTGCAGTGACATGCCATCCCATCCAGTTTGCGTTTAGTTGGACCATCATTTATTTTTCAAAAGGACAATGACCCCAAACACACCTCCAGGCTGTGTAAGGGCTATTTGACCAAGAATGAGAGTGATGGAGTGCTGCACAAGATGACCTGCCCTCCACAGTCTCCAGTCCTTAACCCGATCGAGGTGGTGTTGGGTGAGCTGGACCACAGAGTGAAGGCAAAAGGGCCAACAAGTGCTAAGCATCACTGGGAACTCCTACAAGACTGTTGGAAAACCATTTCAGATGACTACCTCTTGAAGCTCATCAAGAGAATGCCAAGAGTGTGCAAAGCAGTAATCAGAGCAAAGGGTGGCTACTTTGAACAAAACTAGAATATAAAATTGTGTTTTCAGTAATTTCACACTTTTTTGTTAAGTACATAATTCCATATGTGTTCATTCATAGTTTTGATGCCTTCAGTGAGAATCTACAATGTAAATAGTCATGAAAATATTGAAATGCATTGAATGAGAAGGTGTGTCCAAACTTTTGGCCTGTACTGTATATATTTTAAAACAAGGCTAAATGTGAAAAGCATTGCTAGGAGATTCTAAGACCTGAAACATTTATTATACCAGTTTCTGTGTTAATATGCTTACTATTTTCCTAACTAGCAGTGTTTTTCTAAGAGTGGTACTTGGGAAAAAATCCATGAGGTTAATGAAATAAAATAAAAATGTTTATTTGTGTGTGTTTCTTACCAGAGCACATCCTGGGCAGCTATTGCCATTCTCACAGGTGCGGACCCTGGAGTAGATACCTCCCCCGCACTCAGTACTGCACTTGGTCCAGGAGCCCCACGTGGACCAGAAGACAGGCTGAGGACGGGACACTCCTTTGTTGCAGCACCTGCAGAGATGGCAGTGGTTGGGGAAGAGGTTGGGGATCTAAATAGTAATGATTGGAACAGAAATCCAGTAGCAGTGACAGCTATTATAAATGGAGACTTGACTTTGACCTACCTTAGACTTTATTGCCTAAATACATTTGAAAGTACAAAAGTCTTGAGTTTTGACCTGGTCAACCAGCACAAAACAATAAAACAGCCCTCATCGGAAAACGTCTCGGAGCAAAGCGACTGGGTGAAAAGCGTACAGACATAGCCTCGGCCAAAAGTGCACCATGGCGTCTAGCCCTAGTGGGGCCGGGGGTGTCAGGGAAAACCATAGAGGACAGTGCGTAGTCTCTTGAGACACAAGCAAGTCCACATCTATGGGCCCGAACCTTATGCACAATGACTCCACCACCTCGGAGTGGAGTCTCCATTCCCCGGGCCTCGGCCCCTGCCACGACAGCAAGTCTGCTCCCTGATTCTGAAGTCCCGGGATGAACATCGCTCTGATGGACAGTAGCTTCTGCGGGGACCACAGGAGGATCTGGTGCGCCAGTCTGCAAAGAGGGCGCAAGCGCAGACCCCCCCCTGGTGATTCAGATAGGCCACCACTGCCGTATTGTCGGACCTGAAAAGAACGTGGTGACCCTGGAGTTCGGGCAGGAAGCTCCTCAGAGCCCGGAACACTGCCAGCATCCGACTGGTTGGGAGGAGCGAGGTTAATGTTAATTCGAACCGAAATAAAGCTTTAAAAGAAACTTGGATGTTTATGAATTCATAGTTGTGTGACTTAAATGGTCTGAAAACTTTAATAAACAAAACACAAGAAAAAGGTAAGTTCACCGAGGTTCACGGTGTGACTGCCCCTCTGCAGGGTTCATACTGCTGTTAGTATGCTTTCTGTCTCCAGGGCTGCCGACCTGATTGGCAGGATAATCAGCGGCATGGGACACACCTGGGCTCGGTGTGCCCCATGCATATAAGCAAGAGCAGCAGTCAGTTTTGTTGGGACCTCCTCATCTCACAGCTTGCTTGTTTGTTTGGTTTGTTTGGTTTCTCTTCTTTGTTTTTACAGCACATCAATGCAGCACATTTTCACTTACCCACTCCCTACACTACTGACTTTACAGATACTTCCTACTAATTGGTTTTGCTTATTTTCTTATTAATAAATCACTTTGTTATTTAGTTTACCCGTGTGTCTCCCATTTTTTGTCAAGTCCATGAGCCGGGCTGTGACAACGGGACCTCATAAATATGGCTAAGAAAGTTGCTGTGAGACAAAAGAAAATTTCACGGACTGTTGTCGGGCTGAAGTCTTAGGTTTTGCCGTTACTTGTAGAGCAAGCCTGAAGAGCCATGAGCGGAGTGTAAGAGTGAGCTAGAGAGGGAGAGCACTCATGGGGGCGGCTGTGGCTCAGGAGGTAGAGCGGGTTGGCCGTTAATCGGTAGGTCGGCGGTTCAATCCCCGGCTCCCCCAGGCTGCGTGTCGAAGTGTCCTTGGGCAAGACACTGAACCCCGAATTGCCCCTGGCGGCTGTTCCGCCAGTGTATGAATGTGTGTGAATGTTAGTTCTGTTTGAGCGCTTAGGCTCAGTGAGTGAATGTGTGTGTGAATGGTGAATGCAGATGTAGTGTGTAAAAGCGCTTTGAGTAGTCGAAAAGACTAGAAAGGCGCTATACAAGTACGGAGCATTTACATTTTACATTCATGGTGCCGTGTTTTTTGTTACCTGGGGCGTGTCTCAAAGAGGAAGGCTTTTAGGTCACCTCTTATTTCTGTATCTTAACTATTTGGGCGTTTTAATCAAATACCTTTCCACAACGTCCACTATTTTCTCAAAATACTATAAAATACTAATAATGACACAGTTCTTAATTTCTAAGCATTTGATAAAAGGCAAGGACAACTATTGTTAATCGTCCATAATGATTAGAATTGTTAACAGTTAATACATTTCATAATACTGATTGTTAAACATTCTTACTTAGAAAATATATAAAAAAGTTATAAGAACATTGCATCAGATTATAAACAGGAGAACAGACAGTAATATAATTTAAGCACAAGTAGACGCAGAGGAACATGTAATGTAATTTATGTAGGCATGTAATACTTCTTTTTGTCCCTGGCTCCATGACAGGATTTAGAAATCACGGACTACAAAAAACAAGAATCTACATCTGTTAAAAGCAGCTTCATTGGGTTTTAGTTCTGACCTAAGGTTCTACAGACTGACTACTTACTAAAGATATAAAGGGACCTATGGGGTTTATATTCTTCAAGCATATCAAATAGGCATTTCCCCCTGAGGCTGCTAAGTAATTTATAAACTACCAACACTACTTGAGAATATATTCTGTAACTATGACTGGAAGCCAGTGTAAAGATTTTAAAGCAGGATAATGTGTTCTGCTCTCCTGGTTCTTATTAGAACTCTCCATGGGAATAAGATTGAATCTTTTCTCCTTGTTAGCAAGAACAATTATATATTTATTGTCTTTTTCCCATTGATGCAGATGCATTTATAGTTATATTGTAGTCATTTTATTATTTTTCTTAATACCACAGGAGTTTGGGGCAAGGGATTCCCAGTATATTAAACATTTATTTTATTAAAAATGCATGGAAAAATATCAATATCATTATAGTATTGATTATTATATGTGATGGTGATGGTTGTTATAGTCATGGTGGAATTTTATACTTTATGTATATAAGTTATCTCATATTTACTCAGTACATGGAAATACATATATGGAAATATAAGCATTGTATTTTAATATGAGTCTTTGAGTTTGTTACAGAGAAGTGTTCACAGGAAGCCTGTAGTGGATGGGTGTCAGACATGAGTCACAGAGCAGACACCCAAAGAAGCAAGAACCAAAACAGCTACTGTTATGCAGCTGTTATAACATACATAGTTCCTGGAACATTCTGTACAGCACCATAGCCATAGCAACATATGCTAATCTAACTATGTCACAATTCATGTTGCTGCTGATCCCCTTTTCCCATGTAGCAGCAATGTGTATGTAACTAGGGACCTCCTTGATAATTATAAAAAGAGAGGAAGCGGCAGAGATGCCTCAGAGCGGTTGGAGTTTGTAACTGAGTACATCTCTGTCCGTTATCCTCGCGAGTAAAAAGCCATTAACTCTCTTGTCTTTCTTCCTTGTTTGATATTTAGATGTCTAAACCTGACAAGTTATTATCATCATCAATGATCTGTCTATTCTTTCCTACCTCGAGCAGTTGGAGACTTCAGTGGTGGGGCCCTCGCAGTTTTTGCCTCCACATCGAGGGGGTGGGCTTTCGCAAGACCTGGAGCGACACAAACAGGTGCTCACACCATCCACATTGTTGCAGGGTTGCCATGGTGCCCAGGGTCCAAAGTCACCATTGGTGGTTTGGTTCTGCAGCTGGAAAAAAATCTTCTGTGAGTGAGATCAGAGTCCTGTACCACGAATCAAGCTCAACACGCACAGGATATGTTTTCGTTATCTAGCTTCAATAAGCCAAAGAACTGCAATTACAATAAGCCGTCACACGATGCTGTTTATGAACTCTATAAGTCAGGGGTGGTCTTTGCAGCATTTCCCCAATCACAAACATGGAAGTGTATTGGCAGCAGAGCATCATATTTTACAAATGAAGATTGAACTATAATATTGGTCCCTAGTTACATACACATTGCTGCTACATGGGAAAAAGGGACCAGCAGCAACATGACATATATAAACTGAATTGTGACATATATAAACTATATCAATGCGTATGTAAATAGGCTTCACTTTCATCACTGCCCCATCATAAGGGGCCAAGTTCTCATTGTTAATGTCATTACATTTGTGTATTCTACTAAATTATGTGTTTAGATGTGCTTAGATGTATTCTTATGGCATGTATGATGATTTTAGCCTTATTCTTTCACCTGCAACCCTGGCGGTGTATAACAACATATTTCAAAGTGTTTAGTAGGTTTACTTTCATATCTTATTAACACAACATGTACAGTGCTTTAGTGCTTTAATCAAGTCTCTGTTGTAGGGTATCAGTATGCAAAAACACAATGAAATGGCATTGACATTGTTTGCACATAACAGGGAAAAACATTTAATGAAGAAGACAGGAGTGGGGCCCTCCTAAAAAGTGAGGACACTCCTGCTGCTAATATAAAAAAATCTTCAGGGACAGCCAAAGTGCCTCTTTAGATACCCTCTCACAATCCAATCACTGTGCTCCACAGCATCTCCTACAGATGCTGACGCCATTTTTAAAAGAGAACTGATTGGTCAGTAGGCGGTGTTTCTCGAACATATGTTCGGTGTGCAGTAACTACAAGTTACAATGGCTGGTAAGAAACAAACCATCGTTGTGACTTTAAAAACCCAGGGTTAAACCTGAAGTTACCTTGCTTACTCCAAATTCTGCTTCACATTAAAGGCCCCTGGTGAGCAACCATCCAATATGTGTGTCAGTGGCAGCTTAGAGTATAGAGCAGCAGTACTTTTAGAGGGCAGGTCGTGTGCCAGACAGGACTTTTCCTTTAAAAGTGGATAGTGGAAGGAGAGTACACGTACTGCAGTTCACTTCACTTCAGCCAAATTCGAACCAGTTGATCTCAGTACAATCTATCTATTCTGTTCAGTCGTTTGTCATGAATTATGTCAACCAAAGAATTATGTACAAATGACATCAACAGGGTGCCTATCTTATGGCCCCATGAGGAGAGATGTGACGCCATGTCTTTCATACAGTAAAAGGTGCAGTGTCGTTACTCTTACAGGACAAACAGTGATGTTCTGCTTCCACTGGCTAATGTTAGAGCTGTCCTCCAGTGTGGTACATCTGTGCTGCCTGAAATCCCAGCCACAGTAGGGGTCCCTCGCCTCTAGGCACAGCCTGCAGGGGACAGGAAAGAGGAGGGTGGAGGAAGACTGTGTTGTCAGCAGAGGTAGTAGTTTACGTGCTTATAAATAAACATTTCAGAGTTATAATAAAGTCTGTTTTACATCTGTATGTAAAAGAAGAGTGCACAGCGGCAGGCTAGTCAGGCTGAAATCTTGGCTAGCACTCTCTCCAGATTTGGCGCGGTCCCATGCAGGTATCCCTCAAGAATATGAGGCTTGTTTTTACCGCCTGGTATCTCGGCGCATCTTTGCTGCTGCTGGCAGCTATTTGGTCCCTGTTATCGGTCAACTGGATGAGTGTCTTACTGTGCGCCATCGCCGACCTCGGCTACGTGGAGTGAACCTAGGCCATCTCAGCCGCTAAGACAGGTAGCTTCGGCAGCTAACCGCGTCCAGGCTTCAACTAGGTGTGGGCTTGTGAATGGAAGATCCGTGATGAATAAGTCGTTTATTCTGAAGGACTTCTTTAATGCGCATTCATTGGATTTATTCTTTATTACAGAAACATAGATTAATCTGGGTGAGTCCACTGCCTTTTCGGAACTGTTACCTACCGAGTGTACTTTTATTAACACACCGCGTACGACTGGACGTGGAGGAGGTATTGCCACAATATTAAAGAGTCGCTTACATTGTAAGCCATTGCCGATGGCTTTTACTTAATTTGAGCTACGTTGCTTTGAACTGGGTGCACGTATTCCTGTTCTGTGCGTGGTGATATACCGGTCACCAAAGCATAATCATGACTTTATTAAGGAATTTTCTGATTTTATTGTGTTTGTAAGGACAAATTATGATAAGATTTTAATTGTTGGTGATTTTCATGTACATGTCTGTTGCCCTTCAAAGGCTATGGCGAAAGAGTTTTTAGATTTGATTGATGGTTTTAATTTAACTCAACATGTTGCAGGATCCACACAAATACACGGCTATTTATTGGATCTTGTACTGTCCTATGGGCTGCCTATTGATAATGTATTAGTGTCCGATGCTATTTTTCGGATCATTGTCCTGTCATGTTTGATTTTGTTTTAAAGGATTTAGTAAAACCACCCGCTCCCATGCGTCATGGCCACACTCTTATGCCTGACACCTTCTCCTGTTTTTCTTCTTGTTTTGCTGCTCATGTGCAAGCAAACAGCAGCTCCGCTGTCTCAGACACAGAGCAACTAACAAATGTTTTTCTGTCCACCTGTTCTGAGGTCCTGGACACTGTAGCTCCAATAAGAGCCATGTGCCCTAGACCAAAGCCTGAGCCATGGCACTGTGAAGCCACGCATGCAGCCAGGTGAGAGTGTAGAAAGGCAATCAAATTAAACCCTCCACATCCCCCACAGACCCTGTCCCTCCATACCTTTTTAAGGATGTATGGGAAATGATTGGCTCTCATGTTGAGGAAATTATAAATAGTAGCCTGTCTTCTGGAGTTGTGCCTACATTTTGTAAAAAAAGCAGTGATTTAGCCATTGATTAAGAAATCTGGACTTGACTCCACAAATGTTTCAAATTATTGCCCTATTTCAAAGCTTCCTTTTTTATCAAACATTTTGGAAAAATGTGTATTTATGCAGCTACAGCCTTTTTTGGAGGCACATGGCACTTTAGATATTTTTCAGTCAGGTTTTAAAGTATTTCATAGCACTGAGGCCACGTTTACACATAGCCAGGTATTTAGAGAAACGGATATTTCCCCCCCTCCGTTTTCAATAATAACATCGTGCACACAACATCGTTTTCAGAAAAGTTGTCGTTTACATCAACCCGCATAAATACGCCGCCAAACCTATGGACGGCAGTGTAGGGAGAAGGATAAAGCCATGCAAGCCAATCAGACCGCGGTTCGCCCAGGTCAGATCCAAAACCGGCGGCGGTGACGTTGCCAGGCAACATATCTACGTCTTGGAAGGGAAAGCTGAAGTAAAAATGCTGACCTCCGTGCACTTCTTCGCCTCTGCTCCTCAATATAGTACTGTAGTTGTACTTTCAAATGCAAACAGGCCGAAAGGGTTTGCACAAAAGTAAAAATGAGAACTACCTTAACAGCATCCATTATCAGTAACGTTAGCCAAACTTAGGGCGCTCACATGACGTTAAGCATTTTCTGGTGCATAATGACGTTTGAGAACCTAAAACCCCGTTTCTCCCAGTTTACACGGCAACACATAACCGGCGTTTTCAGAAATCTCCACTTTGCCCGGAGTTTTTAGAAATAATCGTTTTCTGTGATAAAAACGGCGTTTTCGTGTAAATGAGAGGGCAGAGAAATATCTGCGTTTTCCCATCGTGTAAACGGGGCATGAGTCTGCACTTTTAAAGGTTTTTAACTTGACTTTTGACTTGTTTTTAAATGACGGATTCTGGTGATTCAGCCATTTTAGTGCTTTTAGATCTCAATGCTGCTTTTGACACAGTTGACCACACAATTCTTTTATCTTGCTTGGAAAACTGTGTGGGAGTCAGGGGGGCTGCCTTAAAATGGTTCCAGTCATATCTTTCATGGATGTGCTTCTTTGTTAAAATGGGGGACTCTACCTCATGAACTGTGCCTCTTAACTGTGGAGTCCCCCAGGGATCTATTCTTGGTCGTATTCTTTTTGCACTGTACCTTCTTCCACTTTGAATAGTTTTTAAAATGCATGGCATATCAGAAAGCAGGAAGGCAACCCCCTGACACCCCTACTTGACTGTTTAAATGATGTCAAAGCGTGGTTAGCCCAACATTTTTTAAAACTAAATGAGAGTAAAACAGAGATCAGGCAGTTTGGCCCCACTAACTCCATGATAGACTTGGGCCCCTTCAATGATTTTGTGCATCCTGTTGTGACTACCCTTGGGGTCAAAATAGACAAGGATTTTAAACTTGACAAACAAATAAATGCAGTTGTGAAATCTAGTTTTTATCATCTTCGCCTTTGAGCCAAAGTTAAACCGTTTTTGTCCGTTTTGAACAAGCTACACATGCTTTTATTTCTTCTCGTTTAGACTACTGTAATGTACTTTATATCGGTATGAATCACAAAGCACTTTCACGCTTACAGTTAGCCAAACATTCTGCAGCAATTCTTTTAACTGGAACCAAAAAGCGCGCTCATAACTCCAGTTCTTGCCTCATTGCACTGGCTTCCTGTATGTTTTAGGATTGATTGTAAGATTTTATTGTTTGTTTTTAAAACTGTGAATGGACTGGCCCCAACATATATCTCGGACCTCATCCAAATTTATAGGCCAGCGCAGTCACTGAGGTCAGAGGACCAGCTCCAGCTTGAGGTCCCCAAGACAAGACTTAAAACTCAGGGGGGAAAGGGACTTTTCTGTGGTTGGACCTAAACTCTGGAAAGCTCTGCCTCTCCCTGTCCAAACAGCCCCTACAGTTGAGTGTTTTAAGTCTCGTCTAAAGACACATTGTTATTCTTTGACTTTTAACTCCATGTGAGTTGTATGGTCCTCTGATGTCTCTTATTGTTTTACTCTATTTTAGTATTTATTCATTTTATCTATTTTTTTATTTTTAAACCCGATGCTTTTATTTTGTTTTTACAATATTTTATATGAATTGTTTTGTATGTTTGAGTCTTCTGTAAAGCACTTTGGTAACTTTGTGTTTGTAAAATGTGCTATAGAAATAAAGTGGATTGGATATAAGAATGTTTATAAATATTAAAAACTGTCGCTATCATCCTCATTCACCGGCTTTGAACTGGGTCGCTCTCACACAGTGTTGTGTCTCTACCGGCCTCCCAAATACAATAAGGACTTTGTAAATGACTTTTCTGTTTTTCTGGCAGACCTCACTGACTCTAATCTTGTGCAGTCTGTGTGTGGCCCCACGCACAAGCCATAAATAAAATTGAAATTGAAATCTGGATTAGCAATCAGAAGCTGTTGCCAAGGTCAAAGCAGCATTTTGCTGTCCATTCCAACAAGCACAATGATACCCCGCGGATCCTAACATGTAGCCCAGCTACACAGGAGGGGTGTTAGGATTTGGTTTTGTGCTGTTTTTCCTGTGTTTATTTTATAGTGTCATGGTTTGAAGTTTTGTAGTCTAGTTTATTTTGTTCATTCACTTTAAGTATTCTTAGTAACTGTCTTGTCTCTCATCTTGCCACGATCCTGTCCTGAGTGCTGTGTTTTTGGGTTTTTGTTCTGAGGGTTTTTGTTTTGTATCTATGCATGTTAGTTATGTCACCTGTTCTGAGTTTATTCTTTTATCAGTTAGGTATCTCATTATTCTGTTATTTAGTCTGTGTGTTGGTTCCATGTCTTAGTCCCCAGTCCTGTTTTCCTGTTGGTCCTGTCTCTGTTCGTACTCCGTCCTGTTAGTCAGTTGTCATGTTCCTGGTCTTGTGTTCTGTTAGTTCTGTGTCTCAGTTCATGTCTTAGTGTTTACTTCTGGTCTGTGTTCTTATGTGTTATTTGAGCCCGTTTTCATCTCAGGGCATCATACACCGACACTTTGAGAAAGAGTGACAAAGCGTAAGTATTTTACGCGAAAGGTACCCTTTCTCATACAGACGCATCCGGAAGCGTCTGTATGAGACGCTCCGGGGCGTCCGGTTGTGACCGAAAGTGCTACCTAGCTAGCTACGTTCGTGATAAAGGTGTTGACAGCCCCCCCGAAGCCCCTACCCTAACCACAAGCATCCGAAATGTTAGTGCCTAAACCCAAGTCACTGAATGTATGCATGTCAACTGGCTAACCCTACAGCTGCGCAGGTAAAGTTAGCTTTCCTTGTGTTGCTGTAACTTCGAAAACGGGGGCGTTTCATACAGACGCGGAAGGGTACCTTTAGTGTAAAATCCTTACGCTTTGTCACTCCGGATGAAAGCGCAAGATATGACACATTGAGATGAGAATGTGTTGGTTATTTTGCCCATGTCTACCTGAGTTCTGTTTTGTTCTCAGCTTCAGTCTGTGTTCCTTCTGTAATTCCTCTGTTCCCTCAGCTTGCTTGTCCACTAATACTTTGTGTTCCAGTTAATGTATGGTCTTGTGTTTTTCATCTGTGAGTGTCTCTCTCTTTCCCCCTGCTGTCTCTCTGCCTGCCTCGTTAGCCCTGATCCCACTCACCTGTGTTGCTCCTGCCCTGCTCGTTAGTTCTTGTGTATAAATGTTTTTGAACTGCATCCTCCTCTCGCTTAGCCTTTTGGTCTGCAGTTTGGGTCCTCACCTCAGTCTGCACTCAGCCAACCCATCACAAAGGGGGGCTGCTCCCCGTCCGAAAAGGCCTTTTATATATACACACGCACCCACAAACGCTAAAACATGCGTGGAAGCTTTTAAACACAGACAGAACAGAAAGAGCAATGCGCACACGGTGGATGTGCCAATCGTCCTACGTGCTAGATTAATTTATTAGCTAATGCCGCAAGGCATCACCACAACACCTAATTAAATAATTTCTAATCTTGCTACATTATTGTTTTACATTGCTGTTGCTGGACAAGCGGATAATTAATGGCAGGTCAAACAGCCTGAGGGCCACCAGTAATCCTGACCCTCTGGGCGGCAATCCGCTAGTCCCTCTATCTCTCTTTTACTCAAGTTTCGAAGAAATAAATGGATCAGCTAGGTGTCCCCTGCTAATCATCCCAGAAATACTGCTAATTCGCAACAATCTTAGAGAAGAACAAAGAGAAGTAACAGCTACTATGTACATTTCACTGATCAGGCAGCTGGACGTACCCAGCAATTTAACCCGGGGACATACGGGGAGCGCTCTCAAATCTTAATTCTTCCGTCACATCATTCAGCTCCTACATCCCTCTCTTGCAAGTCACGTAGCATGTCACATTATCCCTAGGCCGGCAGACTCATGTCCTTCTGTTAATGTCCCCAGACTAGAGGGCACGATGGTCTGCATCAATTCAACACTGGGACGGGACTGCACTGCATTGCAGGCTCTGCGTGTCGCATAGCATCATTATATAATCACACCAGCAGATTGACCAGCACTGCACCTTGGTATATCATTTATGTGTTGCAGTCCTTCCAGACACTCCTCACGCATGCCACGATCTCAGAGTTAGACTTCTAGACACAGAGTCCAGCCTTTCTTCGTCAGCAGTCACAAACTTACCTCGTCATCATAGCTGCCATCTTTGTGGGTTTTAAGGGTCTAGCGAGTCCACACTCATCACCCAGATAACACTAGTCATAGAGATCCCTTCACTCTCCCCATCCCCACTTCCCTCATCTCCCCATCCCTTTACCCCTTCCTATTCAATCAGGGCACAGTTCTCTCATGTCTCATCTGGGTACCGTCTGGGGGGCTTGAAATAAGCTTGGGCGAAAACACTTGTGAGACGGAACCCCCACACTGAGTCTCTCTGCCTGGTCTTCTGTCCACCCTCTCAGACCAGCCTATCAGACGTCATCCTTCTTCCCCTCTATATGCATTAATCGATCCTCCACAATCCATGTATTCCATATTTGCATGTACCTCTAAATCACGAATTGTTGTTGTGTGGACCTTGCTAGTGAATGGGTACAGTGGGACCAGGTCCAGGAGCTGTGAAATGGTGTGCCCAATAATTTTTTCTGGAGGGGATTGAAGAGGCTGTCCTCTGACGGTCATGACAAGCATCTCAGAGAAAAACTTCCCATTCAGCGAGCCCTCTTGACAGATTCCCGCTGTGTTCCTCCAGATCAACCTCCTTATATTTCATATATAGGCAGGAACAAATGCCATCCAGGCCCATATCACACTCAATTAAATCCACCATTCATGGTCATTTACCCTAATGAGAGTTGAATCTAATTTAGCTCAAAGAGCCCTAAAGATGACTTGAATTCACCAACAAGTGCTAACTTGTGCTGCGTAAGCAGGGTAGTGATAGAAGCAAAAATGTGCCTTCTGAAATTCTTCTTTTTGAAAGTTTTTCCTTGCCTAAGTACTCTTTGTCTAAGCTACAAATGTAAGGGCAGAAAATTGTATTCTTCTTACACTTATTATCCATTTATGCAAGTACTTATAATAGTGCTATTTTTCCATTATTATTATTATGTCTTATATATTGTTTAAGCTTCAACGTGTTCCTTTTATTATTATTCTTATTATTATTCTCATTCTGCTAGTCTGTCCACAGGTGTGTAGGGTTTAAGTCAAGGATGTGAAGTTGTTTTCTGTTCCTCTCCTGTTTTGTCTGGGACCAGGCAGAGCAGGCAGAGGATCTTTTTGTTCCCCAAAACATAGATACCCAGACTGTGTAAATGACTATGCATCCCTTTGTTCTGGGCCAGACGTTGGTGACTGTCTTAGAAGACAGAACCTCTGGTCCAGCTGATTATGTTGTAGTACTTCTCTGTTTATTCTTTTTTGTTAAATAAATTCTTCAAAGACAACGGTTGGTTGTAACTCCATTATTTGCCTAATCTCTCACCAGGAATCTAAATTTCCACGACACTTACCATTGGTCCTTTAAAAATTGGGCAACACGAATAAAGTGCAAGTTCAAATCTTCACCTTGAGCAAAATTTGCCTGCATTGCAGGACTTTGCAGACATCGGATTCTTTACAGATCCGGAGCTTCTTTATCCTGGATTAATCTTTACTCTCGCTTCTTAACCTAATTGCTTGTAGTCTTGTGGACAGACATGACAAAGTAATCAGCTTAATTTTGGGTTTATACCACTGTAAACCAGATTAAGTTACATAGCCCAAACATGTAATGTTGTGATAGTGCTTAAGTAAACGCAAATAATCCAGCAGTCAAGCATGTAACTCAACGGGGAATATGCGCTTCGCTTTCCATGTGAACACACCAATTAGTCCCATCTAAGTGCATGTTATACCATCACATAGCCTTTCACTTCACTGAAGATGGCTTAATATTTCTTCCTCGTTAAACCACTGGAGTCAGTACTGCCACTTGTAGTCAGAAGTTGTTTTACAACAGTGTATGCTGCTTCATCAGTATTCTTGCAGTATAGCTTTTAGCCACCAGTGGTAGCGTTGAATAAAATGTTGCACCTGTGATAAGTAGAATTATTGATGGATCATGACTGATGAACAGGGCTAGCTATAATGAGGCATCTAATGGCCTAGTGGTTAACTACATAATTCGGTTCACTTCTGCCAGGGACATTTGTTGTATTTAATTCCTTCTTTTTCTCGTCACCTCTGTACTATATTTGGACTGCAGAGATTTCTTAAAAACCCATTACAAGAATAAAGTGACCAGCCACGTGAGAAACAGTAGTCCTGCTTTTCTAAAAGCAGCCAAGAAAAAAAAAAGAGAGAGAGAGAGAGGAGAGAGCGAGAGAGAGAGAAGCAGGAAGCCAGATACACAGAAAAGCAGAGCAAGCAGCCAGAGTCCTATTTAAGACACAGTGTGGTGAAACGATAAGACAAGTGGGCTCCAAGGGCAAGGACGGAGGGGGTGGGAATTGTAGGATGCGCCATCTTTAATACAGACTGTGATATTGCTCACCTCTGTAGCTGATTCTGTTGTTGTTTTTGATGTTGAGAAGGTTGATGGACCCAAATGCAGGACGCATAACAGTGGAGGTACACTTCAAAAGGTTTATTAACAACTCAAGGTGCCTATAATGTTGACAAGCCTGCTGAATTGAGCCAGTTTTTTAATAACTTTAATGTCATATTTTCTTTCTTTACACCTGCTTGATAGATATGTTTTTCCACCTTATAAGTTCTTAGTTTGTATCGTCAACATTCTCTCTGAGATTTTATGAATGGCCTAGTTACAGTAAGGTTAAGGTTCCCATGGACCTGGATCAAAATTCCCACTAGGTGTGGAGACTCTCTGCATGAACTCACGTCTCAGTTTTGTAGGTGGAGCACCTCTCCAGCGGGATCTTCAGGACTTGGTTGTTGAGCCCAACAAAGAGCGACCTGTCGCTGTGCAGGATTTGCAGGCTTAGGATTGGTTCGCGCACCCCCGGTGGGAGAAGCTCCATCTCCTCCAAATAACAGCCTTGTAGATTCTTATTAGGCGTAGCCAGTGCCTTTAAGATGGTGCCATATTCTGATTGTACAAGAAGAACTTTTCAGAAATATCAGAAAGCTCTTGTATAGAGACAAATTAAAATGCACATTTTTGCTTGATATTTCTTTTTCAAATGAAAAATGGTATGTTTCTACTTAATATAAGTGAGGTGTGTGAAAATAAGTTAGTTTGCTCCTTTCTTCTCCTTTACTAACCTGTGCTGATGTACATAACATGGTAGAGGCTGTCCATGCCCTGAACACTGTCCACGACCAAGTTGGAGAAGCGAACGTCATCCTGTACAAGCACTGGATCAACAGACTCTGGCTGGACCACATCATTCATTAGATAGAGCCGTTGGGCATCCTGTAGGCTCCGCTCCGTCAAACCCTCGTCGGGACCTCCGTCATCTATAGTACCACACTGAAGATGAAAGGCGATAGGGTGAGAGAAGGGTGAGGTGTAAGAAGAGAATATGAAAATGTGTGATGGAAAATATGAAAAAGGAATGCAGAAAGAACACAACAAAGGAAGAAAAAACAGTGTACCTCACTCACTCATTGTACTTACTATATCAACACACTGTGTCTGGCTAGATTGTTTCAATTCTTCTTTCTCTTCTCAGTAATTGTACCTTTTTCAGCTTTGCAAAACTACAGTGTGATTGTGATGTGACAACAGAGCAATTTAATGAGGCACTGCCGAAAAAAAAATAAAATGACAGCCTACTGAAAGCTTTGTTGAGAGATTGATTTGTTCATAGATTGCATTTCTGGATTTATTTGGAGCTATAGGCAGTTATGGAAGTATAACAATGTTTGTTTTTTAGTAGGTAACTGATATCTATATTATCAGAAACCTGAAATCTAAACTATCATCACTTTTTCCTTGTGAAATAATGTTGAATCTTGCAGATTCTTACAGTAATACACTACACTTTGTTAATATGTTATTTAGTAATAATCAGAACATGTAATAAGTTACACAGAAAGTAAAAAAAATATTAGTTTGGGAATCTGAGTTTTGGGATACACTCTGTTCACAGGCATTTCTGCCCATAGACACTAACCTGTGCAGTTGGCTGGCCATTTAATTTTTTTGTTGTTGATATCAGTCTGTAGGGTAACCATAGTGTGTCCATGCTGGGTAGCACTGCCAGCAAAGCTCTAGACACCAAATGGTTTTAGATACTTGCGTAGAGATTGTTCAGTTTGCTAATTTAAAAATAGACATATTTTAGAGAGTTTTCATTTGAATGATACAGCCTGGGGGGAAAACCTGTCTAAGACAACGTGTTCTTGGAAAACACAATCCTTTCTCCAGAAGTTAAAAGGAAATGTGTTTAATGGGATTTAGGCTTCTTTTCACTTGGTTCTGAATTTGATCATCTGTATGCAGAAAAACTGCAGCAATTATTAAAAGTGGTAACCATTCTTCCTGTTTATGCTTAAAAGAAATTGACTTAAGGACTCAGTGTTGCTTCTCTGTTTCTTAGTACAAGAAACATCTTGGAAAAATATGCCGTTTTTCCATTATCAGAGCCAGCTCAACTCGCCTTGCCTTTACTCGACTCGCTTTGGCCGAGCTCAGTTTTCCATTGCAGATTGTCCCCAGAGATAGCACCCCTCAATTTAGTTGGTCATCATAGCGACGCCACACACAACTGCCGCAATGTAAATGTCAATGCAACAGACACACCAGCGACCCACACAGCTTTCTCTTGATTTAAGTCAAAACGTTTGAACCTTCCTCAGAATGTAAAGACAGATAAGCGGTATGAAAATCTTCCAGCTGTGTTTTCCTCTGCCGTTGTTGCTGTAGCGGTCTGTGTGACGGCGGGAGCAGAGTGCTCTGTGAGCGGCCAGCTGGCCGGCCTCACGCACTCCTCCCACGTGTCACAGCAGGCTCCCCCCGCAGCCACTTGCAGAGCTCCTCAACTCAACTCATCCAAAAACATTCAAGCACATTTTTGTTCCGCCATCACTTCTCATAAAACTGTCAATATTCGAAATGTACACAGCTGATTTCTAAATCATTTCTAAAATATAAAATTTATACAATAAATATACAAATTATAAATATACAACTTTTCCGCAATGGAAAACCAAAAAAATGGTTAGGTGAGTAGATGTTAGGTTCCCTGTTCCTGGTTAGTGTGTGTGTGTGTGTGTGTGTGTGTGTGTCTTTTGCAGGAGTGGAGTCAGGTGTGCAGGAGCCTTTCACCAGCTGCCAGCTGTCAGCCTCATTATGCCCTGCCTTCTTATACCTGGTCCTCGCCTCCACTCAGCGCCAGATCGTAGACTTGCGTCCCTAGTCAGTCTCGTTCATGCCACTATTTAAGCCTAGTTTCTGTACTTGTTTTCCCACTAACATTGTTCCTCTCTGCCGCAGACTTTTCAACCTGGCCCGTCTCCTGAGACTATTCCCCTCCTGCTCGCGTGCGCCCAAGAGTGTGGACCAGCTCCACGGACTCCCCCACTCCTGGATTCCCTGCCTGGATTCCCTGCCTGGATCCCCCACTCACTAGTCAGCTCCTGACTCCCAGCCTACTCCAATAAATCCTGCCTCATACCTCTATTCTGTGTCTGAGTTTGATACTGCACTCGAGTCCAAAAGATTCCCAGCCTCAGCCTAACAGTACGATCTGGCCAAAAACATGGACTCGGCAGGCTCAGACTCAGGTCCCCCGCAGGAGCCTTCCCCTGCGTTTTCACCAGTAGTCTCCCAGCTGCAGACGGCAGTAGCAAATCAGGGCATCCTCCTCGGACAACATAACCAGGAAGTTAAAACGCTAACTGAAAGCAACCAGCTACTGCTAGATCAGGTTAAATTCTTAACAAACCAGATCGCCTCCCTCTCCACCCAGCTTAACCAGGCCACCGCTACTCTAGCCCCATCCCCAGCTCCCGCTGCCCTCGCTCGTGAGCCGTTTGTGCCAGCTCCGGAGCGCTACGACGGAGACATGGGATCTTGTGGAGCCTTTCTGACCCAGTGTTCTCTTGTTTTCGAGCAGCAGCCCCTTACATACGCCTCTGATCGTGCCCGAATAGCTTACCTGATCAACTCCACTACCGGTTCCGCTCGAGCTTGGGGGTCAGCTGTGTGGGATCGTCAATCGCCAGAGTGCAGCTCTTACTTGGCCTTCACCACGGAGATGAGGAAGGTATTCGATCACCCTGTCCGAGGTAAGGAGGCTTCGAGCCGCTTGCTCTCTCTCCGCCAAGGAACTCGAAGTGTGGCAGAGATGGCGGTGGATTTCCGCACACTAGCAGCGACGAGCGGTTGGAATGACGAGTCTCTGCAGGGAGTTTTTCGAAATGCACTTTCTGAAACAGTTAAGGATGAACTGGTATCACATGATGAAACTCTCTCTCTCGATCAGTTAATCTCCCTTGCCATCAGGGTTGACAACCGTCTCCGGGAGCGCCGTCGGGAGAGGGGCGCCAAGGCTTCCACGCCTGGAGACTCTGCAACACCTTGGCGACATCCTCCGGGAAGCTCCGACCAGCCCCGAGTGTCTCCGAGGTTGCATGATCCCGAGCCCATGGAGGTAGGCCGAGCTCAGTTAACACCTGAGGAGCGAGCCCGGTGCATCAGCTCGAGATCCTGTCTGTACTGTGGTGAGTCTGGTCACTTTATTTCCGCCTGTCCTGTTCGTCCAGTAAAAGGGCAGGCTCACCAGTAGTGGGGGAAATATCGGTGAGCCGGACAGCCAGTGTTCCTTCTCCCCGTTTGCAGCTCCATGCCTCCCTCCAATGGCACACTCGTTCCATACAGCTCTATGCCCTGGTAGATTCAGGCGCAGATGAAAGTTTCATCGACAGAACCATCGTGAACCAGATGAACATCGAGACAGTGACCTTAGATCCCCCGTTAGAAGCTAAAGCCCTGAATGGACAGCTTTTGGCTCGTGTTTCTAACCAAACTGTACCCCTCACCCTAAGGATATCCGGAAACCATCTTGAGAAGCTCAGATTGCATGTGATTGACTGCCCCGGACCCCCTGGTCCTTGGCTCTCCTTGGCTGACAACTCATAACCCACACATTGACTGGACCAAGGGTAAGATAGTCTCTTGGAGTACTCATTGCCACTCTAACTGTTTGCGTTCTGCTCAACCCCCAGCTTCCACTAAAAGTCCATCCCAGCCTGAATCCCTGGATTTGTCAACAGTACCAGTAGCTTACCATGATCTGTCACCGGTCTTCAGTAAACTCCAGGCCCTGTCTCTGCCCCCTCACCGCCCCTATGACTGCGCCATCGACCTCCTCCCCGGAGCTCCGCTTCCCAGCAGCAGGCTGTACAATCTTTCCGGCCCGGAGCAGGAGGCCATGGAGAGGTATATCCAGGACTCTCTGGTGGCAGGTATAATCCGTCCTTCCTCCTCACCAGTGGGGGCAGGGTTCTTTTTTGTGGGGAAGAAAGACGGCACGCTCCGGCCGTGTATTGATTATCGAGGCCTCAACCGAATCACAGTCAAGAATAAGTACCCCTTGCCCTTAATTGATTCGGCTTTCACTTCACTACACGGAGCTACTGTATTCACAAAGCTAGATCTGCGCAACGCTTACCACCTCATCCGCATTCGCAAGGGGACGAGTGGAAGACTGCATTTAACACTCCATTGGGACACTTTGAGTACTTGGTCATGCCTTTTGGTTTGTCGAATGCCCCAGCAGTTTTCCAGGCTCTTGTAAATGATGTGTTGAGAGACATGCTGAACAGATTCGTGTTCGTATACCTGGACGACATTCTGATCTACTCCAAATCCCTATCTGAACATGAGCAGCATGTGCACCTGGTCCTCCAACGTTTGTTGGAGAATAAACTGTTTGTCAAGGTTGAGAAGTGTGAATTTCATGTGTCTAACATCTCTTTCTTGGGTTTCATCATTGCGCAGGGGGAGATGAGGATGGACCCAGCCAAGGTCTCTGCAGTCACGGATTGGCCCATCCCGTCTACACGCAAACAGTTACAGCGTTTCCTGGGATTTGCGAACTTCTACAGAAGGTTTATTCAAGGTTACAGTCGCATTGCTGCCCCCCTCACAGCTCTAACCTCACCCAGTGTCCCCTTCTCCTGGACCAGGGAGGCTGAGGCTGCATTCCGGGAGCTAAAACTACACTTTGCCTCGGCTCCTGGCCTGGTTCAGCCCGACCCCGAACTCCAGTTCATTGTGGAGGTGGATGCATCGGACACAGGGGTAGGTGCGGTGCTTTCCCAGCGAGCTAGAAGTGATGACAAGCTCCACCCGTGTGCTTTTCTCTCTCGCAGACTCTCCCCGGCGGAGAGAAATTACGACATCGGCAATCGTGAACTGCTCGCTGTTAAGTTAGCACTGGAGGAATGGCGCCACTGGTTGGAGGGGTCGGTACACCCCTTTCTGGTGTGGACGGACCACAAAAACCTCTCGTACATCCAATCTGCAAAGCGGCTGAACTCAAGGCAAGCCAGGTGGGCTCTATTCTTTGATCGGTTTAACTTTACCTTGTCTTTTCGCCCCGGCTCTCGTAATTCCAAGCCAGATGCCCTCTCCAGAGTGTTCTCTGCAGATGACTCAAACCCGGATCCCATCAGCATCCTCCCTGCCACTCGTTTTGTGGGGGCTGTAACCTGTGATATCGAGGCAATCGTTAAGCAGGCCCAGGCCCCCCAGACAGACACAGGTAACTGTCCCCCTAATAAAATGTTTGTCCCAGTTTCTGTCCGCTCCCAGGTCCTCCAATGGGGGCACTCCACTAAACTCACCTGCCATCCAGGCGTTAAAAGGACCCTGGAATTCCTGCGCCGGAGGTTCTGGTGGCCCTCTATGGAATCAGACACTCACTCCTTTGTCTCAGCCTGTTCTGTGTGTGCCCGTGGTAAGACCCCCACTCAGCTCAGCTCGGGACTCCTCCGGCCCCTCCCAATCCCTGGTCGTCCCTGGTCACACATTGCGGTAGACTTCATCACAGGCCTTCCCCCCTCTTCAGGTAACACAGTCATACTCACTGTTATTGACCGCTTCTCTAAGTTTGCTCACTTTTTGCCCCTGTCTAAACTCCCCACTGCTAACGAGACGGCTAATCTCCTAGTGGATCACGTTTTCCGGCCTCATGGACTGCCTGCTGAGATCGTCTCGGACCGAGGACCCCAATTCATATCCCAAGTCTGGAAAGCCTTCTGCCTCTCCCTGGGCATTGCTACCAGCCTGTCCTCCGGATACCACCCCCAAACTAATGGGCAGACGGAGAGGGTAAATCAAGAAATGGAGGCAGCCCTGCGCTGCGTAACCGCTTCGAACCCATCTTCCTGGAGTTCAGCTGCCCTGGGTAGAGTATGCACACAACACCCTGGTCAACTCCTCTTCTGGTTTGTCCCCTTTTCAGTGTGCCCTCGGCTATCAGCCCCCCTGTTTCCTTCCCAGGAGCGTGAGCTGGCAGTTCCCTCAGTACAGTCCCACATGCCGCTGCTTTAAGATCTGGAAAAAGACCAGGACCGCCCTAGTTCACGCCTCTGCCCAGATGGAGAAGCAGGCAAACCGACACCGCAGGCCGGCTCCCAAGTACACCCCAGGTCAGGAGGTCTGGCTGAACGCCAAGAACCTTCCCCTTAAAGTTGAGTCCCGAAAACTGGCTCCCCGTTTCATTGGTCCCTTCAAGATCTTATACGTCATAAACCCTTGCACTGTTCATCTGCAGTTGCCAACCTCTCTCCGTATCCATCCCACCTTTCATGTGTCCCAAATCAAGCCCGTGTCCTCCAGCCCTCTGTGCCCACCCTCTCGTCCCCCTCCTCCGCCCAGGGTCGTTGGTGGGGACCCTGTTTTTACCGTCCGCCGCCTGTTGGATGTGCGGCGTCGGGGCCGCGGGGTTCAGTACCTGGTTGACTGGGAGGGTTACGGTCCTGAGGAACGCTCTTGGGTACCCCGCAGGCACATTTTGGACTCTTCCCTGATCACTGATTTCCGTCGTCTCCGTTCTGCTAAGCCTGGGTGGGCGCCAGGTGCCGTCCGTAGGGGGCGGGGTACTGTTAGGTCCCCTGTTCCTGGTTAGTGTGTGTGTGTGTGTGTGTGTGTGTGTGTGTGTCTTTTGCAGGAGTGGAGTCAGGTGTGCAGGAGCCTTTCACCAGCTGCCAGCTGTCAGCCTCATTATGCCCTGCCTTCTTATACCTGGTCCTCGCCTCCACTCAGCGCCAGATCGTAGACTTGCGTCCCTAGTCAGTCTCGTTCATGCCACTATTTAAGCCTAGTTTCTGTACTTGTTTTCCCACTAACATTGTTCCTCTCTGCCGCAGACTTTTCAACCTGGCCCGTCTCCTGAGACTATTCCCCTCCTGCTCAGCGTGCCTAAGAGTGTGGACCAGCTCCACGGACTCCCCCACTCCTGGATTCCCTGCCTGGATTCCCTGCCTGGATCCCCCACTCACTAGTCAGCTCCTGACTCCCAGCCTACTCCAATAAATCCTGCCTCATACCTCTATTCTGTGTCTGAGTTTGATACTGCACTCGAGTCCAAAAGATTCCCAGCCTCAGCCTAACAGTAGAGTCCAGTCAAGCTGGTACTATGCAGTGGAAAAGGGGCTATATGGTGGTTTTGTCACAGATGGCCAACTTAACTGTGCTCAGAATAATGTGGATTGATTTAGGATTAGACTAGTCTGGATGTGGTTAAACTAACCTGGAAGTTGTAGATGGGGTTGGGTGTGGGAAGCCAGGTGGAACGAGGGTTCTCTTGGGAGCGGAAGGGCCCATTGAAGGCCTTGGTGATGGCACTCAGGTTGAAGGCACACACCGCAGATGCTGCAATAGTGTTGCTTTATAGAGAGATGGATAGGAATGACATGACAGCAAAGAGAAGATAGCAGGGAGCAGAAAATGGCAGAGGGAGAGTGGGGACAGCATTAACAGCAGTAACCATGGATGTAAATACAACAATCACTGGATTACTTTTGAAACAGAAGACAGAGCATGAATTTGGTGATAGAAAGGCAGATTGGAAGTTACAAGGAGAAACTCTTCATATTATCATATCTTCATATAGAGCAGAACAGATTTATGGATGGTGCATGAAAGCTCATTCTTGACCTTTGGGAATAGTATGTGGTGAAGACAATCTAAGCTCAAAAGGTCGACTTACTAGTTAGTTTAAGCTTTATCTTCACCCACATTAAGGAAGAGGCTTTCACTAGAATGTTGGGATATAAACTGATCTTAACAGTACATGTGTTTGACCTATGCACATTCTGGTTTGGCTGATTTATCACACAAAATGCATCAACAATCTTGCATGCTTAATAGAAATAAAAATAAAAACATGTCTTTATTCCTTTTCTAATTTTTTACCTTGAAGGAGTTTCTAAGCCCGCTTGAGAGATCTATGATTACATTTACATTACATATTTTGAATGCTACTTTCTTTCAGCAATCCAGTTGTGGATTGTGAGAAAATTAATGTGTTCTGTTATTGTCGGAGGGTGGAAAAGTGCTGCTCATCTAAACAACGAGGAAGATCATTGGCAGACTTTCTGGGGAAGACCTGGTCGGATTTGGAGAGACGGCATCCATCCCACTTGGGAAGGAGCAGCTCTCATTTCTAGAAATCCGGCCAACTTTATTAGCGGACCAAATCCATGACAACCCAGAGTTGAGACCAGGAGGCAGAGTCCCAGTCTAACACACCTCTCTGCCCTTCTAATTCAGCAGTTACCCACCCAAAACCCTACGCAGAGTCGCAGTCTAACACACTTCTTTGCTCCCCCGTTCCAGGAGTTACTTAGTGAAAACCCTATAGTGACGGTGTCTGTCCCCCGACCATTGAAATTATTTAAATCAAAGGTAAACAGAAGAGGAGCTGTGCATAAGAACCTCATAAAAATTAAAACCACAGGAGCAATAGTGCAAACGAATAGGAGAGTAAAATGTGGACTCATCAGAAACATCAGATCTCTCTCTTCTAAAGGTGTACTAGTAAATTAACTAATATCAGATTATGATATTGATTTATTTTGTCTTACTGAAACCTGGCTGGGTGATGGAGAATATGTAAGCCTAAATGAATCCACCCCTCCCAGTCATATAAATACTCACATTCCTCGGAAGCACAGGCCGAGGAGGTGGAGTTGCAGCTATCTTTGACTCCAGCCTAGTAATCAGCTCTAAACCTAAACTTAAAGCAAATATCACAGAAACTCGAGAGGATTTGCCGTTCCACCAAACTGGAAAATTCTCGTTTAATTTGGCAAGATAGTCTTAAAACTTATAGGAAGGCCCTCCGTAATGCCAAAGCAGCGTACTACTCGTCATTAATAGAGGAAAATAGGAACAACCCCAGGTTTCTTTTCAGCACTGTAGCCAGGCTGACAGAAGGTCACAGCTCTATTGAGCAAAGTATTCCCATAGCTCTCAGTATTTAGTATAGGTCTAAAGTTGGCTAAAACATCTGGATCCAGATTGGGCTTTTTCAGAAGATTTTTGCATGTTACTAACTCGACTTCTCCTCTTTCCGTTAGTCGTGTGCTTTCTCGTCCCTCTCCTCTCTCCTCCTATCACTTCCTGGAGGTGTTTCTTGCTCTGCAGCTGTGCAGTCTGGATGTGGGTCACCTGCTGCCCCCGTGTTCCAGCTCGGCGCCCTCTACTGCAACGACTATTGTTACTAGTATTATTATTATTATTGTTATTATAATCATTAACATTACGATTGTTATCATTAACACTACTATACATATCTGTACCATTTTTCAATTAGTCTATAGCAACATCTCCTTTAATGTCTGTACCACTTGTACTTTAATGTGTGTGTATATTGTGAGCCCCCAACCGGTCGAGGCAGATGGTCACCCACCCTGAGCGATGGTTCTTCAAGAGGAGAACAGAGAGGAAAGAACACGGCCTTGAAGGGAACCTGTGCTGACGGTCCCGGAGTCAGAAACCAGGTTCATGTGCCGCTTGCTGCTGGACAGTAAGTCTGTGACACACCTGCAGGCATGATCAGTTGGGAGAACTTGTCCTGCAGCAGAGCTGGAATAATGTTGTTGAAGGCAGAGTCCACTAACAGGATCCTGCTGTAGTCTCCTGGAGAGTCCAGGTGCTGGGGGATGTAGTGAAGGGCCATGTTTACTGAGTTGTCTGCATTACATCATTACATTATCTCAATCAGCTGCGTGCTGAGCCAGCATTCCCAGGTTTCCATGGTGATGCTAAAAGCTGTCTGACTTAGACAGGCTTAGACAGCTGATGTCATTGAGTTTTAATCTGGAGCACAGATCTGCTTCTCCTGCTCCTACCAAACAGACCATAACTCTCAGTGCCAAAGTAAACATATTGTTAGAGAGATAAGATCCTCATGAAGATGATGTCCGTGATTTTTCTGTCTCCTGTCCAAAATGGCTCCACAGAAGCATTATAGAGATGTTCACCTTTCTGCCTCTTTCCTAACACTGCAGCACTTTTTTAGTATGGGAGTCAATGTGGCAGTCAGACTCACTCTCAAGCTGGCTGTACCAGCTGTGAAAGTCTGTTTACTTTCAAAGTTGGACAAGAGTGGCACAACAAGTTTTCCTACAACTTGTGAATGAATTCAAAGCTGTGGGAGATACAGCGAGTTGAAGACAATTGAAGTGAATTCCCACTGTGTCAGTTGGTCTTCTCACTCTGGCTACGAACATTATGTCCCATAGAAACTCATAAACTCAACAAACAGGCTGAAAACTACATGAAACCTGATTTGACACTGTATACGAGATGTAAAAAAGTTGAGTTCACTGGAAAGAGTCCAAAGGTTTGTGAAAGTTTTAAAGGTGGAATGGCGTTTCTACGTGAATGTATAAATTGGTGGGAAGAGATTGAAGATCAGTGAGTTTGAATGATTTTCTCATTGACTTTAATTGTAACAAAGTTTCAAAGAAAGTTGAACAGATTTTGAATGGAGTTTCTAGCTGAAAGTATGAATGAGTAGTTAACACTTGAAAAACCTTGAAAAAGGGTGAAAATGGGGACATTTTGAACATTCATCCACTCAAATGGGGCAAAAATCATGGAAAACCTTGAATATCTCAAAGTATGAATGTTATAAAATTCTGAATATAAGCAATCAATTCCTAATTGAGATGAATATTTTAAGCTTTGAATGATGTTTTTACGTTGAAAACTGTGCTTCACAGCATTCACACTAATAATAACGGTTAGCAACAACATAGGAGGTCTTACTCGAAATAAACACGTTTATTCAGTTTGGTCATTCATTTTCCGCACAATAGGGACATAATGTCCACATGTTACACCGCTAGGCAGCAACCAAAAACAACCGAACATTCTGCGCATGTGCTAAACTCCACCTGGCAGCACCTGCTGCTGTAGTGAATAGTGTGGAGAAGAAACAACATGTTAACAATCTCCCTATACTTTAAACAAAGAAAACACGCATTTCTATATGAAAAATGTATGTAACACAGGCCCTATGTATCTCAACAACACAGGCCACAGTTATTTCAAGAAAACATTTGTTACATATCAGGCTCATTCATTATTATCAGGCTCTTCAAAAAAGTCCATTAAGACTCTTCAGCTGATCCAGAACGCTGCAGCACGTGTTCTGACAGGAACCAGTAAAAGAGATCATATCTCTCCTGTCTTAGCTTCTCTGCACTGGATTTTGGCAAATACCACTTGATGCCAGTTGCAGGAAGCTCACAACTTTTATTACACCGGCGGGCTGTTTCTGTTTCCGGAGGCTTCCCTTAGTGATTACATCGGCGCCCGAAATATTTCAGGAAAAGATGAGCACCCTTCTAAGAGGCCACACAGGCACTGTGGTTGTTATGGATGATGTTTTGGTTTTCGGAAAAGACAAAAAGGACCACGTTCATAACCTCAGTGCAGTATTGGAAACCATTAGAGCTTCAGGACTGAAATTGAACAAGGAAAAGTGTCAGTTTGGGAAATCCGAAATCAAGTATTTTGGACACATCATTGGGAAAGATGGCATCAAGCCCAACATGGAAAAAGTCAAAGCCATCACAGAACTGCCCAGCCCCACTAATGTCACAGAGCTACACCAGATGATCGTGATGATAAACTTCTTGGGCAAGTTTCTTCCTGACCTTTCAACCGTCATGTACCCCATTAACTAATAGACCCTAACAATAAAAACAATGCAGCGTGGACTTGGGGAGAGACACAGGAGAAGGCGTTTGAACAGGTGAAAACCATGTTGACCACAGCACCTGTTTTGGCATATTATTATGTGGCCAAGCCAACGGTGGTTAGTGCGGATGCAAGCAGCTATGGTCTCGAAGGGGCTCTATATCAGGAGCAGGAAGATGGACTCCGGCCAGTTGCCTTTTGTTCACGGACGCTGACCGAAACGGAGCAACGGTATTCCCAAATAGAGAAAGAATGCCTTGCAAGCGTCTGGGCATGTGAGTGGTTTGTCAGATACCTACAAGGCATGGGAAAGTTCGGTCTGCAAACAGACCACAAGCCACTTGTCCCTTTGATAAACTCATACGACCTTAACAAAGCGCCGTTGAGATGCCAGCGGTTGTTAATGCGTCTGATGAAGTTTAATGTCGAAGCTGTCCATGTCCCAGGAAAGCAGCTCGTTGTGGCTGATACTTTGTCTCGCAACCCCCTGCAGGACAGAAGTACATCTGACACGGACCACGACGTGAAAGCCTATGTACAGGCGGTGATATCATCAAGACCGGTAACAGGTGAAAGATTGGACACTATCAGAAAGGCTATCAGCCAGGATGCAGACCTTCAGGCAGTTGTTCGCTACATTCACACAGGATGGCCTGCAGAGTTATCACAAATACCACATGCCCTGCACAAATTCCATGTTGCCAGAGCTCACTTGTCAGAAGCGGAGGGACTCCTTCTGTACAATGACAGGATTGTCATTCCCCTCCCACTGCAGAAGAATGTACTCTCTCAGATACATAAAGGTCATCAGGGTCTCACTAAGTGTCGCAGAAGGGCCAACATGTCTGTATGGTGGCCTGGGATCGGAAGAGACATCACAGAGATGGTTAAACATGTGAGTTTTGCCTGAGAAACAAACCTACTCAGAGGAGAGAGTCATTGATAACCACGCCGCTGCCACATGGACCATGGTAGAAGATTGCAGCAGACATTTGTGAACAGGATGGTAAGCAATACCTCGTGGTGGTGGATTACTATTCACGTGACATTGAGATTGCGCACCTGCCCACCACGAGCAGTAAGCAAGTCATAAATCGTCTGAAAAGCATGTTTGTAAGGTGGGGGATCCCATTGGAGCTGGTAACTGACAATGGCAGCCAATTTACTTCAGCAGAATTCAGTCAATTCTGCGAGGCATAAAACTTTGATCATACCACATCCAGTCCTCATTACCCGCAAGCCAATGGGGCAGCTGAGAGGTGTGTTGCCACAGCTAAACGACTACTGCGTCAACCAGATCCTCACCTGGCTCTGATGAGTTACAGAGCCACCCCAATCACTGCAACAGGTCTGAGCCCTGCAGAACTCATGATTAATCGAAAGATTAGGACTACAGTCCCCATCCTACCAGCGCAGCTGCAACCAAGTCCTATTGATTATGAGAAGGTCAGGATTATGGACCAGCAGACCAAGGATGCCTACCGCTACTATTACAACAGACGCCATTCAGCGAGACCCTTACCTGCACTGCAGCCAGGTCAGTGTGTAAATGTCAAATTGGAAGGAGAAAAAGGCTGGAAAACTCCTGCACAAGTCATTGCCAAGGCACCTGAGCCCAGATCTTATTATGTGCAGACAGAGCAGGGCACGGTTGCCCGTAGGAACCGGAGACATATCCAAGTTACAGCGAAAGAGACTAGTGACATAAGTCATGACTCTTCTTGTGACACGGGCCCCTCTTCTATTCTACCTAGTGCCCATGGCACTGGAGCTCCTGCAAGGCCCCTCAGCCCAAGTTCCGCTCCAAAGAGGACACTGGCAGGAAGAGCAGTTAAAACTCCTGTCAGGTTGAAGGACTATGTTCTGAAGTAGGACTGTTAGTTCCCCATGCCATATACATATGGCCATGTTAAGACTGTTGTATTTCAGTCATAAAAGGAGGAGAGTGAGAGTGAAAAGGAATTTTTTTTTTTTTTCCTTCTCTCACGCTCCAGTGTATTGTCTATACTTGTACTGTCTATATTGTATATTCTATGTGGGTTGTTGTGTGTGTCGCAGTGACTGTAGCCCAAGACAAATTTCCCCTCTGGGGACAATAAAGTATATTTTATTATTTTATTATTATTATTATTATTATTATTAAATGTGAAATGCTTTACAAAACAGTGTTCTGTTTAAAACAATTTCAGAAATGTTCGTGTGAAACGTTGCAATCACTAGCAATTGATATTTTGTTGTGAACTTTATTTTATGCTAGAAGTTTTACTCAGCAGGAGTGGAATGTCAACGTTGACAACTTCAGTTTCAATATGGCATTTTATCATTCCTATTTTAGCTGGTAGTTTCACATTTCTTGTAGAATATACCAAGTTCCCATCTCCAAACCGAAATGGTCTGCAACTGGGGGTTTCTGTTTTAATGAACTGTTTCACCTGATCTTGGGTGAGGCCATCAACATAGTTTTCCAGCCATTTCTCTCCACACACAGTACGGGTACAAGCGGTGTCAATAATAGCTGATCCCAATGATTCAGTCATGAATATCTCTGCGTCTGACATGGAGGCCTTTGTAAACATTGTGATGTTACATTCCTCTGTATTTGCATCTTCAGCTATTCTTACTTGTTCAGTTTGTTTATGGGGGCAGTCTTTAGCCCAGTGAAATGTGCACTGGCAAATAGCGCACCTGGATCTCTTACTGAACTTGTCCAGTGGATTAGTCCCCGGTAAAGGCTGCTTTAGCTGTCCACTGTGCAATCTTGCGTTCCGTTTTCCTCTACCTTGTGGTCTTTGCTCAGTGAAAAACGCCACGTCCTGGTTCACTTGTATTCCGTTTGACGAGCCCGCCGTTTTCCCTCCGAAAATCCTTTTAAGAGCCGATTTAATGGAGGACAAAGTCAACTCAGTGCAGGCCGTCAGTGCTAGCTGTCTGCTTTTTTCGTCGAGGCAGGCTGTGTCTAGAAGCCTAAAAGCTAGTACAGCATCAGGAAGTGTCATTTTATACTTTTTCATGCGGTTACATCGCTGTTCGAAGTCAATTATGTAGTCCGCCATAGGAATTGAAATATCCTTTGTTATGCCATCAAAATAAGAGTAGGCTTCATATGCGCGGTCCTTTTCCTCTTTTAAGAACACGCCGTCCAACTTTGTAATCAATGTTGTCATACCATCATTATTGTCCAAGTCCTCCGCAGGTATTTCCATCGCTGTTTCACAAGCTCTCCCCTCAAGCACCACTCCAGATAGTAACTTTATTTTTTCCAACACTAGTACGGCCTGGCTTCATCAAACTTTATAACTAGCTGCCATTCTCGAACCATTCTCTGCTACCAATGTTACTCGAAATAAACACGACGTTTATTCAGTTTGGTCACTTTTATTTTCTGCACAATAGGGACATCATGTCCACATGTTACACCGCTAGGCAGCAACCTAAAACATGTTAACAGGAGGCAAATGCTTGCAGCATTCACACCCAAATATTAGAATACATTAATAGTTTTATATAAAACATGTTTAACCATTAATGCACTATGCATCTGTTTAATATATATAATGATTGCAAACGCATAAAACGTGATTCATTTTATTGTCAACCTAATGAGGCTGTATAAAATGTGTAAATACCCCATTCTTCACAACCGTTGTATTGTAACTAGTGCTGGGCTGTTATCGCCGTTAACGTGCTGCGTTAATGAGACTCTTATCGGGCGACAAAAAAAATATCGCCGTTAATCTATACTCAAAGTAGGGTTGTAGGGTCGGAGGTCGGAGCTGGGAATGACGTCACACCCGAGTTGACTGCGTTCCAGTTACAACCTCGCTCGGCCAGCTGTTTGTTTACAACTAGCCAGGTTAGTTATTGGTACGCCGGTTGACTAAAAAACGCATTGTGCTGTATTTACTCACACTAACTGTAGCAACACATCCACAGACAGCTGTTGGACAGCACTTTGTGTACGAACATTTCTGAAGCCGCCGGCGTTGTGCTAAATTCTGCCTGCCTGCCGAGAATTGCATGCACCTCGCGGGTGCTAACGGTCATCTATGCAGAGAAAAGAGGTGGATGCAAATCTCTGCAGGGAGCCTACAAAATCTGATCTGCCAAATTATGCATCCACGTCTTTAGGTCCTTCTCAGACACTTTGCTGTGCTCATTGATCAAACAGCTTATATGTACTGAATGTCAAGGAATGGTCCTTCTAGCCTACTAAGTGTATTAAAATATTAAAGACTCTAAACGTTCATAAAATATATACTTCAAATAAATTTATCACCATTGATGAAGTCCACAAAGATTTTTACAACATTTAAAAGCATTATTTGGAGTTGCATGCAATTCTCGGCAGGCAGGCAAAACTCGGCACAACACCTGGTTTGCACCTTGTGCAATGCAGAATTAGTTTACTGTAAGAGTTCTTCCAGTCTCAAGTAGCCTACCACCTAAACGCAAAGCACATCACACGCTACACACAAGTACATCTAATAGAACATGATTTATTTTCATCATCAATTATCATAGTAGAACAGCTTTCTCAAGCAGTTTGTGATGCATTTTGGAAACAGGAGATGAGCCCCTGGTCTAATGCGCCACCTGGCTTGAAACCTGGCTTGACACCCGTTCGCACACATATTAAATGCCTTCGGCAGAATTCAAATGAGCCATTTCAAACTAGATTAATTTCAAGATTAATCTAGATTAAAAAAATGTATCTATGCCCACCCCTAATTGTAACGGTAGAAAAAATAGCACAGTCCGTGGTAAAGTAAGCGCACCATAAAATGTAGTGGGAGTTATCGTGTGCAATGCATGACAGGACCATCGACTGTTTGATTGATAAAAGCTGACAAAAGGAAGTTTTTCCTTGCCTGTGTCGCCTAGTGCTTGCTCTTGGTGGGAATTGTTGGGCTTCTGTAAATAACTTCAGAGTACGGTCTAGACCTGCTCTTTATGAAAAGCGCTGTGAGATAACTGTTGTTGTGATTTGGCGCTATATAAATAAAATTGAATTGAATTGAATTGACATAAACAGTGTAGTAATGTTAACACATAGTAATTGATTATTAACCACACTCCCATGTTGATGATGATAGATGATATTCTGAAAAACGGGACTGAACGATTCTTGCTGTTCAAAGAACTATTTGTTTTGAAACACATGATCTAATAAATATTACATATGACATTTAACGATCCCCGTGACCCGACCCTGGATAAGCGGATGAAGATGGATGGATGGATGGACATTTAACGATTAACTGCCTGCATTTCTGTGTTTAAAATCAACTTTTTTATGGAGAGAAATCCTAATTGTCATGGGAAAGTAATACATACCCAAAGAGAACTATTTTGACAAGAAGACATTCAACCCTGTAAAGTTGCTGAAATGTCTGAATCCTTGCACATGCTTAATATATACTGTTAAGAGTTATTTTAAAGTTGTGAGTGGCATACCACTATCTGAAACTTAATATTAACCCTATTATAATGAAATAATAATACTTTGGAAATGTGGATCATTTGTTTACAAGATGCCAAATGATGAACCATAGTTTGTCAGAAACCTCGGGGAATAAAATCCTTCTTATGCACGTGTAAATAAGTGCAGTGCTGTAATAAATATCCATTTGTGTTCACTCACACATTAGTTGTGAAGATGCCGTAGATGAGGTCTTGCCCTGGCATGTAGAAGGTGCTCTGCAGCTCGTTGTAATAGACGGGGATCTTTCCAGAGCGGGAGCAGTTGAGCCTCGCCTTCATGAATGTGGTCCAGGTATCCTCCAAGAGAAATCGCCCACCGATGTCGTTCTTGCAGACTCTCGCCACACGGGAATAAACTGTCTTGCAGCAGTTATGCTCCACTGCGTACTCCCTCAGGAAGAAGAAGGTGAAGAGGCCGATGTCGTAGGCTGAGATGAAGTGGGGCTCTGGCGGAGGGAGGAGAAGGGAGAGGATCCAGCAATAGTGTCTTCGTTACTGTGGATGATCCACATATCCTTTCATACACATTTGTCATTGGAACTATTTTTATTAAAGAAATGGTTTAAAATGTCATTGTCCACAGTGAGAGTCTAATATATGTAACGTACATTTGGGTAATTCAAGTAAATTGAGCCTTTAATAAATAAATATACAGCATCGCTGTCGAGTAAACTTGTTAGGAGTGTGGTTTTGTGTTCATGTCTTTTCTGTTTAAGTCTGTTTTTGGTTCTGTGTTTCTCTGTGTAATCGTCTTTAGTTAGTTCTTAGTCCTGGGCTTTAGTTCATGTTTAGTGTTTCCTTGGTCTGTGTCTTGGTCCTTGGTATTATGTCTCCATGTTTTGGTGTGGTCCTGTCTCCTGCCTGATTCTGAAGTCGTTCCATGTTTTACTTTGGGTTATGGTTAGGTTAGGTCCTTGTGTGTTCCCATGAACTTTACTTCCTGTTTTATTTTGTAATCTTCTGTGACTGGTGTTCTTGTCTAGCTTTGTTCCTGTTGTAAGTTAGTTAGGAATTGTTGGGCTTCTGTAAATAACTTCAGAGTACGGTCTAGACCTGCTCTTTATGAAAAGCGCTGTGAGATAACTGTTGTTGTGATTTGGCGCTATATAAATAAAATTGAATTGAAATTGATTGATTGATTGAAGTTTATTTCGAGCAAAATAAAATAAAATAATATATACATATATATTAACACACAAAGAAAAGAAAGAAAATTGAAGTTAGTGTGTTGTCTTGATGATTAGTATTCCTCTGCCTTTGTTTTTGTGGATCTGTGTCTGCTTGTGTTCTTTCTTAGATGCTCTTTTTTTGCTTTGTTAAACGTTAGGTCTTTGGCAGGAAAAACATATTTAATCAATGATTTTATAATAACTCACAATCTTAATTTCATGTTTTTAACTGAAACTTGGTTGGACCAAGTGCAGCTGTCCTTATCGAGTCGACCCCTCCCAACTTCAGTTTTATGAGTGAAGCCAGAGTGCATAAGAGAGGAGGTGGAGTTGCCATTTTGTTTAATGACTCCCTCCAATGCAAAAAGATGTCTTATGGGAATTTTGCTTCTTTTGAATATGTGGCTGTTCAGCTGAATTCCCCTTCTAGAGCTATTTTCCTAAACATCTACAGGCCCCCTAAATACTTTGGTGAACTGCTGTCTATAATCTGTGTTGACTTTGACTGTGTGGTTATTGTTGGTGATTTTAACATCCATGTTGACAAGCCCCACGACAGAGGGACTAAAGAACTGTTCTGTGTTCTTGATAATTATGGACTGACCCAACATGTGACAGAGCCCACGCACAATAAGGGGCACACTTTGGACTTGGTCATCTCCAAGGGTTTGAAAATTTCCAAGGTTGTGGTGACTGATGTTGCTCTCTCTTATCATTCCTGTGTTTTCTTTGAAAGCGCTATCTGCATGCACACAAATGTTAAAACATAGGTGATCACAAAACGGCATATCACTGAAAACACTAGTGAAGAATTTATTGAGGCTTTCTCCCAGACACCTGCCCTTCCACAGGTCTCTGTCAATGAGCTTGTGGATAATTTCAGTTCTAAAATTACAAATGTTATTGATGCCATTGCACCAGCCAAGGTGAAGGTGGTCTCTGTTAAGAGGAGATCTCCATGGAGAAATGCCACGCTGGTTAGAACTCAAAAAAGAGAGTGTCGAAAAGCTGAACACAGGTGGCGGAAAACAAATCTCCAGGTTCATTATGACATCTATAAAGAGAGATTTCGCATTTATAATTTGGAGCTGAGAAATGGAAGGCGGTCCGTCTTCTCTGACATCATCACCAAAAACACTAATAATGCACGTGCCCTGTTTGCTACTGTCGACAGGCTAACCAACCCTCCTGTGTCTGTAGCCCCTGACCTTCTATTCAGGGCCTGCAATGAATTTGCTTCCTTCTTCACAGACAAAATTCAAACAATTAGGCAAGCAATTAGCACCTCCATGTCAGGTACAGGATATGTCCTATCCCTGTGTCCACTTAAATACAATGCATATGGCATGAGACGATTTAATTCAATTAACCATAAAAACGGGGAGGACATAATACAACATCTGAAATCCTCCTCATGCGGCCTTGATATGTTGCCAACAGGTTTTTTTTTTAAAAATGTGTCCTGGCCTCAGATTTACTACAAATTGTCAACATGTCTCTCCTCTCAGGTTTTTTCCCACACGCCCTGAAAACTGCAGTCATTAAGCCAGAGCAATCTGGACAGTTCACTAATGAGCAAGGCCCATAGCAAATCTCCCATTTTTAAGTAAAATCATTGAAAAGGCTGTTTTTCAACAGCTTAGTGCTTTCTTGGCACTAAATAACTGTTTTGATGTCTTCCAGTCAGGTTTTCGACCACACCACAGCACTGAGACGGCTCTAGTTAAGGTCTTCATGACATCCATTTAAACACTGACAGTGGCAGAATTTCAGTCTTACTATTATTGGATTACTAGACAGATTTGAAAACTGGGTTGGACTTTCTGGCACAGTACTAAACTGGTTTGAATCCTACTTAAAGGACAGGGAGTGCTTTGTGTCTATAGGTAACACATCTGAGCTAAAAAAATGACATGTGGAGTCCCCCAAGGCTCCATCCTAGGACCTCTTTTGTTTAACATTTACATGCTTCCACTGGCTCAGATTATGAAAAACAACCATATATGTTACCATAATTATGCAGATGAAACACAGATTTACATAACCATTTCACCAGGGGACTATGATCCCATACAGGTGCTGAGTAGCTGTATTGAGCAGGTCAACGACTGGATGTGCCAGAATTTTCCTTAATTAAACAAAGATAAAACTGAGGTTATTGTTTTTGGAGCCAGGGAGGAACGATTGAAAGTCAGTGCTCGACTTCAATCTGTAATGTTAAGAACCACGGATCAAGCCAGAAATCTTGGTGTAGTCATGGACTCAGACCTGAATTTGAGGAGCCATATTAAGACAATTACAAAGTCAGCCTACTATCACCTGAAGAATATATCAAGGATAAGAGGCCTTATGTCTCAGCAGGACCTGGAAAAGCTTATCCATGCATTTATCTTCAGTCGACTTGACTACTGTAACAGTGTCCTTACAGGGCTCCCTAAGAAATCCATCAGACAGCTGCAGCTGATTCAGAACGCTGCTGCTCGAGTCCTCACTAAGACCAAAAAGGTGGACCACATAACTCCAGTTCTGAGGTCTTTACATTGGTATGTCAAAGAACTGATTTCAAAATCCTGCTGTTAGTTTACAAAGCACTAAATGTATTAGGACCAAAATATATTTCTGATCTTCTGCTTCGTTATGAACCATCAGACCTCTCAGGTCATCTGGGGCAGGTCTGCTTTCTTTCCCCAGAGTTAAAACTAAACAAGGAGAAGCAGCGTTCAGTTATTATGCTCCGTATATTTGGAACAAACTCCCAGATAACTGCAGGTCTGCTGAAACTGTCAGTTCTTTTAAATTAAGACTGACGACTTTTCTTTTTACCACTGCTTTTAATTAAATATTTAAGTGTTTTCTTTTTATTGATAACTTACACTGCACTGTAACTTTTACTGTCCTGTTTTCTTTTTCTTCATTTTTAGCTTTTTACACTATAACGTTTATTATATTTTATGTTGCTTTTAAACTTGTTTATTTTTCCCTGTTGCTTTTATGTTTTGTGTAAAGCACTTTGGATTGCCTTGTTGTTGAAATGTGCTATACAAATAAACTTGCCTTGCCTTCTTGTTTTGGTTCATTCTTTATTATGTTCTGGTTTCATGATCTGTTTCACCTTCCTGTTTCTTTCTGCCCTCTGACTACGTTTACATGCTGTCAATATTGGAGTTATGGTCGGGTTAAGGTCACGATTCGGGTTCTGAAACATTCGGGATAACCCGTTTACATGTGTGAGCAGAGAGAGTTTCTCCTGTATACATGGAATTTGTAATCAATTGGCAATACCCCGATGTAAATGGCGACGCACGGTTAACGTCTGGACGTACGGACAAAAACTAAGAAAGAACAACACAGCAAGAACCAGCTCTGTGAAATTGAGGAATCCTTAGAGTCCAACCAGTTTTGGGAGAAATGGAACAACCTAAACAAAACCCAGCAGGATGAATTGGCGATCCAAGATGGAAATACTTGGATTAATCACTTTAGTAAACTATACAGTAATATTACAAAAAATGATGATCAGCACAAAATATTCACAAAATGGAAAAATCTGGAGGCGGTGATTAAAAACAACCAAAACCCTCTAGATTACCCTGTAACAGAACAAGAATTAACAGAAGCCATCCACTCCCTAAAAGGAAAAAAGGCTTGTGGTATCAATGGAATCCTGAATGAAATGATCAAATATTCAGACCATAAAATGAGATTGGCTATACTAAAACTGTTCAATACTATTCTAATAACTGGAACTTTTCCAGACATCTGGAACAAAGGTTTAATAACCTCAATCCATAAATCCGGAGATAAATATGACCCAAATAACTACAGAGGAATATGTGTATCCAGTAACCTGGGTAAAATATTCTGCAACATCATTAATAAACGACTTGTCAACTTTGTTGATAACCACAATATTCTACATAAATGCCAAATTGGTTTTTTGCCAAATTGCCGCACAACAGACCAAATATTTACCCTCCAGACTCTAATTGATCAAGAACTAAACATTAAGAAAAGAAAAGTATATGCCTGCTTTGTTGACTTCCAAAAAGCCTTTGATTCCATCTGGCACGAGGGCCTTTCTTTAGGCTACTTGAAAGTGGCATTGGAGGACAAACATATGACTTGATTAAAAACATGTATACAAAAAGTGAATGTGCCATAAAGATTGGAAACAAACAAACAGCATTCTTCTCCCAAGGCCGGGGAGTGAGGCAGGGATGCAATCTAAGTCCAATTCTCTTCAATCTATATATCAATGAATTAGCAAACCAATTAGAGAGTTCCACGGCACCTGGCCTCCTCCTGAACGACACAGAGATCAGAGGTCTGCTGTATGCAGATGACTTAGTGTTGCTCTCACCTACTAAAGAAGGTTTGCAGCAGCACCTTAACCTCCTGCAGAGATTCTGTCAGACCTGGGCCCTGACAGTAAACACAGCAAAGACTAAGATAATGATCTTTCAGAAACAACACAGAAATCAGATTTCACACAATTTTTATTTAGACACCACTAAATTACAACATACAAAAAACTATACTTACCTTGGCCTCAACATTACATACACAGGGAACTTCAACATCTGAGAGACAAAGCAAGGAGAGCTTTCTATGCAATAAAAAGAAACATTAAAATATATATTCCAATTGAAATCTGGCTTAAAATTTTCCAATTTGTACTAGAACCAATAATTCTATATGGTAGCGAAATCTGGGGGCCAAAACTTAATAATGAATTTGACAAATGGGACAAAACAATCATAGAATCTTTCCATACTGAGTTCTGTAAGAGCATCCTGCAGGTGCAGAGAAAAACACCAAATAACCTGTGCAGAGCAGAGCTTGGCCAATAAAAATACAGAAAAGATCTGTTAAATTTTACAACCACTTAAAATCAGTTAACCCCCAGACATACCATCACAAAGCCCTAACATACCAGGAGCTGAAACCAGAGAAGAGTCCCCTCAGCCAGCTGGGCCTGAGGCTCTCTGCAATAACAAGTCCCCAACAGCCTCAGGACAGTAACACCAACTCAAACAGACCAAACCAAATTATCAACAAGCAGAAAGAAAAATATATTGAATACTGGAAAGAAACAACCAAAACACAAAGTAAATCACAATGTTATCTGACCCTAAAACGAGAATTCACACTGGCAAATTACCTAAGTACAATAAAATGTCCTAAACTAAGAAAAATTATGACAATATACAGGCTGAGTGAGACACAGCCTGGCCATAGAAAAGGGTCGCCACAGACAGAGCTGGCTACCACAGGAGGACAGACTCTGCTCCCAGTCTGACACAGGACAGGTAGAGACAGAGATACACTTTTTAACCTCATGCCCCAAATATGAAACACTAAGAGAAAAACACTTTGCAAACATTACCCAAATATACCCCGAATTCGAATCCCTATCAGACACACAGAAGCTCCCCTATTTACTGGGAGAAATGCCCAAATGTCAAATAATTGCTGCAAAATATGTCTCCACATGCCATGAAGTGAGGACAACCAGTGGAACCTCAGACTGATAAATAATTGTACAAATTTAAAAATTATTATTACTTTAATTGTTTGGTATTTTATTAATTCTTTTGTTTTACATTTTATACTTGATTTTTTTTAAATCTATTAATATAACTACATACACACACATTCTACTGTTTCATTTATTTATTTTAATTCTTTTTTAGATATTTTTATTTTTAACACACACACGCTTACCATTTTATTTATTTATTTTGCTTTAACTTTATAATATATATATACTTTTTTAAACACACACACACACACACGCTTACTGTTTAATTTATTTATTTATGTTTTTTTTGTTTTTTGTAACACACACACACCTACTGTTTTGTTTATTCTATTTTTAGTATTTATAACACACACACTGTTTTATTTATTTATTTTATTTTTTAATATATACATATTTCTTTTTTTTAACACAAACACAGATACTTTGATTAGTTTATGCTTGAATTCTGTAATGAAATATATGGGGGTGATTGATATTTTATATGTATTGGGATGATTGTTATGTTATATGTATGATGCTTTGGCAATATTGTTCAACAGTCATGCCAATAAAGCAAAATTGAATTGAATTGAATGTGCCACTCTGGACTTTGAAATGGAGTAGGAAGGTACATAGCTGCTGTCCACACATCTGCAGTGGTCTCGTAATTCCATTTCACATCTATGAAAGATGATCAAACAACTGGGTATGTGTCCCACCCACTGAAACCAAGCTTTTGTCTTTTAATCCGGAGGGCGCTCTCAGCTGGGTGCAATCAGTTGTGTGAAGACCTACTTGGGTAAAGACCAGCGAGTCTGCCTGTGCGAGTTCACTGAGCAAGGCCGCCTACACGGGAAGCTTTTTCCCTTTCTGAGGCACGTCTTCTCACCTAAAGCTGCCAGCTACAACAACACTCAGGCCATGTGCTACCACACTATTTCTATTGTCTCCGGTCCACGCAAGAGGTATCATGCCATCAGGCACAGAAATCAGGCACTCCTTAAGTCTTTAAAACAGGCACCACCCACTGGTACTCACTGGGACCTGGATCAAACCAGAAAACTCTGCTACCCACGCTGCGCTGTCCACCAATTACTCTTTCACCCAAATCCCCCGGCCGTCGGGAAGGGGGGGTGGGACTGGGTTCTTAATTTCCAACAAATGGAAATTCACACAGTTGCTGCCCCCGAATCAATATGTCCACCAGGACAAATGGGTAACTTTGTGGAGGAGCTAGACACACTGCCCACATTTGTCCCCTACTTGTCCTCGTTGACATGAACATTCACTTAGACAATTCAAACTCACCAGACGTCCTGTCTCTGATTCAGTCCTTTGATCTAACACGGATTCTCAGCCCCCCGACCCACAAAGCTGGCAAGGTGCTTGACCTCATTCTTGTTCAAAACTGTGCCTAACAGTCACACTTCTGCATGTGCCTGACCACTATTTCATTCAGTTCACGGTATGCCTACAGGAAAAGACTATTCTTCCAACAGCATTGGTCACACACCGCCACAACCTCCGCAACCTGTCTTCTGCTCACTTTGCCTCAATGGTACCTTCCGCTCTACCTTCCCTCAACACATTTTCCTCACTTGAGGTCAATGATGCCACACAATCTCTGTGTTCTACACTGAGCCTGTGCCTGGATAGCCTGTGTCCTCTATCCACCAAGCCTGCTCCACCAAACCAGTCCCACCAATGGCTAACTGATACCATCCGTGGGCTGATCTCAGAGCTATAATAACAGAATTAGCAGTGCCACTGACTCAAGGATATTATTTTCCACTTTTAAAGCCCTACTAAATCCTCCTCCACCACCCACAAACTTGTCTGCTGATACCTTTTGCTGCCTTCTTCACAGGCGGTGAAGTGGCGGCTATAACTAGCCAATTCTCTGAAACATTCAAATTCAACCATTGTATCAGACCTACTACATCTTTTCCTCTGCCCTCCCAGGTCAGTGGTTCTTCACTCTCCTCGTTTACTCCTCTCACAGAGAGTGAAGTACACTGCTCAAGAAAAAACATAAACAACACAATGTAACTCCAAATCAATCACACTCCTGTGGAATCAAACTGTCCACTTAGGGAGCAACACTGATTGACAATCAATTTCACATGCTGTTGTGCAAATGGAATAGTCAACAGGTGGAAATTATAGACAAGACACCCCCAATAAAGGAGTGGTTCTGCAGGTGGTGACCACAGACATTACATCAAAGTTAGATCGGCCTGTAGTTTGGTTTTCACAGTGGATCACAGACTGTCTCTCGGACATATCTGCATGAATGAAGGCTTGCTACCTTCAACTAAACCTCTCCAAGACTGAACTTTTGGTCATTCCAGCCAAGCAATCTATCCATCATAACATCAAACTAAAAATTGACTCCTCAACCATCACTCCAACCAAGATTGTGAGAAACTTGGGTGTCATGATTGATGACCAGCTGTCTTTTTCAGACCATGTTGCTGCTGTCTCTCTACCACTTTGCTCTGTACAATTCAATTTTATTTATATAGCGCCAAATCACAACAACAGTTATCTCACAGCGCTTTTCATAAAGAGCAGGTCTAGACCGTACTCTGAAGTTATTTACAGAAGCCCAACAATTCCCACCAAGAGCAGCACTAGGCGACACAGGCAAGGAAAAACTTCCTTTAAGAGGCAGAAACCTCGAGCAGAACCATGGCTCAGGGTGGGGGGGCATCTGCCTCGAGGGGAGAGAGAGAGAGAGAGAGAGAGAGAGCAAGAAAAAGAGAGAGCAAGAGAGGCAACCTACACAGTATACCCATAGAGGTACAGACAGTAAAGGTAATGTTGCTATAGACTGATTAAAAAAATGGTACAGATATTTATAGTAATGTTAATGATTATAATAATAACAGTAATAATAGCAATAGGACTAGTAACAACAGTTGCAACTGTAGCAGAGGGCGTCGAGCAGGAACACGGGGGCAGCAGGAGACTCCCAACCACCGATCCAGACTCCACAGCTCCAGAGCCAGCAACACCCGCAGGAAGCGACAGGAGGAGGAAGCACACGACCACGGGAAAGGGAAGAAGTCGAGTTAGTAACATGCATTAATGGGATGAGGTTGCACTCAGAGGGAGAGAGAGAAGAGGAGAGAGGAGCTCAGTGCATCATGGGAAATCCCCCGGCAGGCTAGCCTATAGCAGCATAACTAAGGTATGGTTCAGGACTCACCTGAGCCAGCCCTAACTATAACCTTTATCAAAAAGGAAAGTCTTAAGCCTACTCTTAAATGTAGAGACGGTGTCTGCCTTCCGAACCCAAACTGGAACCTGGTTCCACAGGAGAGGAGCCTGATAGCTGAACGCTATCAGGCTACAACATAAGGAAAATCAGGCCCTACCTCACTATGCCACCCAGCTTCTGGTACAGACCATGGTTATCGCTCACCTCGACTATTGCAATGCCCTCCTAGCAGGTCTTCCAGCTTGTGCAGTGAAACCCTTACCAATGGTTCAGCCCAAAAAGACTCATGTCACTCCATTACTCAGTGACTTCCACTGGCTTCCTGTGGCCTCCAGAACCAAATTTAGGTCACAAATGTTTGCATACAGAGTGATTACTGGGTCAGCACCATCTATTCCATAATACAAACCTACGTTCCTTCTTGGCCTCTACGCTCCTCCAACGAATGCCGCCTGGCTCTGCCGTCCCTTCAAACAAAGCAATCCCAGTCCCGGCTATTATCATCTGTGACACCATGATGGAACGAGCTACCACACGCCATCAGAGCTGGGGCGCCTCTCTCTAACTTCAAGAAGCTCTTGAAAACTCATCTCTTCTGAGAACATTTCCTCTTATAACACCTCTAACTCCTAACCTCTAACATTCACATCTAACAATATTTCTCTCCAACATGCACTCACGTGCAACAAACTAGATGAACGTCAGCTTCTGGTGGGGCAAAACCGGGACTTTTCTTCATCTTCTGTTCTGTGCTTCACAGAGACGTGGCTCTGTGAGCTGACACCGCACTCCGCGCTGCAGCCTGCAGACACAGAACTCTCCGGCAAAACAAAAGGTGTCTGTGAAGAGGTGTCTGTTTCTATATTAACAATGGCTGGTGTACTGACGTGACAGTGATTCAGCAGCACTGTTCTCCTGATCTGGAATTTCTTATCATTAACTGTTTCAACTGTTTTGATACACTACAGTTAGCGGCACTGCTAACTGTGGTGGAGCAAAACACATGCGCTCCACTGGGACACTCTGATCACGTGATGGTCTATCTGATCCCTTCTTACAAGCAGAAAATAAAGCTCCGTAAACCTGTAGTGAGGACATCAAAGAAGTGGACTTCTTGTCCTGCATCTGTCGAGAGCAGTCATGCTTTTCCTACTCTCCCCTCTTTTCTTGGCTTGTGCCTGTTTTTGTCCCCTCTTGTTGCGTGTAACTTTTTCTCCTTTGATCAACTGCTTGCTGTTTTCCTGACACATCTGAAATGGAATTGATCAACTGGTCACTCAGCGCTATTGACAAGATTTTTTCCCTTAAACGGGCTTCACCGGGTGAGCCGACCTGCCCCAGTGGAACATTCGCTGCTGGATATGCTCGTGATTCGTGGGAGAATTGGCAAGCGGTCTGCTTGGATGTTTTATCTGTGGAGGATATTGAAGACTTATGGATAATTGGAATTTTGTTAGTGGGTTTCCTGATTACTGGCCTTGGAATCTCCCTAATGTATCGTAAAATTGGTAAGACAGCCACCACCAAATTTTACCCAAAGCTGTCTGGGGAACTTAAAACTTACATCAGAGGGCTGATCAGAACGATGAACTGACTCGTGAACTGTCTCGTAACACCTCGGACCGGTCTGTGGAAGCGCAGAGGAGGATTGACACCATCGGGGCGCAGTCTGGTGAGCTGCTGAGAGTAATCACCGGACTGACGATGAAAGTAGAAGGACTGTCGAAATCACTGAATGAACTAGATGCACGTATGGCGCTGATGATGAGAGAGATTGGCCATAATGAGAGACGGTCATAATGTTACCGAATCATCCTAAATTGGATTAAAATTATTGTCTGTTGCCCCCCCTGCCCTCCCCCCACCCCTCACCCGGACAGGACAACAACTTGCAGCTGGCCTTCCTATCTTCTCCTGCGCATTGGCTTATCTCCCCTCAAGGACAAGGCCGAATTGAACTGAACTTTAACAACACAGACAGTCTGACGCCTCATACCTTACACTCAAAAACTCACAATCTCACTTGCACCATACATACCCCGGACCCTATCCCTCCCCCCTCCCTTCTTCGGACTGCCTCAGAAACGTTCTCCTTACCCCTCTCCCTGATTATCCCCTCAAAAAATTCCACCATGTGACCTCATGTACTGTGTGTTGTCTTGTGCATTATGATGTTGGTATACTATGTTGCTGTCTGCATTACTCCTTTTCGGGAGAGCGTGTGGCTGCGCTTTCAATAGCTGCGGCCCGGGGCCTTACCCCGATAAAAGGCAATCTCGTACTTGTACTTGTACTTGTGCATGTATGACAATAAAAGCTAATCTAATCTAATCAAATCTAATCTAATCTAATCTAATCTAAAACTGTTGAGGACCTCCAGGCATGTTTGGACTGCACCGACTGGGACGTTTTAAAGAAGGCTACCAAGAATTTCGATGAGTTTACAGAGGCTGTGACATCCTACATCAGCTTCTGTGAGGACAGCTGCATTCCAACACGGAACAGGGTGATTGAAACAATGACAAACCCTGGTTCACAGCTAAGCTCAGACAGCTAAGGTTGAAAAAAGAGGAGGCATTTAGGAGTGGTGACAGTGCCGGGAGCAGGGCGTTAAAATATAGGTTTAGCTAGGAGGTGCGAGAAGCTCAGAGCCTGCCAGCTCCACCCCCTTCCCTCCTCTCTCCATCACAGAGAGGGAAATCAACGGTCTTTTCAGGAGGTAGAAACCCCACAAAGGAGCTGGGCCGGACTCTGTCTCCCCATCCACCCTAAAGCACTGTGCTGATCAGCTGTCTCCGGTGTTGAGACATTTTTAACACCTCACTGGAGACATGCCATGTGCCAGCCTGCTTCAAAGCCTCCACCACCATCCCTGTCCCCAAGAAACCAAGGACCATTGGACTATACTACAGACCTGTCACCCTGACCTCTGTGGTTATGAAGTCTTTTGAACGCCTTGTGTCCCACCTAAAATCCATCACAGACCCTCTCCTGGACCCCCTGCAGTTCACCTACAGCTCCAAAAGGTCTGTAGATGATGCAGTAAACATGGCCCTTCACTACATCCTCCAGCACCTAGACTCCCCAGGAACCTACGTCAGGATCCTGTTTGTGGCTTTCAGCTCCGCTTTTAACACCATCATCCCTGCCCTGCTGCAGGACAAGCTCTCCCAGCTGAGCGTGCCTGACTCCACCTGCCGGTGGATCACTGCCTTCCTGACAGACAGTAAGCAGAAAGCAAAGCTGGGAAAACATGTCTCTGACTCCAGGACCATCAGCACCTGTTCCCCTCAAGGCTGCGTTCTTTCCCCCCCTTCTCTTCTCCCTGTACCCCAACAGCTGCACCTCCGGTCACCAGTCTGTCAAGCTCCTGAAGTTTGCGGACGACACCACCCTCATTGGGCTCATCACAGGTGGGGATGAGTCCGCCTACAGGTGGGAGATCGACCATCTGGTGACCTGGTGCAGCTAGAACCAGGTTGCTTCCTGCTTTCTTACAGTGCAGACGCTTTTGCTGCTTGCTCTTGCCTCTCCTTGCATTCTTTTGCTTTATTTTCGCTTAAAGTCTCCTTTTTTACCCTGCTAGAAGTCAGCAGCTCTTGGATACTTTTAAATCACTGGGACTGTCAGATAAAGTAGGCTCCTGCCATACTTTAAAAACCTTTTATTATCTTAGTGCTACGCGAGTGCGGCCTATCAAAAGCACTAGCCTGTACCGTAGTGACTGGAGCTATAGCTAATGCTAATTAGCAACAAGATGCCCCCCTTCTCCACAGACGACTTCTACAAACTTCTACAGAAAATTACAGTGCTGGAAACCAAGATCCAAACATTAGAAGTGAATGTGGAAGTGAATGGATTATGTGGGAATGACACCACTTTCCCGTGGAGTCAAAACAGTGGACAAGAGCATGCTAACACACGGCTAATTAGCACCAACAAGACTACCAAGAAGCAGGAGGCCTGTGTACTGGGTAATAAATCTAAAAGTGGGAGTCCTCCCAGGAACGCTCTGGGTGCCAAGCCTAAGAGTAAATCATTTCCTTGGGAAATGGGAGGACGAGTAACAGGCAGAGCCCAGCGCCCCGAGATTTGTGATGCGACTGGCTGGCCTGCATTATCATCCAGGCAGAGCGCTTCTTCAACCCCTGTTCTTGGTAGGACACAGCCGTGGACAGCCGCGAAAGGGAGATTTAGCAACAAACCTCCCCAACAACCGAGTGTGCAACAGCAGAACAGATTTTCACCACTATTGCAGGACCCTGGATCTCCGTCTGATGACCTGGATAACATCCCTTCCTCACACAGAAGGGTAAGGACTGAGAGTAAATCAGAAAGTAAAAGGCTGCAGCGAAAGCTAACCACTGGGCCTCAAACTCTGATTGTGGGTGACTCTGCTGTAAACGATTTAAGAAGCATGTGCAGTAAGAACACCAAAGTACTCTGCTTTCCAAAGGATACTTGGCAGAAAGAATCCTGCATATTGTGGCTGAACATCCTACTGTGAAAAACATCATACTGCACATTGGGGACCAATGATGTTGTGAAGCAACAGTCTGAAGTGCTAAAAGAGGACTTTAATAATCTGTTGAACACAGTCAGCTCATTGAATGCTGAGGTGTTTATCAGTGGCCCTATACCGCCAGTCCGAAGAGGAGCTGAGAGATTCAGCAGACTGATGGCACTGAACAGGTGGCTCTCAGCAGCATGTGCTGTCCATTCAGTGCATTTCATCCAAAACTTTTATATTCTGTGGGGCCGCAGGCATCTTTTTAAGGCAGATGGACTTCACCTTAACAAGTCAGGAGTAAAATTGTTTAGCTCCAACCTGTTTCACTTTCTACGTCACTCATCTGTTCCCTCTGCCAAGGACAAGAGACAAGAGGAATCAAAACAAGAAGAAGACAAAACACAACACGCCAGAAACCTTGAAGGAGAGCCACCCCAGCTCCCTCCGGAAGAGAGCTGTGATCACGGGAGACATCTGAGCCAAGAGGAAGAGCCTCCACCTCTCTCACTGAAAACCAACAGTGAGGATTCAACATCTCTAACCCATCTCCAGACACACTTTCTCCCCTCTGCTGGACTTTACTGATCACATGAAAGACCTGATTAGAGCTAGGACCAAACTTACTCCCCGGCCCTTTCCTCGCTCCACTCCCATTTTCACTACCCTAAACCCCCCTCACCGTCCACCTCCACCACTGGCTCCAAGTCCTCCAGGCACAACCCGCCCTCCCGCTCCGCAATGGCGGAAAAGCCCAGTAAGCTCTATCTGATATGTTCTGGGTCCAGGCTACAAGGAAAATAGCACTCATGACTCTTCCCAGGACAAGCCGGGGCCCAATGTGCTGGTAGACTAATTGTCCTGTCTTGATAGGTAACAGAAAAAGTGTGGTGAATGTGTTAAAAAACAGGAAGCCAGCAAGTTTAGTATTAATTCCTCGTCAGCCACAGCCTGTTGGAAAAAGTGGGCCAGATAATATTTTTAATTCACTAAAATTAGCTTTGTTAAATGTTAGGTCTTTGGAAGGCAAAACAATTTTAATCAATGATTTTATAATAACTCACAATCTTAATTTCATGTTTTTAACTGAAACTTGGTTGGACCAAGATAACAGTGCAGCTGTCCTTATCGAGTCGACCCCTCCCAACTTCAGTTTTATGAGTGAAGCCAGAGTGCATAAGAGAGAAGGTGGAGTTGCCATTTTGTTTAATGACTCCCTCCAATGCAAAAAGATGTCTTATGGGAATTTTGCTTCTTTTGAATATGTGGCTCTTCAGCTGAATTCCTCTTCTAGAGGTATTTTTCATAACATGTACAGGTCCCCTAAATACTGTGCAAACTTTTTTGACTTTGGTGAACTGCTGTCTATAATCTGTGTTGACTTTGACTGTGTGGTTATTGTTGGTGATTTTAACATCCATGTTGACAACCCCCAGGACAGAGGGACTAAAGAACTGTTCTGTGTTCTTGATAATTATGGACTGACCCAACATGTGACGGAGCCCACGCACAATAAGGGGCACACTTTGGACTTGGTCATCTCCAAGGGTCTGAACATTCCCAAGGTTGTGGTGACTGATGTTGCTCTCTCTGATCATTCCTGTGTTTTCTTTGAGAGTGCTATCTGCGTGCACACAAATGTTAAAACAGAGGTGATCACAAAACGGCATATCACTGAAGACTAGTGAACACTAGTGAAGAATTTATTGAGGCTTTCTCCCCGACACCTGCCCTTCCACAGGTCTCAGTCAATGAGCTTGTGGATAATTTCAGTTCTAAAATTGCAAATGTTATTGATGCCATTGCACCAGCCAAGGTGAAGGTGGCCTCTGGTAAGAGAAGATCTCCATGGAGAAATGCCACGCTGGTTAGAACTCAAAAAAGAGTGTCGAAAAGCTGAACGCAGGTGGCGGAAAACAAATCTATATCTATATCTTCATTGTCTTTTGTCACATCAATCGGTTTCATTTTAATACTACGATGATAACTATGATTGTAGGAGATGACTAAATCCTGAAATATGTCTACGTATCGTTTAGAATTATTGGCTGTTAAATAGCGCCACATTTTAGACTTCAGAGTCCTGTTAAAGCGTTCTACTACAGATGCCTTAGTCTCGTTTGATGTGGTAAAGTGTACAATACTATTAGTTTTCATTAACGCATCGAAATCTTTGTTTAAGAACTCTTTTCCCTCGTCAGTTTGAATTTTACGCGGTATTCTACCTTCAGCTAAGATATCTTTAAAGGATGCTGTGACGCATTTACCACTCTTATTTTTTAAACAGCAAACCCATGCGTATTTTGAAAACAAATCTATACATGTCAACAAATAGCGTACCCCATCATTTTCAGCAGAATAGGCAAGGCAAGGCAAGTTTATTTGTATAGCACATTTCAACAACAAGGCAATCCAAAGTGCTTTACACAAAACATAAAAGCAACAGGGAAAAACAATAAAAACATTTAAAAGCAGCATAAAACATAATTACAATCAGGGTTAAAAGCTAAAAACAAAGAAAAAGAAAACAGGAAAGTAAAAGTTACAGTGCAGTGTAAGTTATCAATAAAAAGAAAAATCTTAAATATTTAATTAAAAGCAGTGGTAAAAAGAAGTCTTCAGTCTTGATTTAAAAGAACTGACTGTTTCAGCAGACCTGCAGGTTTCTGGGAGTTTGTTTCAAATATACGGAGCATAATAACTGAACGCTGCTTCTCCTTGTTTTGTTTTGACTCTGGGGACAGAAAGCAGACCTGCCCCAGACGACCTGAGAGGTCTGGTTGGTTCATAACGAAGCAGAAGATCAGAAATATATTTTGGTCCTAATCCATTTAGTGCTTTGTAAACTAACAGCAGGATTTTGAAATCAATTCTTTGACATACAGGAAGCCAATGTAAAGACCTCAGAACTGGAGTGATGTGATCCACCTTTTTGGTCTTAGTGAGGACTCGAGCAGCAGCGTTCTGAATCAGCTGCAGCTGTCTGATGGATTTCTTAGGGAGCCCTGTAAGGACACTGTTACAGTAGTCAAGTCGACTGAAGATAAATGCATGGATAAGCTTTTCCAGGTCCTGCTGAGACATAAGGCCTCTTATCCTTGATATATTCTTCAGGTGATAGTAGGCTGACTTTGTAATTGTCTTAATATGGCTCCGCAAATTCAGGTCTGAGTCCATGACTACACCAAGATTTCTAGCTTGATTCGTGGTTCTTAACATTACAGATTGAAGTCGAGCACTGACTTTCAATCGTTCCTCCCTGGCTCCAAAAACAATAACTTCAGTCTTATCTTTGTTTAACTGGAGAAAATTCTGGCACATCCAGTCGTTGACCTGCTCAATACAGTTACTCAGCGCCTGTATGGGATCATGTTATGGTCTACCGTGTCAAATGCAGCACTGAGATCCAATAATACTAAGACTGAAAATGGGCGCATGCGCATGCAGCGACCGGCAGCAGTAGCATTGGTTTGTTTGTTTGTTTGTGTATTTTGGTTCAGTAGCCTTTATATTATCATAGTTTCTAGTGATGTTAAGCAGACCTAGAGTTTAACTGTAGCCCTCGTGTCATATTCGGTGGACTGATTTAGGAGACAAGCCACAGAAATTATGTTATTTACTACTGGCATGGAGTGGCTGGCACTCGTGTTGTTACTGTTGGCGTCCTACTTGGTTCATGGCTGTGACAGAGAGCCTCCAACAAGTAAGATCCAGTACACTAGAGACTTTCTGCTTAGGTTTAACAACCCTCCGAACACCAAGCCATCCTCTGACTTCGTTTTTCCTAACCTGGAGGAGTTTGATCGAGGTTCGGGGAAGAGAGGACGCGCTGGCGCACCTCCCCACAAAGTCAGGAAGCGGGGCAGGAGAGGAGGAATCCGGGTTCGAGCGAGACGGCAACCCCCGGCTCGCATCGCCCTGCCTTCCATCATCCTGGCTAATGCCCGGTCCCTCCGCAACAAGATCGACGAGCTCCAGGCCCATGTCCGTTATCAGCACGAATTCAAGGAAGCTTGCATCCTGGCGCTGACAGAAACATGGCTTGGGGAGATGGACCGGGACAGAGAGATGGCAATAGACGGGTTTGGTGCGCTGCTGCGCACAGACCGCGAGGCTGCAATCACTGGCAAATCTAGAGGTGGGGGTGTGTGTTTGTACATCAACGAACGTTGGTGCAAAAATTTTAAAGTGAGAGCGTCAGTATGCACCAAGGACATTGAACTGCTCTCTGTGTCCGCCCACCCTACTTACCACGGGAATTCCCACAGATTTTTGTAACTGTGGTGTACATTCACCCAAAGGCGAATGAGAGCGCCGCCGTAGAGCTGATCCTGCAAACTGTACAGAAGTTACAGTCACTATCTCCTGACGGCCCCAATGTAATCTTGGGAGATTTTAATCACTGCTCACTGAACAAAACTGTTAAAGGCTTTTATAAATATATATCTTGCCCTACCAGAAAAGGCCCCTTTAATTGAACCATAACATTGATCAATGTTATGGTTCAATTAAAGGGGCCTATAAATCCATACCGCTCCCCCCACTAGGCACAGCAGACCATAATTGTGTACATCTTATTCCTGCATATCGCACTTGTTTACAGAGGGGAAAAGTTCTCACCAAAAGGGTGAAGCTCTGGTCTAAGGATGCTGTACAAGAACTGCAAGGCTGCCTGGACTGTACGGTGTGGGAGGAGTTCATTACATCATCTAGGGACCTGGATGAGCTCACAAATGTTGTCAGTTCCTGGATCTCTTACTGTGAAGATACTATAATTCCAGACAGAGTGGTAAAAATCTACCCCAACAGTAAACCTTGGGTGAGCAAACATCTTAAAATCCTGTTAAATAAGAAAAAACATGCTTTTAAATAGGGTAGTGTCACTGAACTAAACTCTATACAAAAAGAAATCAAACGGGAAATAAAAAGGTGCAAAAGGTGTTATAAAGATAAAGTAGAAAGACAACTAAGTAATAATAATTTGGGCTCAGCCTGGGACAGCGTTAAGAACATCGTTGGACTTAATGACAAATCAAGGAAAAAGACATTTTTAGAAGGTATTACGGCAGACTTTGCCCTAGCACAGGAGTTTAACAAGTTTTATTCTAGGTTCGATGTCCACGATTACAGTAAAGAAACGGGCGCATTAAGGGACAGTCTAATTAACTCTGGTCTTCTTACTCCTTTCTGAACGCAATGTTGTGAACACTTTCAAACATAGCAAGTCTTGTACAAGCCCTGGCCCAGACAACATTAGCAGCCGCATGCTGACCCATTGTGCGGATCAATTAGGCTTCATTTTTTATTATATTTTTAACCTGTCTTTGTGCCAACACAGAGTCCCAAACTTATGGAAACAATCTACAATTATTCCTATCGCAAAAAGCAACCACCCAAAAGTACGGAATGACTACAGACCTGTGGCTCTAACTTCATTAATTATGAAGTCCTTTGAAAAACTGATAAAGAAAGAACTGCTGGGCAGGATTGAACACCTCATTGACCCCCTGCAGTTTGCATACAGAGCCAACAGGGGGGTGCAGGACGCTGTCATAACTTTGCTCAACCTCATATACAAACATCTAGAGGGCAACAAAAACCATGTCAGACTGCTGTTTGTGGATTTCTCGTCTGCCTTCAACACCATCCAGCCCCATTTATTGGTGCAGAAGCTCATAAAAAACTTCGGGTTGGACTGCAACCTGGTGGGCTGGATTTTGGACTTTCTCACTAACAGGACACAGAGAGTGAGAGTAAATGGACATCTCTCAGGAATATCAGTGACATCAACCGGTTCCCCTCAAGGTTGTGTCCTCTCTCCTCTTTTGTTCATAATGTACACTAACGACTGCTGTAGTGAACTGTCTAATAACTACATCTTTAAGTTTGCAGATGACACAGTCATAGTAAGTTTAATGGACTCTACTGAAACATCTCACGGCCCGGTACTACCCTATTTTATAAACTGGTGCAAAGAAGCCTTTTTAGACTTAAATGTGACAAAGACAAAGGACATGTGTATTGATTTTAGACGTCACCACCCTACTCCTGGTAAGACGATTATAGATGGTAAAGAGGTTGAAATGGTTGAATCATACAAGTATCTGGGAATCATCATTGATAATAAGTTGACCTTTGAACTAAACACAGACATGCTGAGTAAGAAAAGTCAGCAACGTCTTTTCTGTTTGAGAAAGCTAGCCAAATTTCAAGTGGACAGATCCCTGATGACATTATTTTACAAATCTTTTATTGAGTCTGTCTTTACTTTTTCATGTATTTGCTGGTATGCCTCTCTTAGTTTAAAACGGAAAAACACATTAGCAATGGTAAACAAAGTTAGCAGCAAAATCATTGGGATTCAGCAGACAAAATTAACTGAACTGTACAATAGACACATGCTTAAAAAGGCAGAATCCATCGTGTCTGACAGTTCTCACCCCCTACATGCAGAATTTAAGATGCTGCCTTCTGGTTCCCGCTTCAGTCAACCACTAGCCAAAACAAATCGATATAAATTTTCCTTCGTACCCTCTGCTATCTCTCTGCTTAACTCTGTAAAACATAGGTAACATCTGCACATAAGGCTCACTTGAACTTAAAATAACTTTTAATGTTGTGGTACTCATTTATCTGATCCTGTATTTTTATCAATGTTGTTGTCTTTGTTGTTATGTAGGCCTACTGTACGTCAATTTCTTTGCTACTGCAGCAAAACCAATTGCCCCTCGGGGACAAATAAAGGTCTTGAACTTGAACTTGCCACTGTCAGTGTTTAAATGGATGTCATTGAAGACCTTAACTAGAGCCGTCTCAGTGCTGTGGTGTGGTCGAAAACCTGACTGGAAGACATCAAAACAGTTATTTAGAGCCAAGAAAGCACTAAGCTGTTGAAAAACAGCCTTTTCAATGATTTTACTTAAAAATGGGAGATTTGATATGGGCCTGTAATTGCTCATTAGTGAACTGTCTAGATTGCTCTTTTTTAAGAGTGGCTTAATGACTGCAGTTTTCAGGGCCTGTGGGAAAAACCTGAGAGGAGAGACATGTTGAC
>JALXJV020000018.1:207707-239315 GCA_024633595.2 Lepomis macrochirus
TTTCTTCCTTGTTTGATATTTTAGGTGTCTAAACCTGACAGAATTGTTGGGCTTCTGTAAATAACTTCAGAGTATGGTCTAGACCTGCTCTTTATGAAAAGCGCTGTGAGATAACTGTTGTTGTGATTTGGCGCTATATAAATAAAATTGAATTGAATTGAGTCAAATTTAATATCGCAAATAGGCAGCTAAAATGTTAATGCACAGTATGGTTCTGTCTCACATCACTTACTGTCTTACAACCTGGTCACAGGCAAATAAAACAACACTAAAACCTTTAGAGTCAGTTTACAAACAGGCAATCAAAATTCTGGATTAAAAACCTTCAAGATATCACCATTGTGCTATTTTACAAAAGCATAAGCTTTTAAGTTGGGAACATGTCATCAAGTATTCAAACCTCTGTCTGTAATACAAAATCATCCATGACCTGTCATCTCCTCCACTCAGTCAGTTTGTAAATATCAGGAACACCACACAGAGAGTAACGCGAGGGTCGGCCCGAGGTGACAGTGTTGTTCCACTGCGGAAAAGTGCATTTAGTCAGAGTGCCTTTTCAGTCACAGCAGCACGGGAGTGGAACTCTGTCCCTCAGAACATCAGAGAACTCACCACATACACTCTCTTCAAAAAACATCTAAAAAACTGGTTCATAACACATCAGACATGTCAGCATTAAGAAGAATATGTATTATCTTCCCTCAACCTAACCGTGCTGCCACTTGTGTCTCACTTGTGTCAATGTGTATGGGTGTATATGTATATATACACACACAAGTGTGTGTGTGTGTGTGTGTGTGTGTGTGTGTGTGTGTGTGTGTGTGTGTGTGTGTGTGTGTGTGTGTAAGTGTCCTACATGTCATAAGGATGTTAAGATTGCTGATGCCTTTTTCAGGACAAAGATATCAGCATTATAGTGCTGCAGAGAACACCACCACCATGGTGAAAACAAATGAAAAGCCTCATATGTCAACTTCTCTCCTCCAAAACTAGACAACTAGGACATACAGACAAAAGGCGCATGATACCAACAGTCAACACATAGGTGGTAGCTGTACACATCATGTCATTCGGTTGTGGCTGCTGTGAAAGGGGACTTTGTCAGACAAATTCAAGTTTGTTAATGTGCTTTCATACGGTGGGGAAATGTGTAAAATAATTTAACTGATGCTAAACATAAAATTCTTTAAGCTAATCTTTTTAAAAACATTCAGAAAGTTGAAAAAAACCCTAACCCTTTCACAAACACACACACATTCAATTCAATTTTATTTATATAGCGCCAAATCACAACAACAGTTATCTCACAGCGCTTTTCATAAGAGCAGGTCTAGACCGTACTCTGAAGTTATTTACAGAAGCCCAACAACACATTACACCAGGAGGCAGAGACACACAGAAATGCAAGTCTCACTGAACTTATCCCTACAGTTACATTAAATCCTCTGCAACATGGAGTAAAAAATATTTTTATGTTGATTCTTTCATCAGCATGTGCACTCTTCTGCAGAACGTGTATAAATGTCAATAAAATCAAGGTGCTCAAAAACTGATGCAACTGTCATATACATGTATTGCAAAAAGGGATCTGTCAGAATTCAAAGCCATCAAATTAATTTTATGTTGCTGTTGTCTTTTGTTAAATTTTGCCACCTCATTAAACTTTTACAGTAAATACTGATAAGCAGTATTGAACTCATGTTAGGGGCCCTTTACCTCAAAAAAATTACTATGCAGATGTAGAGTTGAGTAGCCTGTAGAATTTCATTATATATACTACATTAAACAGTAAAACCTTTGAAAGATTTTATGATCATCTCAATTTGCTATTCATTCAAAGATTTGTATTTGTCACATGGACACTAAAGGATGTACAGTGAAATGACAAGCACTACAGGATTGTGTAAAAGACAGAATTTGCAATATAAATAGAAGACATTTTTATGTCACATTTTTTCTAATATTTGATCAATCTAAAGTGGGCAAACTGAATTTCTTGGTCGTAACTTTGCAATAAAAGTTACGATGAAATCAAATTAAGAGATGGGGACCAACTAACAGGACAGTCGTGAAGAAGGTTTTAATAAATTCTGGGAAATGGATCATAGCAAAAGTCAACAGAAGGAAGGAACTGCTAGCCTGCTGTTGTGATACTCCAAAAATTTGTCTCATTAACAAAAACACACTCTTTGTAGTGTGAGAAAACATGTTGGGTTTAAAAGTTAATCCAAGCACTAATATACATTTGTATGTGGTGGGTTCTCAGGACCTTGTAAATGTTTGTTAGATTTATGTGATGAGCTCCTCCTAAAGCATTCCACTCAGATTATATTCAAGCCCACCGGAAATCACCAAGTTATTACAGACTTAATTAATGAATGAGATTTTTAGGCCTATGCTTTCTTTTATCATGATCACAGAACACACATACACACACAGCCTTGTGGCAATATCTTTGTGGGAACCCGATATTGAAAAAATGCATTCCCTAACCATCACAACTACATGCCTAACCTTAACCTAATTCTAACCAAGTCTTGCCTGCATAAAATATATAGAGCGTAGATGTAAGGCCTACCTGTATCAGCGACATATTACTGAGGTCCAGTCTGAACAGGTAGTTTCTGGATTGGGGAGATATGAAAAGGAGATATGTGAGTGTGTGGACCATATAAAAGGATATAATAAAATCCTTTTACAGAAAAGACTTATGTGGCAACTAATAGTTCATGTGCATGAAATAGCAATTGTGTGTTTAACAGGGTCAAACCAGGCAAAGGTTGAACTTACTGTATGTCAGCTCACAAGAAAATTGTGGCATGACGTACTTCTTCCAAATTCATCCCTTCTGCCAAATTTAAACCTTGACTTAGTCCAATGAGGCCTCAGCAGAGGACTTTAGGAGCATCATTATCCGAAAACCACACTATATGAGTGAGTCAGAAAGGGTATTACATTCTTACTAATGTGCTCTACGAGGTGAAAAGCTGAGTAAATGTACAGTTTCTCACCTGGCACCCACAATAAGCTCATTCCTAGTCCGGTAAAGGGTGAGCTGGGAGTAGTCTCTCACGCCGGGGTGGGAAAAAGCGGAAATCAACGGACTGAGTGCTGAGAGAAACAAAGGGGGAAAAGAGATTAGCAAAAGCAAAGTCATTTCATTGTTAATGAAATAAAAACAGTGACATTTACAGACAATACTCATAAAGTATAATTTACTAAACCCTTTTACATTTATATTTGTAAGTGTAGGCGTAACTTTGTGAGGTTTAAATCATTTATCACAAAAAGTGACCCAGACAGTGTGACCCAAAGCGCGCGTCGGATTTCTCCATGTGGGAGGTTTGTGCAGCACAAAGGGATTTGCTATATTTCCCATGCTGTACACAGTGTCACAGCGGTTACTGGGAATTGAGATTCCCTTAACTGATTTAGTAGTGTAATCTTTAAAACCATGCTGCATGTCAACCTTTCTCCCACATTTCTTGTCTATTTTTTAACTGTTATATCCTCCCAAAAACATTTGGCTACACTGCTGATTTCAGCTTCTTTCAGTTCTTGTTTGTTTCGGGGTGTTTCTCCCTCCCTCCCCCAAGCCATGACATCACCTCCACCATGCTTCACAGATGAGCTTGTATGCTTTGGATCGTAAGCAGTTCCTTTCTTTTTCCACACTTTGGCCTTTTCATCTCTTTGCTAGAGATTAATCTTTGTGTCATCATTCCATAAGATCATGTTCCAGAACTTTTGTGGCTCATCTCTGTACTTCTTTGTAAATTTCACTCTGTCCTTCCGATTCTTGCTGCTGATGAGTGGTTTGCATCTTGTGGTGTGCCCTCTATATTTCTGCTCTCTAAGTCCTCTTTAAACAGTGGATTGTGATCCCTTCACCCTGCACTGTGGAGGTCGTTGGTGATGTCACTTACTGATGTTTTGGGGATTTTCTTCACACTACTTCACTTCTACCACAAAATGAGAGCTGAAATTCTGAACTCTTGTCTCATACTCATCTTTTGATCTGAAATCCAAATATCTTCAGTGAACAACAAAAACAAAGGAATTTGCCTAACTTTTCCAATACTTTTGGAGGGGACTGTATCTGCCACAATCTGGGTTTTTTTGTTCAGATGTTGATTAGGAGAGGGGTAGTTTTCACTGAGCTGCCGTCATACTGAACTTGGACTCAAGGTTTTGTAGTTATGACAAGTTAATGAAATTCATATTTAAAGAGTACAATTTTCCAATTCCAATACGATTGTATGTTATAATTTTTAGGATAAGACTTCTTTTATTCTATATGTTTTTAATTGTCAACAAATCTCATAAAAAAGATCAAAACAATACGTTAGAACTGAAAAATCCTTAACCCTAATCTTGCTGACTGTCAAAACCTTGCTCCTTTGTCAGCCCAAATTATATACATGATGGGATCATCAATCATAGTGTGTGTCCCTGTCTTATTTGTGGATTACTTAGAAAGAGACATTTCTGCAAGTGACTGGAGGACCCTCAACGAAAGTTTTGTAGCTGGCATTAATGTATCATGTATAACACTAGGCAAACCACACATACAGGCATAGATATTAATTTACAGAAAATAATTACAATCTCAATCATGTTTGCAATTGGATCTCACACTTTTTTCAGGCCTCAGTGAAACTATCATATTTGCAGTATGTAGTATGGAAACATCCCAAATTCAAACGCAAATTCTATATACGTATATGTACATAGATTGCCGGATGGGTGTGCAAACCAAGGGAGTGAAAAGAAGAAGGCCACAGAATGTCTACAACAACTTCAGATAGAAAACTCCATCACCCAAGAAAAGTATTACCATTTGTATCCAGGACAAGAACTTCCTTGCATATAAGGACTACCCAAAATACACAGAGAAGGAGCCCCACTCGGGCCAATTATCAGCAGCATCAACTCTGTCACCTACAACATTGCCAAACACTTATCTACCATATTAGCCCATTTTGTTGGTAACATGCCCCACCACATCCAAAACTCCATTGACTTTGTAAACAAAGTTCGAGGACAGAAACTGGACCCAGCTGAAAACATGGTGACCTATGTTGTGACTTCTTTGTTGCATCCCCACCATGGAGACAGTAGAATCTGTAAGGAAACTGCTACTTCAATACCACAACCTGGACAGCATAACCAACCTCAGCCCTGTCCAGATCTGCGAATTACTTGACCTCTGTCTAAACACCACCTATTTCCAGTACAACGGAGGATTCTACAGGAAGGAAGCATGGATGTGCTCACCAGGGGCTCACCAGTGTCACCTATTGTGGCAAACTTCTAGATGGAAGAAGTGGAGAGAAAAGCCCTCAACTCCCTCAGAGGAACAGCACCGAGCCACTGGTACATATATGATGACACTTGGGTCAAAATTAAAACCCAAGTCTTCACAGAACACATCAACTCCATGGACAGTAATATCAAGTTCACACAAGAAGATGTCCACAACAACAGTTTGGTTTTCCTGGACTGCGCTGTACAATTTGAAGAGGACAGGAGCCTGCAAATTGGAGTGTACAGGAAACCCAAACACACAGATCAATACTTACTTTTTGATTCCCACCACCCACTGGAGCACAGACCACATACCAACAAGTGCAAAAGCCAGAGAGAAGGAACAGAACTACCTGAAGGGGGCACTTACAGCCTGTGGATACCTTACATTACATTTATTCATTTAGCTGACGCTTCTATCCAAAGCGACTTACAATTGCTATACATGTCAGAGGTCGCACGGCTCTGGAGCAACGAGGGGTTAAGTGTCTTGCTCAGGGACACAATGGTGGATGGGTCACAGTGGGGGATTGAACCCGGGTCTCTCACACCAGAGTCATGTGCCTTATCCATTTCGCCATCACCACCCATCTTAAATGGACCTTTGTGAAAACAGCCATAAAATCCAAGTAGAAGACCAACACTAAAGGGGATGACGAGAAGAAGATCAAACGCAACAACATTGTGATACCATATGTGTCTGGAGTATCAGATATACTCAGGAAGATCTTCAACAACCCAAGAACACCCTTAGACAGATATTGGTCCACCCTAAAGACCGCACACCCAAAGACAAGAAAAGAAATTTAGTGTATGCGATCGGATGCAGTGAGGAATGCACAGACCTGTATATTGGGGAAACAAAACAACCACTACACAAACACATGGCTCACTTATCCCCTACTTACAATGCTGTCCTTTCATCACTTCCCAGGAAAGTGAACAAGCATTTCCTCTTGGCCTCAGGTGAAGTTAGTCATTCAGACATGGCCATGGGTGGCTCTAACGACCATGATGACAGTCGTTACCACAGCCAGGAGCACTAACAAACCAGCGGTATTGACGATCCTGGCAAACAATCCCACACAGGTTTAATAGCTGAGTTTCCCTGTCTGTCAGAACTGAAGAAGTCTCTTGAATGAGGGATGAAACGTCTGGTAGTATCTTCTACCAAGTCCAGTTGCCCTTGACCTCGACCTCGTTGGATAACTATAACCTGCATGACTGAGAACCTTCACAGACAAGATAGTGTAGGCCATTTTAAGCCTCGTAATCTTATGGAAACAATTGTTTCATAATCTAATGTAAAGTTGACCTAAAGAATCCCTCACCATCAAGGGTTTGTACTGCCATTTGGCAGTTGATTCTGTGAAGGCAGCCAGAATCTGTTACTTAACCTGGAGAGCATGTGGTTTCTTCCTGAGTGCCCAACTTGTTGGTGAATATCATGCAGGATCAATTTGGACACATGCGAGTCTCTGGGAAGGATGATCGGGTTTTTCAAGCTCACTGGCAGTGCTGATTTGTTTATCCGTCCTCCAACCCGTAAGATGTCCTCATCAATCATTGGATCCAGTTTGCGTAAAGAGCTGTCTGCTTTAACTGATTTTCCTTTCCTTAAGAGGGTAATTTCTGAGTCAAAGTAGCGCTGTTGTTCATAGCAAATGATTGACTTCTCTGCCTCCTTTAAATCATCCACAGTTAATCCATGGCCTGGCTGTCCATTTGTTGATTTGAGGTGGGTCGGAAGAACACTTGTCTTCCGAAGTCGAAGTCGAAGAAGCAAGAATTTCCTCAGTTTTAGCAGCCAACCCACAGCCCTCAGCAGTCTTCTCCAAGAAGAATAATAGTTGATTAGGTTGCTTGTGGCATTGTTTATGTCCAAGTAATTTGCAGTGATGTTCCTTTTTACCTCTGGGTCAGTTGGAGGTATGTGATCAACATTCTCAGGCATGTCAGGCCATTCAGTTTCCCCTTTTGACAGGAAGGCAGGGCCGTTTAACCATCTGGTGGAATCCAGGAGCGGTTCTATGTGCAAGCCACGTGAGGCATCATCTGCCGGATTTTCTTTTGAACTCACATGCCTCCACTGACATTCTTGAGACAAGTTATGGATCACTGCAATCCTGTTGGCAACATAAGTGTGAAATCGTTTGGTGCGGTTGTGTATGTATTTCAACACTGAGGTACTGTCTGTCCAGAAAGTGGAGTTATTAAGTCCTACATGTAACTCTTTTCGCAACATCCTATCCACTTTGACAGCCAGGGTTGCAGCCGCAAGCTCCAGTCTGGGAATGGTGATCTGCTTTAGCAGGTTTACTCTGGATTTCCCCAATACAAAGGAAACATGAATATCTTCCATGCCATTAGTGAACCGAAGATAACTCACAGTCCCATGTCCTGATTCACTAGCATCACAGAAATGATGCAGTTCCGCAGTCTTCACCAACCCAAAATCCTTAGGTTTCATGCATCTGTCCACCTTAAATCTACTCAGCTGAGTTACCTCTGTAATCCATCTTTGCCAGGGTCTTGATAGTTCATCTGAGATCATTTCATCCCATCCACACTTTTCAATACAGAGGTTCCGTAGGATTTGCTTGGCTTTGAGGATGAAGGGGGAAAGGAAACCCAAGGGGTCATAGATGGAACTGACAATGGAAAGGATGGTGCGTCTGGTTGGAGCTCTGTTTTTGACATCAGCACTGAAGATAAAGATGTCCCTCTGGATGTTCCACTGGATGCCTAATACTCGTTCAAGTGGTGGTTTCTCTCTGTCCAAGTCAAGTTGTTTTGTTACTTTGGCTCTGTGATTTTCAGGAACGGTAGCGAGTACTTCCTGGCTGTTACTCACCCATTTAGTCAGAGTGAAACCCCCATGGGCACATGCTTCCCTGAGATCCTTGATGAGCTTGATAGCTTGCCTCTTGGAAGCCACTGACTTGAGACAGTTGTCAACGTAGAAGTTATACTTGATTGTATCAAGTACCTCCTTGCTGTATTTATCTGAGTTGTCTTTACCTGTTTGCTGCAGGGCAAAGTTAGCGATGCTTGGGGACGACACAGCACCAAAAAGGTGAACCTTCATCCTGAACACTTCCAGGGGCTTAGCAACATCCCCTTCTGTCCACCACAGGAATCTGAGGAAGTCTGCATCCCCTGCATGTACCTTAACTTGATAGTACATTGCTTTAATGCCTGCCATTATCGCAATATGCTCCTGACGGAACCTAAGCAGTACACCTAAAAGGAGGTTAGTCAAATCGGGACCTTGGAGAAGTTCTGTATTAAGAGATTTGCCTTTGTATGATGAGGAGCAGTCAAACACAACTCTCAATTTCTTCTTTTGTTTGTGGTACACCCCATGATGAGGTATGTACCACACACGACCATCGCTCCTCTGAAGTTGTTCTTGCGGCACCTTTTCTGCATATCCCTTACATAGAACATTATCCATGAAGGCCTTGTACTCAGTAGCATATGCAGGATCTTTCTTAAACTTCTTGGCCAGGTTCAATGTACGTTGTGCTGCCACCTCATAGTTGTTAGGCAAAACTACATCTTTGTCCCGAAAAGGTAAAGGTAAGTCATAATGTCCATTTTTGAGAATGATTGAACTTGTAGCCAGGTCCATGAATCTCCTGTCTTCACATGACATTTCCCTCTTCTCATCATATCCCTTTTCAGGAAAGTCCTGGTTGTACTGCCTGACAAGCAAATCCTTCAGATTGTCCAATGAAATGCGATTTACTGTCACTGACATTGTTCCAGTTGACTCCATTGCAGAACAAGAATTGAGTGGGCCATTGACCACCCATCCTAATAGCGTCTTGACTGCATATGGGCCGTTCCCTTGGCTGTTGATTATTTGCCAGGGTTCCATAGCTTTAGGAACATTCATTCCTATCAAGATTTCAATGTCAGCATCAATCTCCTTCAGCTGGATTCCACTGAGGTAAGGCCATTTTTTCAAATCAGACTGGGTTACTAGGTTTTCCTTTGAGACAGGTATCTTGGTTTGTGTGTATACTTCAGGTAGATTAATGTATGCACTTCCTTCCAGATTACATACCATGAGTCCTGTCAGTTCATGACTTTTGACAAAACTTTCTTGTCCCATTGTTCGCAGGACAACCTCTGTTCTCCGTCCTGTAGCATTCAGTTGCTCCATTAGGTTATCGGTGCAAAACGTGGCCGAGCTGCCAGGATCCAGAAAGGCGTAGGTTAGCACAGACCTAGAACCTTTGGCAGCTTTAACTGGAACTGGAACAATTGCTAGTGCACAATCCTTACCAGCCCCTGTTAACTGATCTGCTGATACTAGTGCACTATTGATGGCCGTCTCCTTAAGTCCTGCTTGAACTGGGTTTTGCGAAGTGACCTGCTTTGAGTTTCTATCATCAATATGTAGCAATGTGGGATGTTTCCGCTGACATATTTGGCAGTCCAGTTTCCTTTTGCAGTTTTTGCTCATGTGACCCTTCCTTAAACATCCGAAGCAATGGCCATTCCTTTTTAAACATTCAACTTTCTTCTCATGTGGCTCGGATTTAAATTGCATGCAGTCCACTAAAGCGTGTTTGCCTTGACAGAAACTGCATGAGGCCAAGGTAGCAATGTTGAGCTTTGCCTGTTGATATGATTTCAAAGCAGGTTGCTGTCTGGTGCTGTGTTGTTCAGCTGTTGTCATAGTGGTAACAAAGCTACTGCCCCTTTTCAAAGCCCTCATGTCAGTAGTTTTGTTCCTTGAAGATGGTTTTTGAGTGGAAGTTGTATCTTTAATATCACCAAACACTGGATGTAATAAGATGTTAAATTGGGTCTCCAAGAACTCAACCAGATGTTTAAATCTAGCTCGTCGGTTTGTTTTCTGGAATGCTTCATAGGCTATAGTCCGCCATCTCTCTCTAAGCTTATACGGGAGCTTGGAGACAATACCTTTCAGGGTAGATGCAACATCAAATTCATCCATGTATTCCAAATCCTGCATGGCGTTGCAACATTCCCTCAAATATAAGGCATATGCATGAAGCGATTTACCGTCATCTACTTTAATGGATGACCAGTTCAGTGCCTTATCCAGATAAGCATTTGCAATTTTCATTTCATCACCAAAATGTTTTTTCAGCAGTCGTGTGGCTTCTGAATATCCTCTCCTCTCTTCCATGTGCAGACAGCTTCGAACCAAATCCCTTGCCTGACCAGATGTGAACTGCTCAAGAAAGTAAAGCCTGTCCTGGCTGCTATTAGTCTTGTCCTCTATTAAATGTTTAAATGCATGGATGAAGGATTGGTAAGATAACGGGTCACCATCGAAAATGGTGTGTCGAGCTGTTCATCTTGAAATAGCAAGCAACTTAGATACAAACTCCTGTATCAACGCCATTCGAAGGTTTTTATGTCGGAGAGGGCCAGTACTAACTATCAGAACAGACTGTGGCACCAACTTTGTTGGTGCACAGAATGAATTAAAGTCTGCTTTGGTCAAACTGGACCACCAAAAGATTCAGGATGCACTCCTGCCTGATCATGTCAAATGGTTGTTCAATCCCCCATTTGCAGCACACTTTGGAGGAGTCTGGGAAAGACTCATCAAGCTGGTGAAAAAGGTACTCTTTTCCGTCCTGAGGCAGCAGACTATGGATGACAGCTCTGTGTGAGGTCGAAACCATTCTCAATGATAGGCCCATCACCACTGTGTCTACTGACCCCAATGATCTGGAACCCCTAACGCCAAACCACCTGCTGCAGCTAAAGGTTAAACCCCTTTTGCCACCAGGACTCTTTAGCAAAGATGACCTCTATTCAAGAAAGAGATGGAGACAGGTGCAATATATTGCAGACCTGTTCTGGAAGAGATGGACTAAAGAATATCTGTCACTCATGCAGCAACGGCAGAAGTGGGTCAACACCAGAAGAAATTTCCACGTTAACGACATAGTAGTCATAGTGGACGAGACTGCACCCAGGAACTCATGGCCTCTTGGCCGTGTGATACAAACCTTGCCAGGGCCCAGAGGCCTAGTCCGCAGTGTTCTGGTTCAAACGAAATCTAATGTATTGCAAAGACCCATTGATAAGCTCTGTTTACTACTCAAGGCTGAAAACTGAGCTTAAAGAAGTCTGACACTTACCCCTGACTGATGCACACTCATTCACACATGCCCCTTTGCACACAACTCCTCTACACATACTGACACACAAGGACTCCTGTGCTCTGCACCATGTCCACACTCATTGGACTATGATCTTCCTTTTTCCTGAGTATGGACTCCTGCAGCATGGACTTTGGGGGGATTCATGGGGGTAGATTCATATGGCTCATGGTTATGTAATATATGATAAATGTGTTCATATATTGATGAATGTACTGTGCTTTCATGCAAAGTGACTCTTGGGTAAGGATGTCTTATGTTTATATTTCACATTTGTGTTCTGGCTCCATTTGACACTAGTATTGTAATTGTCTTGCTCAGGCTTCACCAATTAGGGGCTGGTATGTTGGAGCCATACTAAGTTATTTAAATCAAATACAAAAACTGATGTTTTGAGTTAACTTGTGATTGTTATGATTTATGAGAATTTATGAGAATGTGGAGGAACCTTAAGTAGGTCATTGGCAGGGCCTGCGGATGAGTTAGATGGCGGAGAGCCAACAGTTTTCTGACCGCAGCGCTTCACATTATTTATAGAGATTACGTGTTGGTCCTTTTATTTAAGTTCTTTATTTGTTTTGTTGTTGGAAAGTCAACCGGAGTATAGAAAATAAATCAGTTAAAACGAACAGACTATCTCCGTGCGTGCTTTGGAAGTGCGTGTGTCGGCGACTCCCCACCTGACTCCAGATGACTGACAAATTGTTTGTCAGACAAGACAGGTCCTCTCTGCATCTAACTGCCCCGAGGCAGAAACAGTAGCACGTGTGTGTAAGCAGGCACTTGTGCTCTGAGAGCAGAGTCAATGAGCACAGCAAGACATCATAAAGACACCAGAAAAGTTCGAATGTAGAAGCAGAATTAGTGAAAATTGGGATACGAAATATACATAAACATAGTCCATCACATTAGGGGTGTCTTTAGTACACAGGACAAAAGACAACAGCTTATTCCACAATTGGTGAAAATAGCCTGATTAGGAGGGCAGGTCAGCATTTTAGAGTAGTAATCATGAATCACTCTTAATTCATAATTTCAGTAAGTAATCAGTCTTAAATCATCATTTTAATCATTGTATTATTGTTAAGTAGTATTAATCATTAATCGTTAGTATTTAGTTTAGTAATCATTATTAGCTTATTAAGTATCCTTACTTACTTCTTAATCTTTGAACATTACCAAGATGTGTCTTTTTTCTACTTAGAAGTGTTGTGCTGTCATCATGAATGCAGTAACAAAGTGAAGGTCCCTGAGTGGGAGAATGGACCGTAGACACAGACTGTGCAAACCTTGGTCAACTGTTATCTACTGTGGATTTACAGCCTGTTCTCATGCTTTTGCGTCACATATACACACTTTGGAAAAGCCATGTCTATAGTACGCAAAACGGCGACTTTGCGTGTATAGTTGATGCCCCCAGGTACGTGTGTATGAGACGCATCCCGGCAGCATATGTATGTGACGCCCCGGGTGACCTGATGCACGAGTAGTGCTTCCGGTTGCTAACTAGCTAGGCAGCTAGCGATGTTTTTATTTAAGGAGTTGACAGCCTCCTCGAGGCAATTTCCCTAACCTCAACCATGACATTAGTTAGTGCCTAAAGTAAAAATATGCATGTCGACCAGCTAACCCTACAGCTGTAGCAGGTTAGCCTCCTTTGTGTTGCAACGCTATTGCAATCTGCAGCCTATCATATACACGCAAAATCACCATTTTGCGTACTATAGACATGACTTTTCCAAAGCGTGTATATGTGACGCATGAGATGCGATCGGGTTGGGATTTATGACAACAGGAAAGCGGCAGGAGGTCAGAATCTGCGGTAACAAGTGCAGGTTTGGGTAAACTGATATCCACCATTGTTATAACTTAATAAACTGCCAAAGTGTCATTCGACTGACCAATTAAGACTACATGCTTAATTACTGAGTAAGGGCTTGATTGTCTACTTGTAACCATTGATGCTAGAGCCTGTGTGAACTTCAAGTAAATTTGCCCATGGACGCTTGGTGAACCTGCTGATGAAGCACTAGCTGACTCAGCTTGGCAGAGTGAGTGAGTTTCCAAGGATGCATAGATGTTTTGCGTACTGTAAGACAAGAAAAGTAGTAAAAAGAGACAACAACAGCAAAATTACTGTAAGAAACCAATCATTGATGATAGGCCCAGTACAGCACTTGTTACTCCTGTAGAAACTTCTTAAGAAATGTAACTGTGTGTGGAACTATATACTCTTAAATGCAGAAAAAGTGTGACATTTGAGTTTCAATGTAAATGCTGAGTTTCTTATCATGTAAGATAAAAAAATATAGAAAGTCAACGATACAAAAGGATGAATGAAAGATGGAAAACTGGTAAAAGTAGTAAAACAACATTTGCGAACAGCGTGAAAGAGGAAGATAAGAAACTTAGTATAAAGAAAGAAGGGGGGCACACCAGCCCAGAAGGGGTATATAAGGCTGTCCGCAGACTATAGAGGCGACTTCGTCCACCAGCCTGCCGGGATGCTGTCCGGGTTTAGATTAGATTAGATTAGCCCGATGGTGTCAATCCTCCTCTGTGCTTCCACAGACCATTCTGAGGTGTTACGAGACAGTTCACGAGTCAGTTCACCGTTCTGATCAGCCCTCTGATGTAAACCCTTCAGCTTCTCATTCACTTCATTTAGGCACTCTTTAAGTTCCCCAGACAGCTTTGGGTAAAATTTGGTGGCGGCTGTCTTACCAATTTTACGATACATTAGGGAGATTCCAAGGCCAGTAATCAGGAAACCCACTAACAAAATTCCAATTATCCATAAGTCTTCGATATGCTTCACAGATAAAACATCCAAGCAGACCGCTTGCCAATTCTCCCACGAATCACGAGCATATCCAGCAGCGAATGTTCCACTGGGGCAGGTCGGCTCACCCGGTGAAGCCCGTTTAAGGGAAAAAATCTTGTCAATAGAGCTGAGTGACCAGTTGATCAATTCCATTTCAGATGTGTCAGGAAAACAGCAAGCAGTTGATCAAAGGAGAAAAAGTTACATGCGACAAGAGGGGACAAAAATAGGAGCAAGCCAAGAAAAGAGGGGAGAGTAGGAAAAGCACGACTGCTCTCGACAGATGCAGGAAGGGGAAGTTTATGTGTCCTTTCTTGGAATAAACTCTTTTTGCACCGACTCTTGACCGTCTCCAGAGAAGTTCTTGTCTGCAGAGTTTTTCACTATTGTAGAAAGCTAATGGAGCATTTTTTGACAAAGTTAATTAAGTTGGTAAAGGTGGGGACCAGGCCTTCTATCCCTTTGTCCTTTCGTTCCTCCACTGCTCCATCCTCCCCTTCTCCTCCTCCCACTTGACTGTACTCAGATAGAGGGGTCCACAGTTTACAGGCAGCTCTGAGAAAGAGCCTGGGGAGACTGGGGACTGAACAGCCACAGGAGGAATGGTGCTTGGGCCAGGAGGCTAATAGCCTCTCAGACAGTGACTGGTGAAGATGTCTGTCTTCTTCTCACAAAACTAATGGCGAAGCAACACCCAAAGCTAATGACTATTTTCCCGATTCCACAGCACTCTTGTGTTACAAAACTGACAGAAATTTGAGTATAATTCTTAGAAAGAGAACGTAACAGAAACAATAAAGTAGGTATATGGTATGTTATCTGCTTAATTGATGGTTTAATCTGCGTGTTTAAGTAAAAAGCTGTTGGTATCCAAACATGGGCATCTGTCACGTAAAAGTTCAGAAATGGCTTTATTCAAACATGACAGAACTGTTAGGGACAGTGAGTTACTATTCACATGGTATTTGACGCCTGGTGGGTAAGAAGGAGCAGTGGCACTTCTGGAGAAGAGCTGTGAGTTGAAAAATAATGATATCAGTGTCTACCATGACTTAATTATTGACCTTCATGAAGTACCATTCTCTCACAATTCTTCTAGTGCGCTAAGCATTTAGTAAGATCTAATAGTGTAATGATTTTTGGGTTTTACCTTTTATTGATTGAAGTTATTAAACCATTTTTTAAAATTTACTTGTGCAAGAGAGAGATGAATAAATAAATTTATTACAGTGTGTTTAGGACAAGGTGGGAAGAGACGTGCATTTGACTCTAGACTATTTTTGCAGTTTTTTACTTTTTAATTTGCTGCTCAGAAATGTCATTAATATGATTTATCCTCTATGGACATCAGAGATACTAGATAGTATGACTGGATATAGAAAGTTGTAGTATCTAGAAAAGAAAAGCATGCAAGAAATGGTTAATATCACTCTATTTATTATGAGCAGCGTGATTACCCCAAGGGAATATGCACGAATTCCAAAACCTTTTGTACCTACTAGTCAAAATATGTGAAAAGAGGGCCAAGGATTAAAATTTTTACCCCACCTAGAAAATTTACTAGGTGGTACCTTGGGACTTGGGACTCTGGAAGTTTGTGGAAAAGTTACTTGGGGTCTTATTCAAACATGAGAATTACATGTGAAATCACCAGTGTATTTACACAGTAAGGCACATGTTTGAAGGGGGCTATTCAACAGAGAGAACAATTTTCCTCATCTCTCTAGTTTTTAGTTTAAGTGTCAATAAATCCTTTAAAAGTTCTATTCTCTTATCCTCTTTGCTATCTCTTTGGCCTGCATCAGATATCCTGACATACCATTAGTGGCTGAGAGGCTGGCCCTGGCTGCATGCTAAACTCAGCTCCATTCAGCTACCTGACTGATGGCTACAAACATTACACACTTCTGATGGCACCACCTCAATTAGGCCCACCCCTGTAATCATGAATAAGGAGAGAAACTAGGACAGGTGGTAAAGTCAGACAAGAATGTAAAAAAATAAAATAAGAAACCCATGGCTTTTTATTTTAAGTGAACAGTTATGTCTTACTGAGGCTATTCTCCTTTGTCTTCAGGGTGAATTGACCAGAGCAGATGACCCAGGCTGTGAAGCCATCTAATCCATCAGACAACTCCCCTCTTCTCTGTGAAGGAGGTAATGAAACCTGAGCCAAAGGTCCCAAAGGTTATCTATTTATCTTACAAACCAAGCTGACCCTTTACACCAACCCCAAAACCAGTTCCTTAGGCCTTATATTATAATGCACAACAGAGTCAAAGTCCCAAACCAGAGTCCATATCTAGATTCAGAGCATTCCACTTGCTCACCTCATGCCATGCTCTTATCAGACCCACATTCTTATGCTGTGAGCTAGTATCATCCATCTAAATGCTGAGCTGGTGGCTTGTACAGTGTGTGCCTGAGAGTGGAAGTTAGGTAATTCCAATGCTGTATTCCTGCAATGCATTTGTGGCATGGTTGACATAAAACGCTGGCACGTTTTCTGGAACAGCAGACACTTTTGCTGTTCCAGAAGACTTGCAGTGTTCAAGGTGTGCTCTTGGAGATTGGAAACCACCATTCTGTTGAGGCCAAAGTAAAGCTGTTGGAGAAGTTTGATGCTAAACATGGTAGATGTCTATATAGTTTCATGCATCCTCTCCTGATGATACCCATTACTGCTATCAACCACAGTATTTATATCACATCACACCTCAAGGCAGTGCTTTTCCTTCGACTTTTCTGTTTTGGTTCACTCTCACAACATTTTTTTTAGCCACAGCAGCCAGCTGGTTTCAGCCTAAAAAGCCAATGTACACTACCTGCTCAGCACCAAACTGAAGACAGTCAGCAACTAACTGGTGAACACAGTGGGGCATTTCAGCAGCTGAAACATCCTAGATGTTTCCTCCAGGAATTGGAAGAGACCAAAAAGAGAGCTAAAAGAGAGTGAAAGTAGGGCCTACATTCACAGTTGCTCTGTATCTGCTGGATGTGTAAATAAGCTGTTTGCTAGCATGTTAGTCATATGAACTTGTGCATTAAGAGACAAAAATGTCTGTTCTAAACACTACCATAAATTTATTATATATTATTATTTTTTTCCACTTTCACAGAGTTAAATCTTTTAACAAACATCAGTCCTGATCATCAGTAACAAATATTTATTTAAACTTTCAGAATTTTAACTCCTTAAATGCCATTTGTTTACATGATGCCACTGTTTTTATTGCTGGAAAAAACATTTTTAAAAATTGTGTACTACATGCTAGGTGGATTTCTTGGCAGGGAATTATCATAGGACCTTAAATTTCAGGAATAAAACCCCTTTAAATTCCAGTTATTGTGATGAAACAATTCATTTGTATGAGAGGAAAAAACAATAAAATGTATTTACTTTCAATTTACTATATGCAAAGGGAAAACTTTAGCTTTTGATGGTCACAGTCTTGAAAATGTCAAACATTAGCAGCAACATTATTATTATTTTTGGTGCATTTAAAAATTGTGTTATATCAGATTTTTAAAAAATTAAAGCTGCAAGAAAGGTTGGGGCGGAGCCTCGCATGTGTAGCGCATCAGGGTGTAAGGTGGCTGCCTTGCATATTCTGGAGCTCTACCGGTGATCCAAATTTGCAATGTACTTCGCACGCTGCTTGAAGGTGTTATACGTCACTTCCTGTGTCCCCTTTGTGGTGCTACATAGCACTTGGCGGTATAAATATAAATTAGTATTGGCCTGTTTTATTTAAAATAATAATGAAAATATTATCCTGGACAGGGAAACATACTTTGCATTTTCTCTACCCTCCTGGGAATAAAACAAACAATGTGTGTGAGTTCACGTGTTTTGGGGGCGTGGCTTTGAAAGGAGCCCAGAAGGGAGGGGGTGGGAGTTTCTCTGTTGGATACTTTTAAAAATCCAGCAGTTTCTTGGTAGTTTCTCAGACTTACCTACCCTGTCTTTATAAGTGTGTAAGTTAAATGGCTGATTTCCTTTTTGGTTTAGGCAATGGCTCCAAGAGGCTTTTTTGGGCGTCTGGACATGATACGTGTACAATCGAAATTGTGTACACGTAGGTGAAACTTTCTCCACGCCCATGCTCGAAACCCATAAAATACAAATTTTTTGTCACGTCTGAATTATGTGCAAAGTTTGGTGAGTTTTCGAGCATGTTTTGTCCCCCAAAACTGCAGTAAAAAATAATAATCCCTTCAGTTTCAATAGAGACCTCACACAGTTCGTGCTCAGGCTCTAAAAAAACCTTTCATTTCATTTCATTTCAATAGGGTCCTGGCATGTTTCGTGCTCGGGCCCTAAAAATAATCTCTTCAATTTTAATAGGGACCTCGCACGGTTCGTGCTTGGGCCCTAAAAATAATCCCATCTGTTTTAATAGGGACCTTGCACGGTTTGTGTTCGGGCCCTAAAAATCCCACTCTGCAAAAAAAGGCCCCATATTAAACACTGCCATAAAAATATTATAATCATTATTTTCCACTTTTACTAAGTTATATCTTTTAAACGGCATCAGTCCTGATGATAACTACCAAATACTTACCCCTCCATTAAGGATTTTAACCTTTAAAATTTCAGTTTTTGTGATGATACCATCAGTTTTTTTTTAAAAAGAGAAAAAACACAAAAATGTAATTATTTTCCATATACTAAATGCAAAGGGAAAACTTTAGCTTTGGATCATCACAGTCTTGAATATTTGAAAGATTAGCAACAATATTGATATTGGTGCGTTTTTTTCTTTGTGCTATATCACATTAAGATGAACGAGGCCCCTAAGACCCATTTAAACCCATTAAATATGCTTGTTTGATCCTACATTCATAATATCATAACATCATGATTTCAAATACATTCTCATTCCCAAGTCAGGGGACCAAAAACTGAGTTTTTAGTGCTTTCCAAAACATAGCACGATTTTCAGCCCTCTTGGAAAAATGCATGCTATTTTCCTACTATCCATCCACTAGGGAACTCTGGAAACGTGTGTCTCGGTTCCATGATGGATCCATGGCCAACCATGTTACAAATGCACACACGCATACACTCCACTAGGTTGTAAAACAGAGCCATGACCCACCCGCACATCTTTCTCTGGCAGATGCATACAGTCTATGGGCATGTGGAGAAAATTGCAACCAGAGACATTGTTGTTGATCCTCTGCCAAATGCATGAAAAGTGAAGTGTGTCCCTCGTCCCTCCAGCCCACTTATGTTCGCCAGATCAGGTCCTTGCAAGGCCGTATCTTCAGTGAAGAAAGCAGAAATGCATACACAGAATTGATGATGCAAGCTGTGGCGTAATGTGTTGGTTTTGCTAGGCCAACTTCATGCAACAGGGTGTCGTCTCAGCGTCTCCGTAGTTAGTGTTTTGGTTTCTGTTTAGAATCTGCCGTCTCCATGTGTAATGCGCGCTGCCCACACTCTTAGCCATGTTGTCTCAGTCACAGGAGATAATCTGCAGCACCTACGTCACCGTCTGTGTTGGTTTACACCCCGTCATCAGACTGTGTGTCTGTTTTTGCCTCTATTTAGGTGAGACATTATCCAGGGTCTTTGAACCACAGACTGCACAAAAACTGAAGCTATTTCAGAGTTATACAGTATATCTGTGCGTAAAATATGCATGACAGAGGTACGGAAAACAATGGCTTGCTCTTACTCAAATGCACGAACATACATATCTTGTCAGGTCGCCAAACAGATAGCTAGACAGACACACACCCCCACAGAAACATCTTCGAAGCTCAACATCCTAAGCCGCTAAAGCAGACCAACATCATGTAAATGGCTCGATAATTTATCATATTTTGGTGACTTTGAATGTGTACATGTCAGAGTAAGACTGGATGTGGAACCATTTCTCCATTACCCTCACCAATCGTGAAATGCATGACTGAAAAACATAAAAACTCTATGGGACAATTTGATAAGTGGTTTGAATTTGGGTTCCTAGCAATGGGGAGCCTTAGTCTACGTCGATTGCAGCAACTGAAGGTACGTTTGGAGGCAGAGGAAAGGGAGGCGGCAGAGAAACATGCAGCCTTGTCCAAGAAACAGCAAAAAACAAATCAACCATTTAAAGCAGACTGGAAAGCTTATATGGAATGGATGGATGAGGCAGAGGCTAGGGAGAGGAAAAGTCACAGGAGAGATGATCAGGATAAGAGCACTCAGGGTAAAAAGAGGGAGAGCATGAAAAAGGATTTTTGGGATTTTTTGGCACAATGCACACAACAATCACCAGCATTTCAATTACCTTCTAACCTTAATGCACAAACACAACCTAACACTTTGTATCCTTCTTTGCCTGAGGTGTACACCGCACCGCTTCCTCCTCCCTACAATCCAGATTTGAACCAACCGCAAGATCCAGACCAACAGCTCCTTGATATGCACTGAGGTCTGAGCCTAAGACTGATGAACATTTGAACCTGGAAATGCCAATGATGGAAGCTGCAGGGCACGCAGGTCGGATGCTAGTTTTCCGTCCCTGGACTGAAGCAGATATTGCAGATGCAATGGTTCATTTGACGAGTCCGGCAACATCGAAAATTTTGAGAAACAAATTAATCAGTTTGTCAAAGAATACCGACCAACAATGACTGAACTAAAGTGCCTGATGAGCAAAATGCTCAAGCTGGACTATCACAAGATCGCGTCCTACTTAAGAAGCTGGTGGACGCGCAGTTGTCCATGTTTGACTCCGTCAAAACTACAAACCAAAACAAAGAGTCCTCAGGTGGAGGAAACGGGGGGCCCGCTCAAACTGGAAAAGAAAAGGCCGGGGAAGAACAGAAAAGAAGACCCGGCAAAGTTCCAGTGACCCGGATGTTTGTTGGAACTGTGGGGAAAATGGACATTGGCGGGATGAATGTAAAAAGGAAAAAAAAAAAAAGAAAAAAAAAAAGAGTGTTTACGTGAAATTGGACTGAAACGAGGGAGTGGAGGCGGAGCGGACCCTGAGGACGGACCAGCCTGCCACACAAACATCAATGGGTGAGTCTCAAACTATAACAGAGTATGAGAAAATAATGATGGCAATAACTTACATTGAAGCTAAGAAAAACATTAATAAACTTGATCACTTCACTTTTGAAATGTATAAATTAACACTGTGCTCAGGCTTCTGATTTTCTGACTCCTTACACTGCACAGCTGTTCTGAGGGACAAGATGAGAAATTTGAGAAATTATGAAACAGGGACAGTCAAAAGGTAGAAACACTGTGTTTACAGCATGTTTATTGGACAAGCAGGGCTGCTGTTGTTTCTGTGTCTCTCTCTTCTGCTCAATCTCAGTTGTTCCAGGGAGATTTTTGCCCGTATGTGGCGTTGGTTAAGCCTGCCAAGTGGAAATAGAGAGATCTGGAGAAATGGGTTCACGTTTGGAGTCGGCTGCCTGACTACAAGCCCGTGAAAGGGGATCCGAGAACACTGTACAGTAAACAGGGTGATGTATTCAAAACTGTTTTGACATACACTGCTCTGGTTAAGAGATCTGTTGAACTAAGTCCAGTAACAGATTTCTCATGCAACATGGTTGCGCACACACAGGTGGACATGGCCGAACTGTCCGAGGTGCCGGCTGAGTTGTGGGCCCGTGACAAATTTGACGTGGGACTGATAAAAGGAGCCACGCCTCTGGTTGTTCGCCAAGATCAGATTTTCGTCCCTGTGTGAAACAATATCCCATTAAACAGGAAGCACTTGAAAGTATTAAACCGGTTTTTGATTCATTGTTACAGGCTGGAGTCATCGTTCCATGTCCTGGCTCCCCAGTGCGCACACCCATTTTTCCAGTAAAGAAAATCCGGGAAGAAGGTGAACCTACAGAATGGAGGTTTGTCCAAGACCTGCAGGCAGTAAATGCAGCGGTGCATCCGCGAGCACCAGAAGTGGCAAATCCACACACGATTTTGTCATTGATTCCGCCAGATGCCACACATTTTTCGGTTGTTGATTTGGCAAATGCATTTTTTTCAGTACCAGTACACAAAGACAGCCAGTACTGGTTTGCTTTTTCCTTTAACGGGAAAAGCTACACGTGGTCGCGCTGCCCCATGGGATACTGCGAATCCCCTGGGGTTTTTCACAGTGCGCTACGTGATAGTCTCCAAAGTTTACATCTACCGTACGGTTCGGTTTTGTTGCAGTACGTTGATGACATCATGGTCTGCAGTCCCTCCCATGAAGCATGCAAGCTTGATACCATTGTGCTGCTAAAACATTTAGCTCACAATGGCCACAAGGCTAGTCTGTCTAAACTGCAAAATCGCCCAGACAGAAGTGAAATATTTGGGGCACGTGATCACTGCAGAGGGCAAATCCCTCTCCCCCAGTATTCAGTCTGTTCCAAAACCACAAACAAAGAAACAATGAGTTTTCTTGGAATGACGTCATACTGTAGACAATGGCTGCCAAACTACTCACAAAGAGAGGCACCCCTCTCTTCCATGATTCATGGTAAAGTGCACATGACCGACTGACTTGGACTGACGAGGCTGAAAAAGCTTTTACAGACTTAAAGGGCTCTTTACAGTCTGCGCCCACACTGGGCCATCCAAAACCTGACCGACCATTTACTCAGTTTGTTGATGAGAAGAACGGGTACATGACTTCTGTTCTGACTCAAGAGCACGGGGGAAAACAACGACCTGTAGGTTATTTTTCCTCCAGACTTGACCCTGTTGCTGCTGGACTGCCACTGTGCCTGCGAGCTGAAGCAGCAGCGGAAAAGGCAGTGGTGGCATCACGAGACATTGTAGGATACGGTGATCTGACACTCATGCAGTTGCACACATTCTACACACACAAAAGACATCGCATTTGTCTGCACAGTGCTGGTTAAGATATCACACTACTCTTCTTGACATGCCTAACATCACTGTTAAAAGATGTACTGTTCTTAACCCTGCTACTCTCCTCCCTACCCCTCCTCCCTACCCCTCCTCCCCAGCAGATGGGGATCCACACGATTGTGTTGTTTCCATAAACCAGGTGTGCACTCCAAGACCAAATCTAACAGACATCCCTCTGGAAAATGCAGATCTTGAGCTGTTCGTGGACGGATCGGCGTCCCGCTCTCCAGACACTGGTGAAGGTTTGGTGGGGTTTGCAGTTGTCACTCAGCATGAAACATTGTTCAGTGGTAAACTACCTGCACATTTTTCAGCTCAGGCCGCAGAGCTAGTGGCTCTCACAGAAGCCTGCAAGCTGGGTAAGGGCAAAACAGTTCATATCTACACAGACTCTCGTTGTGCATTTGCAACAATTCATGATTTTGCTGCTTTGTGGCGTCAGAGAGATTTTCTAACTTCAGCAGGCAAACCAATAGCACACCACAACCTTGTGTCTGGCCTGTTGGATGCTGTTCTGCTCCCTACGGCGATTGCAGTGATAAAATGTGGTGCACACTCTAACAAAACAGATTCTGTTTCTGCAGGAAATGTAGCAGCAGATGCAGTTGCTAAGACAGCAGCAGTATCAGGCTCCAAGTTTGTTCCATGCTGTCTAATGTTGGATACACCTGAGGAGGTGTCTCCATATGATGATGTACAAACCATTCAGTCTCTTTCTACTCCACAGGAGCAAGCCCAGTGGGCTAAGTCAGGAGCTGTGTTCAGAAACTCTGTGTGGATGGGGCCTGATGACAAGCCATGTTTGCCACGCGCTCTCTACCATTGTTATGCAAAAATGGCTCACGGGAGAGATCACATGGGCAAAGGGGGGATGTGCTCGGCAATTAACTCTGTGTGGTACACGAGGGGGTTTTCTGTTTTTGCACAGGACTTTTGCAAAAAATGTATGATTTGTGCAGCTAACAATGCAGCAGGGGCTATTCACATGTCACCGGCTGGTCATCCACCGCCAGGTAAGCCTTTTGATCACCTTATGATGGACTTCATTCAACTTTCCCCATGTCAAGGAAAGACATACTGCCTTGTTGTTGTTGATATGTTCAGTAAGTGGGTTGAGGTGTTTCCATCTGCCAAGCAGGATGCCAGTGCAGTGGCAAAAGCCTTACTGACCGAGCTGATTCCCAGGTGGGGAATCCCAACAGTCATCAGCAGTGACAATGGACCAGGATTTGTAAAAAAGGCTCTTTCAGAGGTTTCCAAATACCTTGGATTTGACATGCGCCATCACTGTTCTTATCACCCCCAGAGTGCAGGGGCTGTGGAACGTGAGAATGGGGCACTTAAGTCCAAATTAGCAAAGTGTTGTGATGAGACAGGACTCTCATGGGTGAAGGCACTCCCAATAGTGCTTTTCCACATGCGCACACGGGTGAGAAAGAAATGGGGTCTAAGCCCATTTGAAATCCTATTTGGCAGACCGGGACGGGAATAGAGCCAGTGAGGCACTCGGTACCAACCACATCAAGCTGTGATGACGAAATGTTGATACTGTGCTAATTTGTGTTCTTCTCTTTTGGCTCTGCACTACCAGGTGAAAAGTGCATTACCCTCTGGCCACGGCTACTCTCCACAACCTGAAACCTGGAGATTGTGTACTCATCAAGGACCACAGGAGAAAGCACTGGAAGCAACGGCGTTTCCAGGGTCTTTTCCAAGTTCTTCTAACCACTGAAACCGCAGTGAAAGTCACAGGACGGGATACAGGGAGAGAAGTAGAAAGAAGCAGGCAGCAAAACACTACATTACACGTATTTGAACTACAGAGTGAGCAACGAGGAAACCATGATGGAATCCAGCGCCATAAGACCATGGCACCCCTTCCGGTTACCAGGATGGGAGCGGCTGGGTCTAAGAGGTTCAATGTTGTTGTTGTGTGGTATTTCTGTGATTGTAGTGTTTCCTATTCTGTATGTTTTTGAAAAACGTCCACCTGCATCCAACTCGACCACACTGACGCCACATAGTCTTAACAGATCAAAGCAAGCAGTAACACCACTGGTATCCCCACCGGAGGGGAACGCCTGGTACAGAGTATTGAATAGTTCTGTCCGAGCCACTGTAAATTCTAGTTGCTATGCATGCATGACCGGAAAGCTACAGTCTAGGCAGTTACCTCTGCCTTATACAGCCTGCGCGGAACGCTCTCATGTAGTTTCCAAATTTAAACCTTTTCCACTCTCCGATACCTCCCAGACCTGGGACTGCATGCTCACACGCGGCTACAAAATAGGCTGGCGTTAAGACATGTTACTTGCGGAGAAAGGAGGCGTTTGCGTCATGTTTGGTGATTCATGTTACACGTTTAGCCCCAACAACACTGACAGCAACAGTACTTTTACTTTAGCATTGTATAAACTGGAAACTCTAGCCTGAGAGTTAAAAGAGAATGCTGGCACAGATGTCTGGATGACTGATTGGTTTGACTCGATGATCCGGAAATGGAAGTCATTCATTCTGACTTCTGGGTCTGCTGTAATCATGACCCTAACAGTGTTCGCCCTGATAGGATGTTGCGTCATTCCCTGTATCCGAGGTGTCATAGGCAAGACTGTCAACACAGCTCTTGCCCACCAGATGTTGTCCCTAACTGAGCATCTGGCAGATACTAACTGGGTCCCTCCTTTTCAGGATGTTGATTGTTTTGACCAGATAGTTTAGATCAACTGTATTTTTTCAACCTTTTTGCTTGCTCATAACTCCAGGATGTCTATGTTCCACAAAAACAGCTAAGGCTAATTTTCTTATTGTCAATTGATGATGCGTTTGTTTAAACAGTAAAATTAGAACATTCGTTGATGTGCTGACAATTTTCTAAACTTAGGTTTGTCCATTTATGGCCAGAGGGAGGATTGTAAGGGCAGAAAATTGTATTCTTCTTACACTTATTATCCATTTATGCAAGTACTTATAATAGTGCTATTTTCCATTATTATTATTGTCTTATACATTGTTTAAGCTTCAACGTGTTCCGTTTATTATTATTATTCTCATTCTGCTAGTCTGTCCACAGGTGTGTAGGGTTTAAGTCAAGGATGTGGAGTTGTTTTCTGTTCCTCTCCTGTTTTGTCTGGGACCAGGCAGAGCAGGCAGAGGATCTTTTTTGTTCCCCAAAACATAGATACTCAGACTGTGTAAATGACTATGCACTCCATTGTTCTGGGCCAAAAGTTACTGACTATCTTAGAAGACAGAACCTCTGGTCCAGCTTATTCTGTTGTAGTACTTCTGTTTATTCTCTTTTGTTAAATAAATTCTTCAAAGACAACGGTTGGTTGTAACTCCATTATTTGCCTAATCTCTCACCAGGAATCTAAATTTCCACGACAGTACACATACACCTGCATGGAAATGCTCCGTATTTGTAAAGTGCTTTTACACTACTTCTGCATTCACATTCATTCACACACTGGTGGAACAACCGCCAGGGGCTATTTCGGGGTTTAGTATCTTGCCCAAGGACACTTCGACATGCAACCAGGAGTAGCCAGGTATTGAACCACTGACCTTCCAAATAACTGCCAACCCGCTCTACCTCCTGAGCCGCCCCAATTTTTATGTTGACTCTGGCTCAGTAGAACACTGCTGAAATGGGTCACAATATTTTATGTATATTTTTTGTGTGTGTTAGGTTCAGTGTAATTGTACTTCGATGTCTGAAATAGAGAGATTAGAGTAGAGACAGACAGAGAAGGTAAAACATGAGCTGCAGGACTTCTCTCGCCTAAACCTTTTTTTATTTATATATATGTATATATTTGATTGTTTTATGTTACAGCTAGGTGAAATTTTCCATGGTCCTGACAAAGCTGAAGCTAGACTGTTGTAAGCAGTGCTGGGTTGCCAAGTTGGCGAGTTACGGCTTTGATATCAAGTATGTCCCTGGTCAGCAGAACATCATTGCTGATGCCCTGAGCCATGTACCATTTGTCAAGGAGAGTGTTGGCTGCAAGCTTCTCACTGAACTTTATGTTGGCCTCCTGAACGTGGGCAAAGACACGTCAAGTGCTTCTGTCCAAACTGCCTTCCAGTCATCCAGTGGTCACAGGAAAACGCCTACTTTCAGTAACAACTCCCAGTCCACATGCAGTCCACTTCGCATGCATGCCCAGTCTGTTGAAGTGGAGGATGTGTCTGCTATGCTACAGTCGCACATAGTGTGGGATGCTGGCCCGAGGGCTCGTGCCGTTTCAGTGTTGCAACACCTACCTCAGTTGGTCCCACCTGAACAAAACAGCTTACCACCCTACACTGAAAAGGAACTCCGTGATAAGCAGTTGGAGGATGGAACTCTCTCATGTTCTGTCCTATGTTGAGTCGTCGGAGGCCTTCTTGGAGAGAAAGGTTCAAAGAGTCAGTGTATGTCACAAGGTACTTGAAGCATTGGGACAGGCTCACTGTGAGCAATGGTGTGCTGTACAGGATTTCAAGAGACCAGAATACCAAGACAAAGTGTTTCCAGTATGTAGTTCATGACTCACTAAAGACTATCGTTCTGCAAAGAGTTCATGATGTAGCTGGACATCAAGCTCAGTCCAGGAGACTCAGCTTGGCGAGACAGAAATTTTTCTGGCCAAACCTCAGAGATGTCAGAGACTATGTTCGTCATTGTCAGCGATGCATCATTAGCAAGACAGTTGAGCCTGAGGGACGGGCCCCCTTGGAAAGTATTATGTCAACCAGGCCACTGGAGCTTGTCTGTATAGATTTTTGGTCGGCCGAAGATTCCAGAAACAAATCTGTCGATGTCTTGGTGATAACAGACCATTTTACATGGATGGCTCAGGCGTTTCCATGTAAAGATCAGACAGCTAAGCAGGTGGCAAGAGTTCTCTGGGATCGGTACTTCTGTGTCTTTGGATTCCCAGAGAGGATCCACAGTGATCAGGGTACGAACTTTGAGAGTCGGCTGATCAGTGAGCTCCTGAAAGTCTCAGGTGTCAGGAAATCACACACAACCCCTTACCATCCTATGGGTAAAGGCAGTGTGGAACGGTTCAATAGAACCTTGGGTGGTATGATCCGCTCACTTTCTCCTGCAGAGAAACCTGACTGGCCGTGACGCTTGCAGACTCTGGCTTTTATGTACAACTGCACAGCCCATGAGACGACCCTTTTACCTCATGTTTGGTCGTATCCCTTGCCTACCTGTTGACGTCCTCTTTCAGAGTGTACTTTATGACCCTGCTGTGACTAGCCACGACAAGTACGTTGCATGTCTTACCGATTATCTGAAAGAAGTAATGGTTATTGCACAAGACCATGCTGCAAGATTGCAGAATAGACATGCTCAGCTGTACAACAAGAGAGTGAAAGGCTCCAAAATTGACATTGGTGACAGGGTGCTCTTGGCCAACAGGAAAGAGAGGGGCTGACCGCTGGGAGACGCACATGTACAGGATCCGTGACACGATCACTGGACAGGAAAAGTGATCCACAGGAACCTGCTGATGCTGGCCAATTTCCTCCCTGTGGGTGACTCAGCTGGGTTGTCTGACCGCGCCTCATCCGTGTCTGTTGCGGTATCCTTAGCCCCAACAACTGATGATGTCAGAGAGGCGGGAGAGACCTCTTCAGAGAGAGTGAGCAGGACTCTTTACACAGCGAGTGACAGCCTTGTTAATGGAAGTGACAGATGCTCAGCTGTGACTGTGGTAAAGGGACAGAGCACTTTGACTGATCCAAAGCCTGTGGTCTCTGAGAGGAGAACCATGGATGAATCACACCGTTATTTGTACCAAGTCAGTCAGATGTGGATGTTGCTGATGGAACAAGCGTGACTTGTGACCCTCAAGATTTCCCAATCTTGCCTGAGGACAACACTTATGACAATATGTCAGACCTTCCGCACACTACTGTTCAGACCTCGCCCATGCACTCTGGTCACTCCAGTGCACTCACACAGATTAGGTTGAGATTTGGTTGCTTAGTCAAAGTCAGACTCTTACAAACCATGTCCAGGCAGGACGTTGTTCAGGAAAAGTTTGATGTTAAGACTGCTTGCCAATCCATGTTCCAGGCTTGTTCTGACTAAAGCACTACCATATGGCCTGTGTTTTGGTCTAAGGTTTCCTTGTATTGCTATTTGGTATTACGTTCAACTGTAAACTTTATTTTATTTTTTATTTTTTTACTATCGTAGGCCTACATTGCACTGTGTTATGGTCTTGTGGGGTGTACAAGGCACACCCCTGTTGCCAGTTGCTGGATTGAGGGATTAGCGCTGCCCTCATACCACTTCATCCTTATGGGATACATTTGGTGTTGGTTTTCTTGATGCTGACCCTCTGTTTGTGCTCAGGCCCTAATTACAGCTGCAAGCAGCGTTGGGCAGGCCCTTGCACGTGTAGCGTGTTGGGCCGTGTTGCATATTCTGGAGCTCTGCCTGTGCAGCTGTGAATTTGCTAGGCGCTTCGGACACTGCACAAAGGTGTTATACATCACTTCCTGTGTCCTCTTTGTGGTGCTACATAGCACTATGAATAGAAATCAATATTGCCGTGTAGATGTGTTTGGGATGGGACAGTTATCAAGCACGTCAATTTTTGTGCAGATGTGAGCATGTACACTAAAGTCACAACTTCCTGTTTCATGGCAATGAGTTGATCTTTGACGCCACGCCACAGACACATCCATTGACAAAAACTCACAGATAGCACAACTTTTCATCGTCAGTGCCTTTAGAAGGCACAGCAGAAATTTGAAATCGATCCGCCTAAATCCCTAGGAGGAGTTCTTTAATGTACGAAGTGTGTAAATCATCCAAAAATTGCAGTAAAATTAAAAATGGCCGACTTCCTGTTGGGTTTAGGGCATCGCTCCAAGAGGCTTTTTGGTGTGTCTGGACATGATACACGTCCCACAGAAAATTCATACATGTAGGTCAAACATGTGGCGGGGGCTGCTTCGTTAAAGGTCACTTCCTGTTGCCAGCAGGTGGCGCTAGGACTGTGAATGTCGGCATGTACGTGTGATCAGGGCGGGACCCTCATCCTACATGTACAGTTTGGTGCAGATGTGATAATGTACAGTGAAGTTATAATAACTTCCAGTTTCATGGCGAATCCTCAATGACACGGAGGAAAACTCATAGATAGCACAACTTTTCATCATCAATACCTTTAGAAGGCACATCAGAAATTTGAAGTCGATCGGACTAAATCCCAAGGAGGAGTTCGTTAAAGTACGGAGTGTGTAAATCATCCAAAAATGGCCGACTTCCTGTTGAGTTTAGGGTATGGGTTCTTGAGGCTTTTTTGTGTGTCTTGACATGATAAATGTCCCCAGAAAATATCGTGCATATAGGTTGAACGTGGCCGAGGGGAAAATTCTTTCCAATTTTGCCACGCCCTGATATGTGTGCAAAGTTTGGTGAGTTTTCATGTATGTTTGTTTAGGCCCCCAAAATTGAGCTTACCTCGCACGGTTCTTGCTCGGGCCCGAAAAATAATCTATTCAGTTTCAATAGGGACCTTGCACAGTTCATTCTCGGGCCATAATAAGATCAAGGACTAAAAAAAAAATAAAATAAAAATAACCCACAGGATTATATATAACCATTATGGTGGCAGTCAGTGTACTTAAACGCACTTACATGTATAATTCAGTTTCTGTAAATCGGGCTTAATTGGCTAGAGAGCAAAGTTTCTCTGCTATATTTACTTACCAAGATTTCCAACAGGCTTTTTACAAGAGTGTATACATGTCAGACAAGGTACTGCAGCGGCAGCAGTTCTACAAGATGAAGAAGTCAACATCCTTACTTACAGAACTGGGTCCCAGGATCCAACTACAACTGACACATAAACAGCTTCTTTAAGCTAAGCTAAGTTGGTAACAACAGCTGAACAGTGCTCTTTCTCGCTGCAGAACCCATCATTTTGCTCTCACTCCAAGAAGCTAATAATTTTAAAATCTTTTTCACAACATTATAGAAAACAAAAAAGAAAGCTCATTACTGCCAAGCTGTGTACAAATGTTGTTTTTACAGTAGCCTAATCATTACCTGCATTCTCTCAGTAACCTGTTTTTAATTTTCACAGTTATGCTGATGACACCCAGCTATACATTGCCGTGTCCCCTGATGACCCAGGACCAGTAGAGACTCTTTTTAATTGTTTCCTAAACATACAGTCATGGATGGCAGAACATTTTCTGCAGCTCAATCAGGACAAAACAGAAGTACTGGTCATTGGTTCTTAATCTCAGACGAAGAAACTTAAAATGAAACTACGAATGCTGGCACTAAGTCCCTGTGATAAACTGAAAAACCTGGAAGTTATTTTTGACTCAGATCTCAGTTTTGAGTCACATATTAGAAATGTTTCTAAGAGCGCTTTTTATCATCTCAAGAACATTGCTAGAGTACGATCCTTTCTCTCTCA
>JALXJV020000018.1:239815-255434 GCA_024633595.2 Lepomis macrochirus
ATGAAGCAGTGTTCCTCAGTTTGTCAGTGTGACAGAGAAACAGGCTGAAACTCATCTGTGTCAACTGTCTCCAGGATTCTTGTACTGTCTGAAAAGAAAAAAGGCCTGAAGAAGAAGTAGGGGAAAACAAAGAAAATGATAACAGTTAAAATTGAATTTCATATCAATAAAGGAATGTATTTCAGGTGAAAAAAATTATAAAGGGACCTCTGAGCAGCAAAGAATTTATAATGTTATCTGCATTTGCTCATTCAATAATGAGCTCACTATAAAAAAAACTCAATAATAATAATAATCTGAGTACAGATTCTTTGTAGTAAGTGGGACTCTTTCCAGGTGGAGGTTCGCCTTTGCCAGGGCTGTGCTTTGTCATTAATCCTTTTTGTGATATTCATGGACAGGATAATGAGGCATAGTCAGGGTGGAGAGGGGTTGCAGCTCATCGTTGCTTTTTCCCTTAGAGAAAGGGTAAGAAGGCATCCACTGGGCCCAAACATATGGATGTGGATGGACCCTCAAACCTGTTCACTTCATAATGGACCAGAAAGGAAAGACACGAAAGCAAAGAAATTAGAAACATCTGCAGAGCGTGAGCTCTTGTTTACTGTCCATACCTGAGATTGTCCAGTCCCCCATTTGGATCCATCAGTCCAGCAGACAGCAGCTTCACCCCCGAGTCTCCTGGATGATTATAACTCAGGTCCAGGTTCCTCAGATGGGAGGGGTTGGAGCACAGGGCTGAGGCCAAAAAAGCACAGCCTTCCTCTGTGATCATACAGCCTGACAGACTGAAATTAGAAAAGGCTGTGACTTTTGGGGTTTTTACTTCCTGCTGTTTTACAGTGCAGATGCTTTGCTGCTTGCTCTTGACTCTGCTTGCATTCTTTTGCTTTTTATTTTTATGATCTTAGTGCTACGCGACTGCAGCCTACCAGTAACACTAGCCTGTACTCCATCCATCCATCCATCGTCAACCGCTTATCCTGCGTACAGGGTCGCGGGGAGCCTGTACTCCAGTGACTGGAATTGTAGCTAATGCTAATTAGCAACAAGATGCCCCCCTTCTCTACAGATGAGTTCTACAAACTTATAAAGAAAGTTACTGTGCTGGAAACCAAGATCCACAGGTTAGAAGTGAATGTGGAAGTGAATGGGCTATGTGGGAATAACACTACGTTACCGTGGGCCCAAAACAGTGGACAAGAGCATGCTAACACAGGACTAATTAGCATCAACAAGACTACCAAGAAGCAGGAGGCCTGTGTAATGGGTAATAAGTCTGAAAGTGGGAGTCCTCCCTGGAACGCTCTTGATGCAAAGCCTAAGAGTAAATAATTTCCTTGGGAAATGGGAGGACGAGTAACAGGCAGAACCCAGCGCCCTGAGATTTGTGATGCAACTGGCTGGCCTGCATTATCATCCAGGCAGAGTGCCTCTTCAACCCCTGTTCTTAGTAGGAAACAGCTGTGGACAGCGCAAGGGGAGAGTTAGCAACAAAGCTCCCCAACAACCGAGTGTGCAACAGCAGAACAGATTTTCACCACTATTGCAGGATCTGGATCTCCGTTTGATGACCTGGATAACATCCCATCCTCACACAGAAAGGTAAGGACTGAGAGTAACTCAGAAAGTAAAGGCTGCAGGGAAAGCTAACGACTGGGCCCCAAACTCTGATTGTGGGTGACTCTGCTGTTAACGATGTAAGAAGCATGTGCAGTAAGAACACCAAAATACTCTGCTTTCCAAAGGATACGGTGTCTGACTTGGCAGAAAGAATCCTACATATTGTGGCTGAACATCCTACTGTGAAAAACATCATACTGCACATCAGGACCAATGGCGTTGTGAAGCAACAGTCTGAAGTGTTGAAAGAGGATTTTAATAATCTGTTGAACACAGTCAGCTCTTTGAATGCTGAGGTGTTTATCAGTGGCCCTATACCGCCAGTCTGAAGAGGAGCTGAGAGATTCAGCAGACTGATGGCATTGAACAGGTGGCTCTCAATGGCATGTACTGTCCATTGAATGCATTTCATTGAAAATTTTTACTTTCTGTGGGACCGCAGACATATTTTTAAGGCAGATGGACTTCGCCTCAGCAAGTCAGGATTAAAATTGTTCAGCTCCAACCTGTCACTCATCTGTTCCCTCTGCCACGGACAAGAGACAAGAGGAATCAAAACAAGAAGAAGACAAAACACAACACGCCAGAAACCTGAAGGAGAGCCACCCCAGCCCCGCCGAAGAGAGCTGTGATCACGGGAGACTTCTGAGCCAAGAGGAAGAGCCTCCACCTCTCTCACTGAAAACCAACAGTGAGGATTCACCATCTTTACCCCCCCCATCCCCATTTAGGTCAGCCTTATCTCCAGACACCCTTCGTCCCTCTCCCCTGGTTTGACACATGTGTCACAAATGCAGCCTAACCAGCCCTCCCACTCCATAGCGGCGAAAAAAGCCCAGTAAGCTCTGTCTGATATGTGCTGGGTCCAGGCTACAAGGAAAATAGCACTGATGACTTTTCGCAGGACAAGCCAGGGCCCAATGTGCCAGTAGTCTTCTCCATGCCGGTCTTGATAGGTAGCAGAAAAGACAGACTTGAAAACTGGGTTGGACTTTCTGGCACAGTGCTGAACTGGTTTGAATCCTACTAAAGGACTTTGTGTCTATAGGTAATCACAAATCTGAGCTGACAAAAAATGACATGTGGAGTTCCCCAAGGCTCCATTCTGGGGCCTCTTTTGTTTAACATTTACATGCTTCCACTGGCTTAGATTATGAAAAACAACAAAATGTGTTACCATAATTATGCAGATGACACACAGATTTACATAACCATTTCACCAGGAGACTATGATCCCATACAGACGCTGAGTAACTGTATTGAACAGGTCAACGGTTGGATGTGCCAGAATTTTCTTAATTAAACAAAGATAAAACTGAAGTTATTGTTTGTGGAGCCTAGGAAGAATGATTGAGTCAGTGTTTCAATTTTTAATGTTGGGAACCACAAATCAAGCCAGAAATCTTGGTGTAGTCATGGACTCAGACCTGATTTTGAGGAGCCACATTAAGAAAATTACAAAGTCAGCCTACTATCACCTGAAGAATATATCAAGGACTAATGTCTCAGCAACACCTGGAAAAACTTACCCATGCATTGATCTTCAGTCGACTCGACTACTGTAACAGTGTCTTTACTGGGCTCCCTAAGAAATCCATCAGACAGCTGCAGCTGATTCAAGTTTTAAAGGGTTAGAATCCCCTTAGGGTTAGAGTCCCTAAGTAACTAAGGGGGGATAGAGTGGGAGATGGGGACTCAAAGGAGTAAAATAAGCAAAGGTGGGAGACCTGCCTGTTTTTATTTTCTATTTAACTTTTAAACTTTTTATATTTCCCTGGCACTGTTATGTTTTATGTAAAGCACTTTGAATTAGCTTGTTGTTGAAATGTGCTATACAAATAAACTTGCCTTGCCTTTAATCACTTCCCAGGAAAGTTAACAAACATTACCTCTTGGCCTCAGATGAAGATGCCAACAATGGTCATTCAGACTTGTGGTTCTAATGACCATAACAACTGTCGTTACAACAACCAGGAGCACTAACGGCATCAATGATCTTGGCAAAGCGACCGACAGGGTTTAAATAGCTGAGTTTCCCTACTAGTCATTTTAGAACTGAAGAAGTCTCTTAGATGAGAGGCGAAATGTCTTCTAGTATCTTCAACCAAGTACACTGGTGCTTGACTTTAACCTTCTTTGGATAACTTTGACCTGGATAACTGAAAACCTTCATAAACATCTTCCCAATTTCAGACTTTTACAAACTAAGTTTGTCAGTCAGTCTTAACAATGATAATTTAAACTACTGGTCCTCACATTTTACATTACGTCACATTTGGCATTTACTCATTTGGCAGAAGCATTTATCCAAAGCGACTTACATTACTGCTAATAGCTCTTATGGCATCATTGGGGTAAATACCTGAGGAAAGAAGTAAGAGTTAACGAAATAGTGCAATCAATACAAGAGAATTGCAAGGAGATAGAAGAAGAACACATAAAGTGCATGTTAGAGGTTAGGGGTTAGGGGTTTTTAATCAGAGGAAGTGTTCTCTGAGAGAGTTTTCAGGAGCTTCTTGAAGCTAGAGCGGGAAGCCCCTGCTCTGCTAGCATGTAGTAGCTTGTTCCACCATTGTGGTGTTACAGATGAGAACAGGGACTGAGACTGCTTTGTGTGTAGGAATGGCAGAGCCATGCAGCGTTGGTTGGAGGAGCCAGTGGTGGGAGAAGGAATGTAAGCTTCTATTATGGAGTTTAGGTAGATGGTGCAGATCCAGTAGTAGCTCTATATTCAAATTTAATAAGATTTTTTACCTGTTTTGTTGTACACTGCTTTAAGAAGGGGCGAGACTTCTGTTTTTATGAACCTGAAAATTGCTGCTTGAGGTAAATTGCTCGGCAAAGCCAGTGTGACACAATGAGCTTAATACTGACCTGAGAGTTTCCAATTTACAGTGAGGACTTCCCAGTCCTGCAGACAGCAGTTTCACTCCTGAATCCTGTAGGTTGTTGTGACTCAGGTCCAGCTCTCTCAAACTAGAGGACTGAGAGTCGAGAATTGAGGACAAAGCTTCACAGCTTCTCTCTGATAGGTTACAGCCACTGAGTCTGGAGGATTGGTGAGACAAATGAAAATGCTTGTAATTCATCATCTACAAAAAATAAAAATATACAATTTACTGTATACAAACCAACTGCTAACTAGTAATCTACTGATCCTTCCACCTACAGAGCTTTGTTGGAGGCTTTGACCACTGGCAGGAGCCTCAGAAGAGCCTCCTCTGAAGCAGAGTACTTCTTCAGGTCAAACACATTCAGATCTTTTTCTGATGACAGTAAGATGAAGCCCAGAGCTGACCACTGAGCAGGAGAGAGTTTATCTGTGGAGAGACTTCCTGAACTCAGGGACTGTTGGATCTGATCCACTAGAGAATGATCCTTCAGTTCATTCAGACAGTGGAACAGATTGATGATTCTCTCTGGAGACAGATTCTCACTGATCTTCTTCTTGATGTACACAACTGTGTCCTGATTGATCTGTGAGCTACTTCCTGTCTGTGTCAGCAGACCTACGTAGGAAGAGTCTGATTGGTCTGCAGTGAAAGACCCAGGAGGAAGCGGAGGAACAAGTCCAGGTGTCCGTTTGGACTCTGTAAGGCCTTGTCCACAGCACTCTGGTAGAGATGTGTTAGTTTAGGTTTGTCTCTGAAGACTTTAGACAGATGGGATGTTGATTTTTCTTCCAACAGCAGATTGACACCAGAGTTGATGAAGGTCAGATGGACATGAAGAGCAGCCAGAAACTCCTGAAGCGCTCAGATGGACGAAGCAGAACACCTTGTCCTGGTACAGCCCTCTCTCCTCTTTAAAGATCTGTGTGAACACTCCTGAGTACACTGAGGCTGCTCTGATATCGATGCCACACTCTGTCAGGTCTGATTCATAGAAGATCAGGTTGCCTTTCTGCAGCTGCTCAAAAGCCAGTTTTCCCAGAGACTCAATCATCTTCCTGCTCTCTGGACTCCAGTGTGGATCTGTCTCAGCTCCTCCATCATACTTGATGTTCTTCAGTTTGGACTGAACCACCAGGAAGTGGATGTACATCTCAGTCAGGGTCTTGGGCAGCTCTCCTCCCTCTCTGGTCTTTAACACCTTCTCCAGAACTGTAGCAGTGATCCAGCAGAAGACTGGGATGTGGCACATGATGTGGAGGCTTCGTGATGTCTTGATGTGGGAGATGATTCTGCTGGCCTGCTCCTCATCTCTGAACCTCTTCCTGAAGTACTCCTCCTTCTGTGGGTCAGTGAACCCTCTGACCTCTGTCACCATGTCAACACACTCAGGAGGGATCTGATTGGCTGCCGCAGGTCGTGTGGTTATCCAGAGGCGAGCAGAGGGAAGCAGGTTCCCCTGATGAGGTTTGTCAGCAGCACATCCACTGAGGTGGACTCTGTAACATCAGTCAGGACCTCATTGTTGTGGAAGTCCAGAGGAAGTCGACACTCATCCAGACCGTCAAAGATGAACACAACCTGGAACTCTTCAAAGCTGCAGATTCCTGCTTCTTTGGTTTCAGTAAAGAAGTGATGAACAAGTTCCACCAAGCTGTACTTTTTCTCTTTCAGCACATTCAGCTCTCTGAAAGTGAATGGAAATGTGAACTGTATGTCCTGGTTGGCTTTGTCTTCAGCCCAGTCCAGAGTGAACTTCTGTGTTAAGACTGTTTTCCCAATGCCAGCCACTCCCTTTGTCATCACTGTTCTGATTGGTTCATCTCTTCCAGGTGAGGCTTTAAAGATGTCTTCTTGTCTGATTGTTGTTTCTGGTCTGTCTGGTTTCCTGGATGCTGTTTCAATCTGTCTGACCTCATGTTCATCATTGACCTCTGCAGTCCCTCCCTCTGTGATGTAGAGCTCTGTGTAGATCTGGTTCAGAAGGGTTGGGTTTCCTGCTTTAGCAATCCCCTCAAACACACACTGGAACTTCTTCTTCAGCTTAGACTTGAGTTTACGTCGGCTCACTGGAGCAGCAACAGTTCCTGAATGAAGAAAGAAGAAATGTGATTAATAAGTGGATGCTGCAGTAAATCTGATAAATGTAAACTTTAAGACATCAAGATGGTTTTTATTTTCCTCCTCCATGAAGTCTCTTCAGCCTATCAGTTGGTGGTGATGAAGTAGTGGATTAGACGCATGCCTTTGGTGTGAGAGTTCTGGGTTCAACTTCCCACTGTGAAACATCCACCAATTTGTACCTGAGCAAGACACTTAGCGCCTAGTTGCTCCAGAGGCATACAATTTGACATATATAGTAATTGTAAGTTGCTGTGGATAAAAGCATCCACTAAATGAATAAATGTAAAGTAATCAGCTGTGAACAGTTTCTGAGTTTCAGCCCAGAAGAATTCATAGATCTGATCCAAATGTGTGCATCATATTAACAGCAGAGTTTGAAATGGAAACTTCTCCCATGTTGCCTCCATTTCCTCTTTCCATCATGTTAAATCTGTTCAAATCCTCTTACTGCTCTGCAGACGCTCAGCCAGCTCCTCCTGCTTCATTCTCCTCAGGAAGTGCAGTGTGATCTTCAGAAATGCCTCTCTGCTGCTCCTCCTCAGCTCCTCCTCCTCACCGTCCAACACCTCCTCATCCTTCCTCTGACTCTCTAAGCATTCTGGGTAATCTGGACTCAGAACTCTCTGGAACTTCTTCACCTCGTTCTTCACAAAGCTGACAATGTTTTCCTGGAGCAGCTGGAACAGAAGAAAATGTAAAGTTGAACTGGTAGAAGTCAACATCAGATCATCTGTGACAGACAGAAAGCCTGCTGGTCTGCAGAGTGCAGCATGGAGACTGGATCAGAATGCTGCTTCACTATTTACTTTGTGGCTGTTTACACCACAAACGCCTCAAGCAGTGATTTTTAGATCTCACTTCATGATGGCACAGCACATAGTTGCAGCGGCTCTTTGCGTTTCTTTTCAGTGCTTTATATGGCTGTTTAGTGTATGTCCTATCTATGTTGTGCTGGGCGGACTACCAGCTGAATCTTATCGTGATTGTAGCTTGCAGCGAGAGGAGTGTTGTTACACCTGAGTTTCTCCACTCACACAACATACCAATGGACACACCGAGAAGACCTGGCCTCATGTGGATCACCATAGTCACGGGCAGGTGGCAAAGGTGGTACAGGGAGAGTAAGGGCCAACGTACTAATGAGGCTACGTAGGTAGCCACACAAACCACAGCTCACAAGTGTTTTCCTCACCAACACCAGATCACTCGCTAATAAAATGGATTAATTGACTGTTTGGGGGGTTGTCAGTGTTAGCTGGCATGTTTTTACTATTTTCACTAGCTAGTTTCTTATTTCAAGTTTTAATTATAGCCTACTTCATTCTCCACCTTATTTGTAATCGCTCACTCACTTATTGAATCTGCCTCTTTTCCTTTCACTTGGGAAACACTGAATGAACTGTGTTTTTCTTCTTACAAGTCAGTTCTTCAGCAGGCAGGCTGCGTGGTGAGGGGAGAGAGGGGAGCAAACACTGGCAAGACTTTACAGAAAAATATTAATTAACAACATCAAACTACATCAGTATAACGGTCTTCTCTAATTTTACATCTCTTTTGAAATTATATTGTATAATGAGGTATACCACTCAACCCTAGTGCATATACCCCCGTTAGGAAAACTGCTCCTACCATCACAAAGACAGTTAAGACTTGGTGCATCTCACGAGCTCCAGGAGTGCTTCGACAGCACAAACTGCAAAATATTTTAACATGCAGATCTTGAGGTGTTCACCGACACTGTACTGTGCTACATTAAGAACTGCACACATATTGAAAAAGTGGAGAAACACATTTGGGCCTATCCCAATCAGAAGCCCTGGACGACCAGAGATCCAGGTCCAGCAGCTGCTAAAAGAAAGGAACACCACCTTTGGGTTGGGTGACAGGGCTTTTCTACAGCGTGGCACAGGCAGATCTGAAGAGAGGCATTGGGAAGGCCTGACTGGTCTCTGGACGTGTGCTGAGGGACTGTGCAGACCAGCTGGCTGCGGTCTTCACTAGAATCTCCAGAACATTGTCCCATCCTGCCTGAAGTCCTCCACCCTACTATCAACTATCACTGGCCTCAATGACTACCAGGCAGTAAAACTCACCCTCGTGGTGATAAAGTGCTTAGAGAAACTGGTCCGGAGTCACATCATGTCATTCATCCCTCCTACTTTTGACACCCACCAGTTTGCGTACAGGGCAGCAGGGGAGCTACACTCGGCAGCTCTTCATAGACTATAGTTTTACTTGTAACACCGTCTTCCCCTATAGACTGGTGTCCAAACTATCACACTTGGGACTTCCACACTCCAACTGTTTTTGGATAAAGGACTTCCTGACAGAATGCACACAAAGGTTCGAAGTGGGCCCCAACATCTCCACGACCCTCAGCCTCAGCACTGGCTCCCCACAGGGCTGGTCACGGAGTCCCCTGCTCTGTATTCTACACCCACTCCACCCCCCAGCTTGTGTTTTGTGTACTTTTAACATTACTATTTAACGTTAGTGAACGTTAGACACCGCATTGACTGCTTCGGTATATTGTTGCAGTACGTCGACGCTATATTGGACCGGGAAAGACTGGCCTGTAGACAAATAAAAATAACAATGAGTAAGTTAACTTAGCTGCCGATTTTCTGTTGAGTGTGTGTGTGTAACGTTAACGTTGTCCAATATGGTGACGACAGGCGTTAAGCAGCCACGGACCGAAGCGGTCAATGCCACGTAACGGTAACGTTACTTAAGTTTAGATGTCAATGTCTCGTATAGTGATTATGCATTTAGGCTGTGGGTGTAATGATACTGTCGTAGTTATGGCAGCCTGCCAACTTAGCTGCCACCTGGCTACAGTTGCGTCAGTTGTGTGTTTGTTATATAACGTTATGGCGGCAACGTAAGGACGCAGAATAGGGGTCTTTGCTTCGGCAGGTGCGGTTAAGCAGCTCACGATTTCTGTGCCTTTATTTTGCTATGGGGAGAGCGGTGGAGAAAACTTAGGAAGCACTACCTTTGGCGTCTCGCACCGCTCAGAGATGCCGCTGCGCGCCTCTCAAATGTGAAATTAATTCAACTCACCTCGTTGCCGCTGGCCTTTAATGGCTCTGGAGCAACCAAAGCCTTAAGTAATGATGAGATATACCTGCTCTGCGTTTTGACTCTGTGCTGATGTGCAGGCAAGTGCAGCAGAATTGAAATTTAGCTGTGGAATTTTTAATCTGTCAGTAGCGGACAATTAAAATTATTGTATAATTTAACAATTTATACTACATTTTGGCACATAATCAGCTTTATTTGCCAGGTATGTGTACACATAGGAGGAATTTGACTTTGAGGAATTCAAGATTGTACATTGCTTGCTTCTAATATATGTATCTCATATTTTCAGTTGTAAAGCTGCTTGGCGGCAACCACCTAGTGATTGTAAGTAAAAGACTACTTGCTCAATGCTAGTACAAGCTGATTTATATCATTGTCATTTGTTCAATGTGATGTGCTAATTCTCTTTCTCCTTTTAGTATTTTGACATGACAAATGAGCCCTTATTCCTACATGGTGGTAATTATAACAAATTTTAAAAATGGCTGCATTTTTGTTTATTGTCCAGGTAAATGCAGAGTTTATGCAGATCACCACCAAGCCACTACAGTCAAAGTTCATGTCACAGCTGGACTACTTCTCAGACAAGTTGAGTCTGAGTCGATCTTCAAGAGCAAAGGAGGAGTGAAGGGGCAGAGGATGACAGACATCCTGTCCATCACAGATTCGGTTAGTAGAATGCATATAACATTTCTTTATTTGTGTTGTGGTGGTTATTGTAATGTTTTCTTGTCTATAGCTGCTCATTTAAACACACTTTATAAATGGGTTACTTGTAAAGTGCTTCTATCCAAAGCCCCTTTTCCACTGCACCGTACCAGCTCGACTCAACTCACCTGTGTTTGGTTTTCCATTTTGTAAATGTTGTTCCTGTACCTGCTTCCAGCTACTTTTTTTTCGTATCGCCTCTGTTAAGGTTCCAAGCGAGCTGAGGGAAACTAAAATGTGACGTGAAAACACGACAGACTGCTGATCAGTCAGAGAATGTTCACTATTCACTGCATCGTCATTGCTGCACTAGACAGAGGCCAGCAACAGAAAGTTTTATATTTTACAATTTTCATACGTTATTTCGTCACTAAATCCACTTCTGAGAAGTTTTGAGGTGAGAAATCAGCTGTGTAGATTTCCAGTATTGACAGTTTTATGAGAAGTGATGGCGGAACAAAAATGTGATGAATATTTTCGGAGTTGAGCAGCTCCGCAAGTGGCGACGAGTGAAACCCGCGGGAGGAGCGTGTGAGGCCGGCCAGCTGCCCGCTCACAGAGCCCTCTGCTCCCACCGTCACACAGACGCTGCAGCAACAACGGCAGAGGAAAACACAGCTGGAAGGTTTTCATATCGCTTATCTGTCTTTACATTCTGAGGAAGGTTCAAACATTTTAACTTAAAAAGGAGAAAGCTGTGTGGATCGCTAGTGTGTGTGCATTGACATTACGTCACGGCAGTCATGGGTGGCGTCGTCATGATGACAAGCTACATTGAGGGTGCTATCTACAATGGAAAATGGAGCACGGCCAAACCGAGTTGAGTCCTGGCGAGTTGAACGACCCTGTTCTCATCTCAGGGCGTCATATACCGACGATTTGACAAAGAGTGACAAAGCGTAGTTATTTGACACGCAACAGGTGCATCTCAATGAGACGCTCTGGGGCATCCCTGACAGACCTGAAGTGCTAGCTAGCTTCGTTTGTGATAAAGGTGTTGACAGCCCCCCCAAAGCCCCTACCCTTACCACAACCATCAGGAAGGTTAGTACCTAAACCTAAGTCACTTAATTTATGCATGTCGACCGGCTAACCCTACAGCTGCGCATTATCGCCCTCATATCCTTGTGTTGCTGCAACGTAGGAAACTGGGCGTAAAATCCTTACGCTTTGTCACGCTGTCTGAAAGCGTCAGTTATAACGCATTGAGATGATAGTGTGTTGGTTGAGCTGGAACTGGTAATGGAAAACCGCCACAAAACACTAAGTATTTTCATTTGGTTTACCCACTGGCACACCAGTGGCTGTGTAAAACATGCAAGACAACTACCAACTTGCTTGTTGGGGCCATTTAGGGGTTAGATACCCTGTTTAGACTGATAAAACCCTCTGATCATTAGACAACTTGCTTCTTCCCTGTGCCACCATCAAACCCACATTTAGCTAAATTATGTCTTGTTTTTTCACCCCTGCTCCAGTGTGACAACATCAACACCCTAAGAGTCCTCGTCATCTACCTCAGTAGAGATCTAGACACCTTCAAGAATTATCAGGTAAATTAATCACATATTTCTCATGTGATCAACAGTTACTCCCTAAAATATCTCCAATAGGCACACTTTATTTGTAATGACAAAGTCCACAGTGTCTTAGGTGATGGGAAATGTGGCGAAGTTGTAGCAGAGTCGGGTGGTGCTGGCCTTGATGCGCCTAGGGATGGGACGATTACCGGTTTCACGATAAACCACGATAAAACGTCCTGGCGGTTAGTATTATCGTTTAAAATTGAATTATCATAAAACCGTGTTTGATTATCGTGATTTTGAAAACTCGCGGTAAATCCCGCCCAGCCAGAATCAGTCTGACGCAGCGCAGCCAGCATGCAACGTCGTGCGCGAACGGAAGACATGGCGGAAGGCAGTGTCAGTGATCGGGAGATTTTTCAGCCATCCAAGAGGACAAAATCGGAGGTGTGGTCGTATTTTGGCTAATACAAGAGTCAAGCAAAGCTTCCGCGAAGAGAAAAGTTTTACAGCAAGTTGATTTGATCCAAGACGAACCAACATATTCAAACTATTAAGGGTGACATTTAAGGGATAGTGTATTGTATTAAAACCACATCGTCCCGAGAGCCCCCGGTACCGTGTCCGTAATCTATTTGCGTTTTTATAGCTTGATTCCGTCCAGAAACGGCGGCGATTCGGATTCGGATAGATCGTTCGGCGCGCCGCCATCTTGCCGGCGGCCTACGGAAGCCGTTGGGTTCATTTCAGTTTCGCCGCTACCTCAATTTCTCTCATAGAAGAAGAGCGTGTTCAGTAGAGGCAGACTTTATCGGTCTCTGCTGGCGAATCGTGGCAGGTACAACCTCATGCCATATATCAATCTTTAGAGGAGAATCAGACCTTTAATTTGAGCCCTGTAGGATGTTCTGTTCTCAAGCTGTGGGCCTTTAAAGCATGGGAATGATTTTGATCATTTGTAATGACTGGTTTTATCAACATTTCAATGTTTTGGAAGCTTTATGTTATTTGGAACGTGGTTGTATGAAGAGAAATAGTGTTTTAAAGATAACTCCCAATAAAAGTGACCATATTAACAGAAAATATTTCAAAAATATGGACTTTCGCCAGGCATATTTTGATGTTCTTATTTAAGGTACTGTTCATTAAAACCTTCACTAGGAAAACTTATACCTCTCACTCTCAGGGCTCCATTTTAATGTTAATATAATGTTTATGCTTAAAAAGTGCATATAGCTGCTAATTGTATTTGTTGTTTGTTGATTTTCAAATAATAAACCTGTTGAAATGTTTTCAGTCTGAGCATCAGTTCTTTTTGAATATTTCCATCTCATTTTAACAAAACCGTGATAATATTGATAACCGTGATAACTTTGGTCACTATAATCGTGATATGAAATTTTCATACCGTCCCATCCCTAGATGCGCCTAAACTTTTTTTTATGAACTGCAGTTGAGGATCTAAGAATGCTCTTCTATATGTATTTTTGTCTGTATTTATATTTCTCTGTACGTCTTATATATATTAAACACTTGTGGTTTCTTCTGTGTTTGTTGTGTGCAGGCCTCTTAAGAATGAAGAAAGGGACCTCAGCAACCACAGTCATGGGGAGCGGGAGAGGATTTGGGAGTTGTGACTGAAGGCATCAAAGTCCTGAGCAACTTAAGCAGCGTCATCATGGTGGTCATCATGCTTTTTGGGCTCTTGCCTTACACCTTTGACTTTTTCCAGAAGATCATTATGAAACTGTATGGGCAGAAGCTGAATGCAAAGATGCAACAGCTGAAAATCACGTGTTTTGCATAAGAGGACTAAACCAAGTGACAATGTACCTTGATGGAGGGTTTAAGACTGAGATTACTTGGGCTTGGACGAGTGTATACACCCAGAAAGAAAGACTGTTACTCTACCTTCTCAGTGCCATTCATCTCACATTTGATTTCATGATCAAATGTGTGGCTTGAAATGGATCTAATAACAGCTCAACATGCTGCAAGTGACATCTATTTAAGTTATATTTAAATTACTTCCTTGTTATGATTACACTGGATGTTTATTTATTTTGCTTTGTCTAACAGTGTTCCACAATACATTTTTCTGTTACCACCTAGTGTGAGATTTGGGATAGCTGGGCATTAGGTTTTGACCAGTGTACTGTTTATTTAGGCTAATATCCTTGTGGGTTATTCAGTAATGTTTGTATCTTGATATTTATATTTAAAGATCCCCTCCAGACACGTATTAAGACATGTACAATTCTGCTTTGAACAATGTGTGTCTGATATGTTTTTTTTTAATTGTTTTTTTTTTTATGCAAAAGTATACTTTTCACATGTAAGCATGCACCTTAAGGGAATTTTCTCCTACCTCGTTAAAAACTCTAGAATCTACGAACTTGCAAAGTTTTACTGATGGACACAAGATGTCTCCTACTGTAGACCCATGTTCAGTGTATGTGCACTTTATAGTTTTAAGTTTCTACATCACATTAAATTAATATTGGATAATTTAAATTATTTATTAATAATAAAGAAAATAGTTGTGATATCACAAATCATGCCAGTAGACCGACCTCTTTAAAACTGGATTTTTGCTGAGCTAAGAGAAACTTCCCAATTTCAGCAGATGAGTGTGAGAACAGCCTTCTTGTTTCAAACTCTGCACATACATGTTTGAGCTTTACTTTACAGAATAATGTAGAATACAACTGAATGTAGTTTAATTGATCCTCACAAGGAAATTCTCATATTACTGCAGCATAACACAGCTGTAATAATATGTGAATTTTCCCTGTGGAGATCAATAAAGTGCCTTCTATTCTACATGATTCTGCACCATACAGCTCAAACATCCAACAAGAGGAACAAGAAAAATATTTTTAGTGGAGGACTGTTAGTCACGCGGTTGAAAAGTTCATCGGTTGAAAAGTGCATCGCGCGCAAGCGAAAGAGGAACTTCGGAAGAGGAACTTCGTGTGTCTTGAATAGATAAAGGTCACTGTGAAGGTTAATGAGTGTGCAGATCTCAACTTATGTGACTTCACCCTTCCCCTTTAGAAGTTGAGATCCTATGTAACTAGGGCGTACCCTGATCTAAATAAAAGGCAAGGTGAGAGGAGACTGCTTCAGAGTGTGGTGGGAGGATTGTAACTGAGCAGTCTCCAGACACTCTCCTTGATCAAGAAAAACTTACTCACTGACTCTGTGTGTTCTTTATTTGCAGATTGTTAGAAATGTTTGGGGTTTAAACCTGACAAGGACTCTAAGTAAAAGATGTTCAAATCTAAATGTATTACAAAAATAAATTAAAAAACATCAACGATGTTTGTCTCGTGTATGTTAATGGGGGATCAAATGAAAATAATTTATATTTTATTTAATTGATAATTTCCTTTCCAATGTATTATATAAATTTGAGTTGGATAAATGTAAATCAGTTTCATTTAGTTAATGTAATTATTTCAGTTTGCCTGTATTTGATAAAAATGAGTTTGGCTAACTCAATTACATTATGTTGAATATATTTGATACAAATGAATTAGAATACCTAATTTACATTCTGCTGAATGAATGTACTGAGTTTGAGTTGAGGCTACATATATTTATTGGATGGAAATCCTGCCCACAATTTAATTGAGTTCATCCAATGAGTTATTTTTTGAGTGC
>JALXJV020000018.1:255934-339001 GCA_024633595.2 Lepomis macrochirus
AAAAAAATGATTCAAGCCCTTCTTAGAGGTGACACATTTAAATATAATTTGCTTTATTTAAATATATCTATTTTATAGCATATGTGTATATATTAAAGTTGTTTAACAAAAAAAATATTAATAGCTTCACTTATGAGATTGATTTACGTTAGATCGCCAAATAAAAGTTTCATTCGGGACCGGTCTTTGAGCATGCGCGAGATATCGCGCTCTTTCGACCCATCTCTCCATCCTCTGGCTGCAACCAACAAGAAGGCAACGGTTTGAGGGCGCTGCAAAATAAATGGTGAAACTCCACTACTTGGTAAGTGTTCGTTTTCTTTAGTAATTACAATTACAAAATGCCTCACTGTCAAATGACTTTCATTCCGTAATACTGACCGAGATGTGTGCAATAGTTAACCGAGCCGAATTTCACTCTTTCCAGTTGGAGGGAGTTGGCTGGCTAACGTTAACTTTTGGTAGCTAGCTTGTGTTTTGTGTACTTTTAACATTACTATTTAACGTTAGTGACCGTTAGACACCGCATTGACTGCTTCGGTAAATTGTTGCAGTACGTCGACGCTATATTGGACCGGGAAAGACTGGCCTGTAGACAAATAAAAATAACAATGAGTAAGTTAACTTAGCTGCCGATTTTCTGTTGAGTGTGTGTGTGTGTGTGTGTAACGTTAACGTAATCCAATATGGTGGCGACAGGCGTTAAGCAGCAGCCACGGACCGAAGCGGTCAATGCCACGTAACGGTAACGTTACGTTAGTTTAGGTGTCGATGTCTCGTACGGTGATTATGCATTTAGGCTGTGGGTGTAATGATACTGTCGTAGTTATGGCAGCCTGCCAACTTAGCTGCCACCTGGCTACAGTTGCGTGTGTGTTTGTTATATAACGTTATGGCGGCAACGTAAGGACGCAGAATAGGGGTCTTTGCTTCGGCAGGTGCGCCCACGATTTCTGTGCCTTTATTTTGCTATGGGGAGAGCGGTGGAGAAAACTTAGGAAGCACTACATTTGGCGTCTCGCACCGCTCAGAGATGCCGCTGCGCGCCTCTCAAATGTGAAATTATTTCAACTCACCTCGTTGCCGCTGGCCTCTAACGGCTCTGGACGCAACCAAAGCCTTAAGTAATGATGAGATATACCTGCTCTGCGTTTTGACTCTGTGCTGATGTGCAGGCAAGTGCAGCAGAATTGAAATTTAGCTGTGAAATTTTTAATCTGTCAGTAGCGGACATTTAAAATTATTGTATAATTTAACAATTTATACTACATTTTGGCATAATCAGCTTTATTTGCTAGGTATGTGTCTACATAGGAGGAATTTGACTTTGAGGAATTCAAGATTGTACATTGCTTGCTTCTAATATATGTATCTCATATTTTCAGTTGTAAAGCTGCTTGTGGCAACCACCTAGTGATTGTAAGTAAAAAGACTACTTGCTCAATGCTCGTACAAGCTGATTTATATCATTGTCATTTGTTCAATGTGATGTGCTAATTCTCTTTCTCCTTTTAGTATTTTGACATGACAAATGAGCCCTTATTCCTACATGGTGGTAATTATAACAAATTTTAAAAAATGGCTGCATTTTTGTTTATTTTCCAGGTAAATGCAGAGTTTATGCAGATCACCACCAAGCCACTACAGTCAAAGTTCATGTCACAGCTGGACTACTTCTCAGACAAGTTGAGTCTGAGTCGATCTTCAAGAGCAAAGGAGGAGTGAAGGGGCAGAGGATGACAGACATCCTGTCCATCACAGATTCGGTTAGTAGAATGCATATAACATCTCTTTATTTGTGTTGTGGTGGTTATTGTAATGTTTTCTTATCTATAGCTGCTCATTTAAACACACTTTATAAATGGGTTACTTGTAAAGTGCTTCTATCCAAAGCCCCTTTTCCACTGCACAGTACCAGCTCGACTCAACTCACCTGTGTTTGGTTTTCCATTTTGTAAATGTTGTTCCTGTACCTGCTTCCAGCTACTTTTTTTCGTATCGCCTCTGTTAAGGTTCCAAGCGAGCTGAGGGAAACTAAAATGTGATGTGAAAACACGACAGACTGCTGATCAGTCAGAGAATGTTCACTATTCACTGCATCGTCATTGCTGCACCAGACAGAGGCCAGCAACACAAAGTTTTATATTTTACAATTTTCATACGTTATTTCGTCACTAAATCCACTTCTGAGAAGTTTTGAGGTGAGAATTGAGCTGTGTAGATTTCCAGTATTGACAGTTTTATGAGAAGTGATGGCGGAACAAAAATGTGATGTTTCGGAGTTGAGCAGCTCCGCGAGTGGCGGCGAGTGAAACCTGCGTTGACCCGCGGGAGGAGCGTGTGAGGCCGGCCAGCCGCCCGCTCACAGAGCCCTCTGCTCCCGCCGTCACACAGACCACTGCAGCAACAACGGCAGAGGAAAACACAGCTGGAAGGTTTTCATACCGCTTATCTGTCTTTACATTCTGAGGAAGGTTCAAACGTTTTAACTTAAAAAGGAGAAAGCTGTGTGGATCGCTAGTGTGTGTGCATTGACATTACGTCACGGCAGTCATGGGTGGCGTCGTCATGACGACAAGCTACATTGAGAGTACTATCTGCAATGGAAAATGGAGCACGGCCAAACCGAGTTGAGTCGTGGCGAGTTGAACGACCCTGTTCTCATCTCAGGGCGTCATATACCGACAATTTGACAAAGAGTGACAAAGCGTAGTTATTTGACACGCAACAGGTGCATCTCAATGAGACGCTCTGGGGCGTCCCGTACAGACCGGAAGTGCTAGCTAGCTTCGTTTGTGATAAAGGTGTTGACAGCCCCCCCCAAAGCCCCTACCCTTACCACAACCATCAGGAAGGTTAGTACCTAAACCTAAGTCACTGAATTTATGCATGTTGACCGGCTAACCCTACAGCTGCGTACATCGGCCTCATATCCTTGTGTTGCTGCAACGTAGGAAACTGGACGTAAAATCCTTACGCTTTGTCATGCTGTCTGAAAGCGTCAGTTATAACACATTGAGATGATAGTGTGTTGGTTGAGCTGGAACTGGTAATGGAAAACCGCCACAAAACACTAAGTATTTTCATTTGGTTTACCCACTGGCACACCAGTGGCTGTGTAAAACATGCAAGACAACTACCAACTTGCTTGTTGGGGCCATTTAGGGGTTAGATACCCTGTTTAGACTGATATAACCCTCTGATCATTAGACAACCTGCTTCTTCCCTGTGCCACCATCAAACCCACATTTAGCTAAATTGTGTCTTGTTTTTTCAACCCTGCTCCAGTGTGACAACATCAACACCAGGAGATACCCTAAGAGGCCTCGTAGAGATCTAGACACCTTCAAGAATTATCAGGTAAATTAATCACATATTTCTCATGTGATCAACAGTTACTCCCTAAAATATCTCCAATAGGCACACTTTATTTGTAATACAAAGTCCACAGTGTCTTAGGTGATGGGAAATGTGGCGAAGCTGTTGCAAAGTCGGGTGGTGCTGGCCTTGTGCGCCTAAACTTTTTTTTATGAACTGCAGTTGAGGATCTAAGAATGCTCTTCTATATGTATTTTTGTCTGTATTTATATTTCTCTGTACGTCTTATATATATTAAACACTTGATGGTGTCTTCTGTGTTTGTTGTGTGCAGGCCTCTTAAGAATGAAGAAAGGGACCTCAGCAACCACAGTCATGGGGATCAGGAGCCAGAGGATTTGGGAGTTGTGACTGAAGGCATCAAAGTCCTGAGCAACTTAAGCAGCGTCATCATGCTTTTTGGGCTCTTGCCTTACACCTTTGACTTTTTCCAGAAGATCATTATGAAACTGTATGGGCACAAGCTGAATGCAAAGATGCAACAGCTGAAAATCACGTGTTTTGCATAAGAGGACTAAACCAAGTGACAATGTACCTTGATGGAGGGTTTAAGACTGAGATTACTTGGGCTTGGACGAGTGTATACACCCAGAAAGAAAGACTGTTACTCTACCTTCTCAGTGCCATTCATCTCACATTTGATTTCATGATCAAATGTGTGGCTTGAAATGGATCTAATAACAGCTCAACATGCTGCAAGTGACATCTATTTAAGTTATATTTAAATTACCTCCTTGTTATGATTGCACTGGATGTTTATTTATTTTGCTTTGTCTAACAGTGGTCCACAATACATTTTTCTGTTACCACCAAGTGTGAGATTTGGGATAGCTGGGCATTAGGTTTTGACCAGTGTACTGTTTATTTAGGCTAATATCCTTGTGGGTTATTCAGTGATGTTTGTATCTTGATATTTATATTTAAAGATCCCCTCCAGACACGTATTAAGACATGTACAGTTCTGCTTTGAACAATGTGTGTCTGATATGGGGTTATTTTAATTTTTTTTTTTTTAATGCAAAAGAATACTTTTCACATGTAAGCATGCACCTTAAGGGAATTTTCTCCTACCTCGTTAAAAACTCTAGAATCTACGAACTTGCAAAGTTTTACTGATGGACACAAGATGTCTCCTACTGTAGACCCATGTTCAGCGTACGTGCACTTTATAGTTTTAAGTTTCTACATCACATTAATATTGGATAATTTAAATTATATATTAATAATAATAATAATAATAAAGAAAATAGTTGTGATATCACAAATCATGCCAGTAGACCGACCTCTTTAAAACTGGATTTTTGCTGAGCTAAGAGAAACTTCCCAATTTCAGCAGATGAGTGTGAGAACAGCCTTCTTGTTTCAAACTCTGCACATACATGTTTGAGCTTTACTGTACAGAATAATGTAGAATACAACTGAATGTACTTAATTGATCCCCACAAGGGAAATTGTCATATTACTGCAGCATAACACAGCTGTAATAATATGTGAATTTTCCCTGTGGAGATCAATAAAGTGCCTTCTATTCTACATGATTCTGCACCATACAGCTCAAACATCCAACAAGAGGAACAAGAAAAATATTTTTAGTGGAGGGCTCTAAGTAAAAGATGTTCAAATCTAAATGTATTACAAAAATAAATTACAAAACATCAACGATGTTTGTCTCGTGTATGTTAATGTGGGATCAAATGAAAATAATTTATATTTAATTGATAATTTCCTTTCCAATTTATTATATAAATTTGAGTTTGATAAATGTAAATCAGTTTCATTTAGTTAATGTAATTATTTCAGTTTGCCTGTATTTGATAAAAATGAGTTAGGCTAACTCAATTACATTATGTTGAATATATTTGATACAAATAAATTAGAATACCTAATTTACATTCTGCTGAATGAATGTACTGAGTTTGAGTTGAGGCTACATATATTTATTGGATGGAAATCCTGCCCACAATTTAATTGAGTTCATCCAATGAGTTATTTTTTTGAGTGTAGACTCTTAACACATACTTAAAAGTATGTTAAGTAGAATGCGCATTACTCCAGTCCTATCATCCCTTCACTGTCTGCCAGTTCATTTTAGAAGTCATTTTTAAATCTTGGTCCTTACTTTTAGAGCGTTACAAGGTCAAACTCCCTCTTATATCTCCAGCCTGTTACAGCAACATGGACTGGAGCAAGAGTGGTGAGTTATTAATCTGTAAGAAAAGTATATTTCATCCATAAAGTTCTAACCGAGCTCTGTCACAATTTTATGTCTGACTGCCTGGAGAGTAAGTGTTTGGAAGGGAGAGTAGAGGTGTGTGCTGCAGCTCAGTGTTTTTCCACCAGTGTTTTTGAGGGTGTGTTAGACTAGTCGCTCGGTGAGCATTATGAAATGTATTTTCTTGGGACAAGAAAGCCGAAGTAAAGGCTGGACTACAAACGAGCTGTTTTCTGTGGGAGATGGATACACATTTTGGGGTGGACTTTGGGCTTTTTCACTTTGCAAACCTGTTACATGCACAAAAAATATATTTAACTCAGTAATTGTAATGGCAGTGGGTAGGAATGACTATCTGGTATGGTCCTTGCTGACAGGGCAGTTGCAGGAGTCTCCAGCTGAATACATTCTGGTGCTGTTTGTGTAAAATTCTTCTCTTCACAACCAACTCCAGGAGCTCCAGAGCAGACCCCAGCAGAGAGCCAGCCTTCTTTATTAGCTTGTTTAGTCTCTTGTTGTCACTGGCTCTGATGCTGCTGCCACAGCAGATGTCTGCAAAGAAAATTGCGCTTTCGACAACAGACTGATACATGTATACAACATCTTGCTGCATACATTTAAAGACATAAGCTTCCTCAAGAAGTAGAGTCTGCTCTGGCCCTTCTTGAAGACGGCCTCTGTGTATTTCCAGTCCAGTCTGTTGTCAAGGTGTACACCTAGGTAACCTGCTCCTCTGAAGTCCACCATCATCTCTTTCGTTTTTCAGGCATGGGATTGGCAAAGGGCAAAAAAGCGGGAAACTTTACTATATAAATATGAGGAGCGCAGAGCGACCCCGCAGATCCAAGCCGTATGAAAACGCCTTATAAACCCTGTAAACATAAGGACAACTTAAAAAAGCAACCATTCATACAGCAAAGTGTAGCCTATATAGCATATATATCACTTGACAACAAAGTTAACATATGTCAGAGTATGTCAAAGTAAACTTTAGACATAGCCTATGACAAGAAATAATCAAAACATACCCAATTTATCCGATCCTTATTGTCAACTAAGTGTTGGGCAAGTTACTCGTTAGTTAGTTAGCATATACTCGCAGCTCGTAGCGCAGCGTTACTTACATTAGTAACTTTATTAATATATCTGTTTGGGAAATAGTAATCCATTATATTACTCTTTACTGAAAAAAAAAGTAAGAAATCCTTTCCATTTCACTCAGCCAGCTCCTGTACCCCCACCTTCCTTTTTTTTAATTACAGATGTTCATGATGCATATGGGTTAGATTTTCAGGTCGGAAAATCCGGAATTCCCGGATTAATCCGGAAAAATCACATCCAAGGTCTTTGTCATGTTTAGGAGCAGGTGGTTGCTCCCACACCACAACACAATGAGGTCAGTATAGCAGGGGACGCTGTACTCAGTCTCATTTCCATCGCTGATATTACCACACAACTGTAGAATCATCAAAGTATTTCTGCAGATGACAGGATTGAGAGTTAGGAAGTCTGAGGAAGAGAGATGCATTGGGATTGAGATTCTGCAGAACCATCCCACAGTAGCTGATAAGATGGAGTCAACAAACAAAGTTGAAAAGAAGACTTTATGCGGCTGCTCCCAAGAACGTACTGCTCAGGCCTGACTCAAACCGGTGACCTTGGGTACGGGAGGCAGACACAGTGACGAGGAGGCTAAACTCCATGGGCTCTGGTGTCAGTTGCCACTGCATCTATTAAGTTGTCAGGGAGTGAAGTCTACTTACTGCACAGCCTCACTTGCTTCCGTCACACAGGCTTATACAATACAAGACCAAAGCAAGGTAAGTCTGAAATTTGGAAAACTTTGTAGTTGTTACTGACAAAAATGAATGCCATGATTTATGTCGGTTATTCTGAGCGTTTAGCATATCCCAAACATGTCCTTTTTTTACTCTGCATGTCACAATGTTTGCGGGAGCGGACGATAACGGTCACAAAATCAGTGGGGCGGGTGGGAGCTGGATCAACAGTCCCACGCAGGTCTCTAGTCTGAGGGGTACAGCGTGAAGAGAAATGGTGAGAGTACAGTCCCCTGTGGTGCTCCTGTGCTGCTGCCCGCCTGTTCAGACACACCACACCTCAGTCGCACAAACTATGGTCTGTCTGTCAGGTAGTCAATAATCCAGGAATTGACTGGATTTTGCGTGTATATGATACGCTGCAGTTTGCAATAGCATTGCAACACAAGGAGGCTAACCCTACCTGCTAGCAATGTGTATGTGCACAGCTGTAGGGTTAGCATATATACATGCATATATTTACTGACTTAGGTTTAAGCACTAACTAATGTCATGGTTGAGGTTAGGGAAGTTTCCTTGGGGGGGCTGTCAACTCCTTAAACAAAAACATCGCTAGATACCTAACTAGTAAGCGACCGGACGCTCTACTTGCACTTCAGGTCACATAAACACGCTGCCTGGATGCGTCTCATACACACGTACCTGGGGGTGTCAACTATACAGGCAAAATTGCATGTTTTGCGTACAATAGACACGGGTTTTGCGTACAATAGACACGGGTTTTCCAAAGTGTGTATATGTGACGCATGAGAACAGGCTGTGTCATCAGTCCTAATCACTGAGGAGATGTGAGAAGGCTTCCCTCAGCTGGATTTTCCTTTACTTTGAACCCTCATGTACGAAACAAAAATGTATGGCAATATATCGGAAAATATAATAAAATATATTAAATAATGCATTTCCATATATGTGAAATTAGAACATATATTTTTCAATATAGCACAATATATGCATGGACCATGTATGGCTATATATTAATACATATAGGAAATATATACAAATGACACAAGACCAAGTATACTATGTTAATAAGTTTAGTATGGCCTTGCTATCACTTTACTGTCATTTAACTTTCTACTGGAATCTCCATTTTATCAGAACCTGGGATATATTTCCTTTGCAATTGTTCCATTTCCCCCCTGGGACACTGCACCTCACCTACAAGTGTGCTGTGATTCGTCCGTAAATCCGGAAGGTTTTGAACCAACGAGTACTAGCCAATAACAGCACTGCAGTGCCAGCCAATCACAGCATAGGGTGGGTTCACTTAGCGGTGCACTTGTTGCTGGCAGTGCCGTTAAAAAGACCGCTAAAATTGTAGCTAGGTAACTACAACAACTAGCAAGCTTTCAAGGTTGAATTTGATAAACACATCGAGCAGTTGGGCTGGAGATGCAGTTTGCAGGTACAGAACTTAAATTAGAAAACTCTTAGGTCCACATGCTAAAATCTTACCTAGAGCAAAATAGGCTAACTAACCTGCACCTGATCACACATTAGGTTATTTATCTCATAAAGGGATTTATTTTGTAGTGATGACCAGGGGCGTTTCCAGGCTCTTCAAACATTTGGGGCTCAGCTCAGGCCAGAGGATCTTTCATCTTTCACAATCTTTTCACCTGTTTCAGGTGACAGGTGACAATTCAAAATATATAAAAAATATAGTGTAATAGCTCATGTTCAAAACTTTCTGCACATTCAGAATCTCTCCCACATGTCTGTGTTCTCTGACACAGAATAATATTTTGAGACAAAAGTCGAAACATTACCAGAATAAAATCGTAACCCGATGAGAAGTCATGATATTTTAACAAAATCTACCTGCCCCCCTGCAGGGCATCATCCTGCATTATTGCTCTGCTGATATGGTAGAAGGCTGCTAGTTCAAGTTCAAGTTCAAGTTCATTTTATTTATATAGCACGTTTTATAACAGCCACTGACTGACCAAAGTGCTTTACAGAATTACACAATTAAAACAATAATAACAATCATAGTAGCGCAAGATAGATAAAAGCGGCAAAGCTAAAAGCAATTTTAAACAGGAATAGCAAAACATTTTCAGGCTTAAATATAAAAGAAAACAGAAAAAGCAAAGAAAATAATATCAAACTCATCAATACACAGAATATGGCAGTGTCCGACTCGATAATCGTAAAAACGAGATAATAGTATCAAACTAAAATAGAGTGACCGCATCAGACTCAGAGGATAAATAATAAAACTAACCAATCTTATTTATATGCCAAGGAAAACAAGTGTGTTTTTAGAAGCGACTTAAAAGAGATTATGGAAGGAGCTGTCCTAATTTCTAGGGGCAGATTGTTCCACAGCCGAGGCCCAACCACAGAGAATGCTCGGTCCCCCCTGCGTTTGAGTCTGGACTGTGGGACTAGTAACAAGTTCTTATCGCTAGATCTCAAACTTCTTGATGGAGTGTAGGGCTGCAGCAGTTCAGAGAGGTAGCTTGGAACTTGGTTGCATAGAGATTTATAAACAAATAAAAGAATTTTGAAGTCAATTCTAAAATTAATGGGCAACCAGTGAAGGGACCTCAGAATTGGGGTGATATGGTCGCTTTTGCGACTGTTTGAAAGGAATCTTGCAGCTGCATTCTGCACTAATTGAAGACGAGCAATTTGAGTTTTGAGATACCACAGTAAAGTGAGTTACAGTAATCAATGCGTGTGGTAATAAAGGCATGGATAGCTGTCTCAAGAGCTTTAGTGTGTAGAAAAGGTTTGACTTTTGACAGCAGACGAAGTTGGAAAAAAGCTTGAGCTTATTACTGAGGAGATTTGTTTGTCAAAGTTTAGAGACTCATCTAGTAGGACACCCAGGTTCCGTACACTTGAAGATCTGTAGGCTGATAATCTGCCTAAGTCGAAGATGGTTGTCTGAGGATTACCAGTGGGCCCAAAAACAATGATCTCAGTTTTGTTTTCATTGAGGAATAAGGAATTTTGGTCCAGCCAAGCTTTAACTTCATCCAAACACCTAAGTAATGAAGAAAGGGCAGAGGGATCATTTCTCTTGATTGGAACATACATTTGAGTGTCGTCTGCATAACAGTGAAAAGATACCTCATGTCTTCGTAGAATAGTGCCCAGTGCTACCCCCTTTAGACCGTCTGACAGACACAGAGCCCGTCTGGGACTGTACTTGATGAGACGAGAGCGCTGCTCCTCATCAGAGATGGAAAACTGAAACTATAAACACTGATCAGACAGAAATATCACCACACACACACAAATGTTAACTTCAGCACCTCTGATAAAGTGCAGCTCAGCTGCTTCAGAGGGAAACGTCCTGGAGCAGAGAGACAGTCAAACAGAGCTAAGTGTCTCTGAGTGAGGGGGACAGAGACGCAGAGCGACAGGTGTGTGTGTCGCATCACTAATAACCGTTTGTGTAGCACTGTAAGTCTGTAACACTGAACTGTAACACATTTAAATGTTTTGATTACAATTTTGCTAGGGACAAATTACTGACAAGTTCTGAAGCTGTTAGCGATTCTATCTCTCTCTCTCTCTCTCTCTCTCTCTCTCTCTCTTAATGGAGGCGGGCAGAGTAACGGTGGAGGTTCACTTTAAGTAAACTTCAAACAAAATGTAGCGATATTATTGCGAGTAGCCTCCATTCTATGAAGCCCTGGGAGATCATGGAAAATATTTTTGATTAACCTTGAACCTTACCTTTTAAAAATGGGATGCAGTTAATTTAGAAATTATTCTGTTAACACTGAAGGATATGTTAATTTTTTAAAACTTTAAATGGTGTTGATGTTTGGCATTGTTGAAAATAAAAATTATATCTCCTTACATTAAAGAGTCCTCACTGAAATCAGCTGAGCGAGAACTTTTAAAGACGGACATACAAGACCACAAGAGCAGACAATATACATTAATACAGAAGCAAATATACATATAATATATGGATATCTGGGCTACATAAAAGCTCCTTCACAGTAACAGGTCCAGAATTACACCATCTGTTGTTTACATTAACACTAACACTGTAATCCCCTCCTCCTTTCTTCTTACCGCTCAGACAGCGACCTCTGTCCGCCCGTACTGTCTGGAAGCAGGGGACGGGAGAATTAGAGTCAGGAATATGTTCTTGCAGCCATGTCTCTGTGAAACACATAATACTGCACTGCACTCACTATACTCCGCTGTTTCTTACTCAGAGTGCTTAGCTTGTCCATTTATTTGCCAGAGACCTCACATTGCCCATTACAATAGAGAGGGAAAAACGTTTGTATTTTCTCCTCTTTGTTCTCTGTAGCGCTGGCCCTGCATCCCCTTTGTCTCTTTTCAGTTTGTCTGGGATCCGGTGTAGTGAGAGTGACCCAGCACAAGAAAAGAGCCAGGAAGAAGAGAAGAGAAAACAGTAAATCGACATATAAGTGGATGTAGTGTTTCATAAACAAAAAACGCAACAAAAACACTAGAAAAATATGAAGAAACACACAAAGGTAGTGGGAGCTGCGGCAAAAGGCAGCCAACCGAGCAGCGCCAGTGGTTCGTGTTAAAGGCACTGATAGCCCCCAAAGCCCCCATCAGAAATGTTTCTGCCTTAATCTAAGTCAGTGACTTTATGCGTGTCGACCGACTAACCCTACAGCTGTGCAGGTAGGCCCTCTTTATGTTGCTACGACATAGCAAACTGCGCCGTTTCATACAGACGCTGAAGTGTACTGTCAAATAATTATGCTTTGTCACACTGTCTGAAAGCATCTTTAATGACGCACTGAGATGAGAATGCATCAGTTAGGAGCACTGGGCTCTATTAGCCTGGAGCAACACAAAAGAAATGAATTCTGTAATCTTCATGCTGGGTTCTCTTTTCATCTCAGATATAACTGGGATCCCCACATCTTAGATCTGCATGTGATCTCACTGGCCATCATAGATCTGCTTTTTCAAGAAGGTTAATTTTTTTCAAAAATTAATAGTGCTTTTGCTCAAGTGCCCTGTGATGTAACATTAGCAGATTAGAACCCACTAATAACAGGTTGACTTGTTACTGTAATTATCAGGCTAAAATCAGGAAATTACATTTAATTTGTTATCACATTATTAACTGTACTGGTATTATGTATAGCAATTATTATCTTTCTCAGGGACTCACAATTGTTAAGTCTGTGACAGTATATCAGTGTTTCTGTCACAATTCTGTGGGTTTGGTTTTGTATCTGCATGTTAGTCCTGTCATCTGTTTCGAGTTTATTCATTTATCAGTTAGGTATCTGTCATAGTCTGTGGTCTTGTATCCAGTCTTTGTGGTCTGTGTTCTGTTATCTTGTCTCCCTTAGCTACCCTGTCTTATTAGTTAGAATCCCTTTTGCTGTGCTGTTAGTTTAGACTCAGTTTTAGTTTGCTTGGTACCTTTAGTGTGCGTCCTCTACCTGATGTTATTGTTTGTCTGGTTATTATCTGTCAGATGGTGTTCAGTGGTGTTTTGGTATTTTTCTGATTTCAGTTCCGTTCCAGTCTCATGTATTAGTTTCTGTACCATCATGATTGAGTTCTGTCTGTTAGTCTCTGTGTAGCCTTTATTATTAATCATCCACATCTTTAATTTACTTAGTATCTGTCTTGTCTCGTATCTTAGTTCTTAGTCCTGTACCTTTAGCTCATGTCTTAACTGTTTACTCCCGTTCTGTGTTGTTTGCTGATGTCTGCTCTGATTTCTGATTTACCTTAGCTTCTTCTGTGTTCCTTGTTGGTGTGAGTTTATTTGTGATCTGTCTGCTTGTATTAGTTTATTTATATTACTCTGATGTTTAGTGTTGAGTAACTTGTGTTTTGTCTTTTCCCCTCAGTAATCTGCCTGCCTGTGTCTCACTGGCCTCATGTTCCTCACCTGTGTGTCTCCTCCCAGCTCGTTAACCCTGTGTATATGTCCTTGCTTGTTTCCCACAGTGTTTGTCCGATCATTGTAGCTTGTGATGCTCTGTCCTGTGATGTCCTCTGTCTGCCCGTTTCCCCCTCCCGTCAGTTCTTGGATGACTAGTTGGATTATTTGTTCGATGGGATTGTTTATTTTAGTTTGAATACCTTAGACTCAGCCACTCTGTTTGTGTGTGTGCTCACCTTTCTTTATTTCAATCTTTTTGAATTGCACCTGCTTTGCTCCAATGTGTCCTGCGTTTGGGTCCTCCTTCTCTATCCTGTGTTTCCTGTTTTCACCTGGATGTTTCTTTCTGTGTAATTGCAAGAAAGTGAGTAAATAAAGTTAATTTGGCATAGCAGCGTGCAGAGAGTAAGGTCTCAATGTACTTCACAAGTTTAACAATTTTGGAAATAAGACCGTAAAACAGTAAAAGAAACAACAATAAAACATAAGTAACAGACTTTATGTACACAAGACAGCAAATGGCGAGACAAAGTCAGTTTGAATAAAATAGTCTTAAGGTGCTTTTTAAAAGTGTCAACATATACTGCAGAACTTTAGTCTCTAAGAGGAGCGTTCCGCAGTGTGGGAGCCACCACTTCAAATCTATCACCTTTTGTTTTCAGTCGACCAGCCAGTCAGAAAACCTAAGTGACCTACAGGTGATACAAGGCTGGAACAAGTCAGATATACACAGGTGCCTAAACATGCAGCACTGTATGTCAAAACCTTTAAATGAATCTTCAACCTGATGGGAAGCCAATGTAAAGACAACAGGATGAGTGTGATGTGAGTTCTTTTACTTGACCTGGTTAACAGCCTCGCAGCTCCGTTCGAACCAAACGACAACTTCCCGGTCTGAGAAGTGTTTTAGCCAGCAACCGCAAACCGGCTGCAGTGGCTGCATCATATTCTTTTGGGGCAATCCTGCATATGAAACGGACATCCACAAAAAGTGCTTCTTTTTGTCAAAAACAGACTCAGACTGTTATACCAGGTGTCTGCCAACATTAAGGAAAGGATCTGTTCTTTTCTCCCTCAGCGTGCTCCCTCTGAGCCCATGTTGAGATCAAAAGTCAACTACACTCTTACCCATATTCAATCATCCAAGGAACAGTAAAGTGTTGTAGCTTGCAGGTTTTTATATGGTAAAACTAAAAAGAAGGTAGCAAAACAGAAAGTACAGTAAGGATAAAAAGAATGTTCCTCTACTGTTCAACTAGAGCAAGTATTAATATCCAAATAAAAATAAGTACTGAAGGCAAGTATTAACTGTAATTAGCTGCTAATCAGTATTCATGAAATAACAACTTAAGGTCCCATCTAAAAGAAGGTACACAGATGCCATGCGACCAACCTTGACACTACCTGTCTAACTTCTTCTTGTGTGGTTTTAACAAGAAGTACAAAATCTACAGCCTGCGTTACTCACATTTACTACCAGAAGGGATATAAGGCTACGGTCAGACTGCAGGCCTTAATGCTCAATTCCGATTTTTTTCCCCAGATACGATTTTTTTTTGTTTGAAAGTTCACATTATAGTTTAAATGGGGCCCATATCAGACTCCAGTGTGAACTGTCCGCGGCCTGAAAGTGACCCGCATGCGCAGTAGAATAACTCGATGTCACACGCAGCACGCTGTTGCTGGCTACAGAAATAAACAAGGAGCAACAGAGGTTATCTCCGGTTAGCTCACGGGAGACTTCTGTTTTTCATTGTCCTCTCACGGGTCATACTTTCTGTTCTTTTCATTACGGTTTCTGGTGCTGTACAACGCATCTCTCTCTCTCTCACCGCTGTGTTCGCTCGGACAAATAGCATGTACTATACTCAGAAGAGAACCCCAGTCCGGTGGATTTTAGGTGTAAGAAAGGAAATTTGTGAGCAGATGATAGCGAGGTAGAGAAGGAAGAGAGCCAAATGCTTAATAATGGCTTTTTGTGGAGCTTTTTTGTTCACGGTGGTTCGTCTACAGCAGAACTGCTGCTCAACAGTAACGTCAAAGTTACATCAAATGCGACCTGAGGGTCCAGACTCGCATTTTAAAAGATCCGATCTGTATCGGATTTGGACCACATATGGTAGGTGGCCCAATATCGAACTAGAAAGATCCAGATCAGATTCCATGTGACTTGGCCTGTTCACACTGTCATAAAAAGATCAGATCTGAGTCAAATATGGGCAAAAAATTGGATTTGGCCTGCAGTCTGAACGTAGCCTAATTGTGACAGGAATTTAGACAGGAACCCCATGAGAGACTTGATCACACCCTTTGTTTTAACCAGAAACTAAAGTCTCACTCAAAGGCCAATTCTCGCCATTGCATCTTCCTGCAACAACCCAGGGGGGGTTGTTGCAGGAAGATGCAATGGAAAAAAAAGAACAAGAAGATTGCCTAAAGTGTTAGGGTTAGAAGATTCCGAAGCAACAATGTCTTCTAGCAAGCTTCTAGCACTGCTCACACTGGGCCTGCTCTGATGCGGTTGCTGTCATGACCTCGTCTGCACCTGCACAGCTGCGTGGCCCACCATCCAGTCCCCGACCCTTATGCATGGGTCAGTTCACTTGCCTTCTCATGTTGCAGTATTGGTGACTGCACGCCGACACCAAAGCTGCGGGAGGCGGGGGTCGGGTGGATTATTTTGTAGGCTCTGGGCTGGTGGTACCGCATGGGCCAGTGAGGCGTTGATTCCTCCTGCTTCCCTTCTAACCCAATAGTGATAAACCTAGAGGGCGAAGCCTCTATGAAATTGTAAACTCCATATTCCATATATACAGTATGTTCTTCTATAGACGCAGCCCTCTAAGCTGTGGACCTCACTGGACTTTGGTTCTCAGTGCTGCATAAAAGGCACTATGGGAGCCAATGGCCAGGTCTCACTGTTTTGTATATATATAAGGTGCCACCGCGGAAGGGCGTAAACAAGCTTTTCTCAGTGCCACGCATGCACGTGTAGGGGTAAACCCAATAGCGATAGCCACAGAGGGCAGCGCCTATACTCAGAGTTACAATACATAACTATCGTCCTTTCTCCAACCCTGCTCAGTTGCTCTATTTTGTTTTCATTGTTTTGTGTGCGCTTTAGCAGTCAGAGCTCCTCCTGCTGTCCATAAGTTGCCTCTGCGCCTTAGCTGTTTCAAACCCCAGCCAAAGGCCAAAAACCCAATCCTTAATCCCAAATAAATGCCAAATGCGCAATCCTTGTTCCCAAATGCTAGATCCTAAATACCAAATGTCAATTATTTTTTATTTTCAATTTAGACTTATAGTTTCCAACAAGTCCTCCATGGTCCTGATGTGATTTTTTTCAATGTTCTTCCCTGTCCAGTGACTTTTATTGTTAACAATGTAACAGATGCTGTCAGGAACTATCAGTTCCTCCAGGATTTTTGTGATTGTTGCAGCCTAAGCTTTTCTAGAAAATTGCGATGAAAGTTGCACTGTTTTAGGAGTTTTTTTGTGATGAAATTGTAGAAATAAGTGAAAACTGGAAAGGTAAACATGATTTTTTTAACTTTAGAATTCTAGTTGAATCATTAAACAGTCCCTCCATCATTTTGCAGGGCTATCCCTAACTCTAACCCTGCATTTTCAAACCACCTTACCTTGATTAATTCAGTGCTTGCAAATGGCCGGGATGCATCAGCTTGTGTCACATTTATTTGTCTCATCTAACGTCTGCCATGCGTTTCTACCATTCTCTGCGTATGTTTTCGGGTTTTGTCAGTAGGCAATTCCCAGGTTTAGCAAAACATTTTACCTCCAATTTGGTTAAGAAGCCCTGGATACTGTTTTTCAAGGTCCTTTTTGTTCAATTCAATTCAATTTTATTTATATAGCGCCAGATCACAACAACAGTTATCTCACAGCGCTTTTCATAAAGAGCAGGTCTAGACCATACTCTGAAGTTATTTACAGAAGCCCAACAATTCCCACCAAGAGCAAGCACTAGGTGACACAGGCAAGGAAAACTTCCTTTTAAGAGGCAGAAACCTCGAGCAGAACCATGGCTCAGGGTGGGCAGCCATCTGCCTCGACCGGTTGGGGTGAGGGAGAGAGAGAGAGAGGGCAAGAGAGAGAGAAGGACAGAGTGAGCAGCGGGAGGCAGCCCACACAGTATACACACAGAGGTACAGGCAGTAAAGGTAATGTTGCTATAGACTGAATGAAAAATGGTACAGATATTTATAGTTGTGTTAATGATAATTGTAATGTTTATGATAATAATAACAGTAACAGTACTAATAGCAATAGGACTAGTAACAATAGTTGCAATTACAACTATATTTGTAATTGTAGCAGAGGGTGTCGAACAGGAACTCTGGGTCAGCAGGTGACTCTCAACCACAGATCCAGACTCCACAGCTCCAGAGCCAGGAACACCTGCAGGAAGTGATAGGAGGAGAGAGGAGAGGGACGAGAAAGCACATGACCACGGGAAAGGGAAGAAGTCGAGTTAGTAACATGCCTTAATGGGATGAGGTTGCATACAGATGGAGAGAAAGAACAGGAGAGGATCACAGTGCATCATGGGAAATCCCCCAGCAGTCTAGGCCTATAGCAGCATGACTAAGGGATGGTTCAGGACTCACCTGAGCCAGCCCTAACTATAAGCTTTATCAAAAAGGAAAGTCTTAAGCCTACTCTTAAATGTAGAGACGGTGTCTGCCTCCCAAACCCAGACTGGAACCTGGTTCTACAGGAGAGGAGCCTGATAGCTGAATGCTCTGGCTCCCATTCTACTTTTGAAGACTCTAGGAACCACAAGTAACCCTGCATTCTGGGAGCGGAGTGCTCTGGTGGGGTAGTAAGGTACTATAAGCTTTTTAAGATAAGATGGTGCCCGACCCTTAAGAGCTTTGTAGGTGAGAAGAAGGATTTTAAAGTCTATTCTGGATTTTACAGGAAGCCAATGCAGAGAAGCTAAGACAGGAGAGATATGATCTCTTTTACTGGTTCCTGTCAGAACACGTGCTGCAGCATTCTGGATCAGCTGAAGAGTCTTAAAGGACTTTTTCGAGGAGCCTGATAATAAGGAATTGCAGTAATCCAGTCTAGAAGTAACAAATGCATGGACTAGTTTTTTATCATTTTTAGACAGGATGTTCCTGATTTTTGCATTATTACGTAGGTGAAAAAAGGTTTTGGGGAATTTGCTTAATGTGAGAATTAAACGACATGTCCTGATCAAAGATAACTTCAAGATTTCTCACAGTGGTGCTGGAGGCCAGGGCGATGCCATCCAGGGAAATTATATCTTTAGATAATGCGTCACGGAGGTGCTTAGACCCCAAGACAATAACTTCAGTTTTATCTGAGTTTAACATTAGAAAATTACATGTCATCCAGGTTTTAACATCCTGAAGACACATTTGAAGCTTAGCTAACTGATTAGTTTCATCTTGCTTGATCGATAGATATAACGAGTATCATCTGCATAACAATTAATGTTTATAGAGTGTTTCCTGATAATATTGCCTAAAGGAAGCATATATAAAGTGAAGAGGATTGGTCCCAGCACAGATCCTTGTGGAACTCCATGACTATCTTTGGTATGCATGGAGGACTCATCATTAACATGTACAAACTGAAATCGATCTGATAAATAGGACTTAGACCAGCTTAGAGCGGTTCCTTTAATTCCAATGAAATGTTTCAGTCTCTGTAATATGATCTGATGGTCAATGGTATCAAATGCAGCACTAAGATCAACTAAAACCAATACAGAGACAAGTCCTTTGTCTGATGCAGTTAGGAGGTCATTAGTAATTTTCACCAGTGCTGTCTCTGTGCTATGACGAGCTCTAAATCCTGACTGAAAATCCTCAAACTATTGCTATGTAGAAAGTCACACAGCTGTTTGGCGACTGCTTTCTCCAGGACCTTAGAGAGAAATGGAAGGTTAGATATAGGTCTATAGTTGGCTAAAACGTCTGGATCCAGGTTGGGCTTTTTTCAGAAGAGGTTTAATTACAGCTACTTTAAAGTACTGTGGCACATAGCCTGTTGATAAAGACAGATTGATCACATCCAGTAGAGAAGTGCTGACTAAGGGTAAAACTTCTTTAAGCGGCCTAGTTGGGATGGGGTCTAAGAGGCAGGTTGATGATTTAGATGAAGAAATAATTGAAGTTAGTTGGTAAAGACTGAGGGAAGCAAAGCAGTCTAAACATATAACTGGTTTTACATTTGTTTCTAAGGTTCATGAGTTTATAGGTAAGTCGGTGCCAGTTGAGGGCAAGTCTTGGTGGATTTTGTTTCTAATAGCTAGAATTTTATCATTAAAGAAGCTCATGAAGTTGTAACTACTGAGAGCTATGGGAATACTTGGCTCAATAGAGCTGTGACTCTCTGTCAGCCTGGCTACAGTGCTGAAAAGAAACCTGGGGTTGTTCCTATTTTCCTCTATTAATGACGAGTAGTAGGCTGCTCTGGCATTACGGAGGGCCTTCCTATAAGTTTTAAGACTATCTTGCCAAATTAATCTAGAATTTTTCCAGTTTGGTGGAACGCCAATTCCTCTCAAGTTTCTGCGATATTTGTTTTAATTTGCGAATTTCAGTATTATACCATGGAGCTAACCCTCTTTGTTTTAGTATTTTCTTTGTTATAGGGGCTACAGAGTCAAGTGTGTTTGCAGTGAGCCTGCAGCACTATCAACAAGATGACCGACTTAGGAGGGACTGAAATTAGCATAAGAGTCCTCCATTAATTTGTGACCTGATAATGAATTTAGAGCTGATGGAATCACATCCTTAAATTTAGCTATAGCACTATCAGACAGACATCTTGTATAGAAATGTTTGCCCAATGGAGGGTAATTCAGCAGTACAAGCTCAAGCTAAATGTTCAATTTCAATACTATATACCAGGACAAGATCAAGGTCGTGGTTAAAAAAGTGAGTTGGTTCATGAACACTCTGAGAGAAGCCAATTGAATCTAATAGAGAGAGAAAAGCAGTAATTCTCAACATCCACATGAATATTAAAATCCCCTACAATAATAACTTTGTCAGTTTTAAGGACTAAAGTTGACAAAAACTCTTCAAATTCAGATAAGAATTTAGATTACGGACCAGGTGCGCGGTACACTATAACAAATAGAAGTGGTTGCAGTGATTTCCAGCTTGGGTGTGAAAGACTCAGAACAAGGCTTTCAAATGAGTTATAATTTAGTTTAGGTTTAGATCTGATTACTAGGCTAGAGTCAAAGATAGCTGCAACTCCACCTACTCGGCCTGTGGTTCGAGGAATGTGAGTATTCATATGACTGGGAGGGGTGGATTCATTTAGGCTCACATAATCTCCATCACCCAGGCAGGTTTGTCGTATGTACACACCGACTCAACATTAATCTTAGTGACCTCCGATTGGCGTAACCGGGAGTCATTACCGCCGATGTGAATAATAATCTTACTGTATTTACGTTTATCCTTAGCCAGCAGTTACAAATAAGACTTGATGTCGCCCGCTCTGGCCCCAGGGATGCACTTAACTATGGTCGCTGGCTTCGCTAGCTTCACGTTTCTCAAGGAGAAGCTGCTAATGATCACAGTTGGTTTCTCAGCTGGTGTGTCGCTGAGTATGGAAAATCTGTTTGAAACGTGAAGAAGTTGGTGATGGCCCGTGGGCTTTGAGTATTTCTCCTTCGGACAGTCACCCAGCCACCCTTTCCTGGCTGCTCAGGAGATGCGGGGGGACGGTTACCAGAGGCTAACTCAGGCTGGTCCGTACCAACTACCAGGGACTGGCTAGCTACAGTAGGCTGATCTACCAAGGTGCGGAGCTGGACTTCTAAATCACTGAGCCTCGCCTCCATGGCTACCAATAAACTACACTTGTTACACGTACCATTACCGCTAAAGGAGGCAGAGGAGTAACTGAACATCTGACACACCGAGCAGGAGAAAGCAGGAGAAGCCATCGCTAGCTGCTAAGCTAAAGTCGCTAACGGCTAAGCTAATGTACGGTAGCATTGGCTAAAATCTTTTGAAAACAACTATGAGATTGAACAGCAGTCACTAAAAGGTGGAAAGAACTGTGAGTGCTTAGGCAAAATTACTGTAAGAATAAGTGTTTAGCAGACAGTTGGCCGCTGTAATGACAAATCTAACAATTTTATCTGGTATTTATCAAGAGCAGCAAACACGCTGCCAACACACAAGCACCGGAAACGGAAATGAGTCAACATGCTTACCGCAGTACGTCAGCGTCACAGCTTGTTGTTGTCGGCAAATGTCAGACATTGCAATCACACATCTGCTGCTTCTTGTAAACAAGCTGCTTGCGGTAATTGTTCAAAATTGCAAGTCGCGCTGAATTCACAAAAATTTGTTGGATTTGTGTTAATAGTTGCGATCACAAAATTGTGAAATCCTGGAGGGATTGTACCTGTGACAGGGCCAGAAATGCCCAGGCCTTTGATTTTAATGTCCAGTGTTTTTGCTATGTTCTTTGTATGATGTGTTTTCCGGCTTTTAAATGTGTTATTTGGATGCTGTGCCTTTTTATTGCATGCAGAATGGTGTGTTTTTTAGCATGTTTGTGATTTTAAGTTTTACGCTTTGGCAAAGACTCTGTGAACGCCATACGTCTCGGCTAACATAATTATAAGACAATGAGCAACAGGTGCGGACACTAGTGCCAGATTGGACAAGACTCCTTTTAAGCACGGCTCGGAGGAGCAGAGAAGGAGACTAGCAGCAGAGAGACTAGCAACGGGAGGACTAGACGAGTGACCCGAGGAGCTGTTAGGCCGAGGGATGGGATACTCGACGGAGTGACTGTCGGCCGCCAATGGAGCTAACGAACTATGAAACATTTCCCCCTCTTCAGCTTCTTTTATTCTGGGACATCTTATGAATTTTAGTTAGGCCTTTTTTAATCTATGATCAGTATTTTAAAGATGTTAATAAATTGTTAACATTATTTTAATTGTGTGGTTTCATTTCCGCTCTGCTCTAACCCCAATTTTTAAGAACCTGTGAGTCCTGGGGCTCGGCTATCCCTAGGTGGCGTTGTCGGCGAACCTTTTTATATATTTTTAGTTAACCTCTTTTTAATTGTAAAACTTTTAATTATAACTGTAAGAACCGCCTCGCACGACATACCGGCCACAGTCCACCACCTCATCTCCCACCACCTCCCTCTCTCAGGCATGTCAACAGACTGTTCAGGAGGTAGAAACCTAACAAAGCAGCTGTGCTGGACTCTGTCTCCCCTCCATCCTGAAGCACTGCACCAATTAGCTGTCTCCGGTGTTCAGACATTTTTAACACCTCACTACAGACTACAGACCTGTCGCCCTGACATCTGTGGTTATGAAATCTTTTGAGCGCCTTGTCTTGTCCCACTTAAAATACATCACTGACCCACTCCTGGACCCCCTGTAGCATGCCTTCAGAGCAACAGGTCTGTAGACAACGCAGTAAACATGGCACGTCACTACATCCTCCAGCACCTGGACTCCCCAGTAACCTACGCCAGGATCCTGTTTGTGGATTTCAGCTCTGCTTTCAACACCATCAATCTGGCCCTGCTGCAAAACAAGCTCCCCCAGCTGAGTGTGCCTGACCCTACCTGCAGCTGGATCACTGACTTTGGACAGGAAGCAGCATGTTAAGCTGGGAAAACATCTCTCCGACTCCAGGACCATCAGCACCAGTTTCCCTCAGGGCTGCGTTCTTTCCCCTCTCCTCTTCTCCCTTTTTACCAACAGCTGCACCTCCAGTCACCAGTCTGTCAAGTTTGCGGATGACACGACCTTCACTGTCCTCATCTCTGGTAGGGATGAGTCCGCCTACAGATGGGAGATTGGCCATCTGGTGACCAGGTGCAGCCAGAACAGTCTGGAGCTCAACGCTCTGAAGACAGTGGAGATGATCGTAGATTGTAGTAAGAGCCCAGCCCCACCCTCCCCCATCATCCTGGGTGAATCCACAGTTGCCACTGTGGACTCCTTCCGCTTCCGGGTACCATCATCTCCCAGGACCTCAAGTGGGAGCTGAACATCACCTCCCTCACCAAAAAGGCCCAGCAGAGGATGTTCTTCCTGTGGCAGCTGAAGAAGATCAGCCTGCCATATACAATGATGGTGCAGTTCTACACCACTATCATGGAATCCATCCTCACCTCCTCCATCACCATCTGCCAGGGACAAGGGCACCCTGCAGCGTATCATTCATTCTGCTGAGAAGGTGATTGGTTGTCACCTTCCATCTCTTCAGGACCTGTACGCCTCCATGACTCTAAGATGTTGTTTTCAGTGAAAAATAAATGGAAATGTCATAGTGTCCCTGTTAATGTACGTCACTGACCAGATGGATATTAAAGATATTTTAGGTGAGAGAAGCAGGAGATTGGCAGTGGTCTACAGGTCAGTAGTGTGTTCTGCTTGTCTATCATTGTCTGCAGGTCAGTAGTGGTCTACAGGTCTGTCGTGGTCTGCAGGTCTAAAGAAATGTGGGCTGTTTTGTTAACTTTATGCATTTATTGGCTGTTAAAAATTAAATGTTGCCTACATGGCTATGCTATACATGAGCATATACCCACTGATATATACAAAGGAAAATATAATAAAATAAAAGCAATCATACAAACATGCAGCCATACATATAGTAATCATTACTCCAAATCTTTTATTCCTTTTACCATCAAGTTATTAAATTCATTATCCACTTTAAATAGGATCCTTATCAACAGTTTACGTATGTATGTTTGTATGTAAGCAAAAGTACAGAGCAAAATCACACTCTGATTGAGCCAATCCACAGTGCAGTAACAGTAATTAGTGTAATTAAATAGCATTCATTGGACCTGCAACTTATCTAAGAGAGAGAGAAATTAGATATGGTATTACTTTATCACACATTTACATGAGCAGCTGGATAGCATTTAAGTCAGAGCCTACAGTAAGTCTGCCCTTCGTGAATTCCCCCCATGCAGCTTTGATGAATCTAAAAGCTAATATTACAGAATATTTGTTCAACAGAGGAGAAATGGAAGAGAATGTCAGTCTTTCAGTCCCTGTCCATTAACATTATGAACAGTGCATTTGTGCATATAAACATGCTTGCCACATATGCTACTACTATTATCCAGTGTGTGTTCATTCTATATTTGCTAGTCTTTTGGAAAGATGTGTTTACTATGTAGCATCTAACACAAACTCCCTATACATTGTGTTGATCAATAACGTTTATCTGAATCTAAAGTCTGAAAGTCTAAAACTGAATAACAATATTGGGGATATTTAAAGTTACATGCTGAATCTATTATTTAATCTAATCACTGAATACTTTGATGCTTTTCCTTTCTTGTGTCGTAGAGTTTTTCCCCACATGAGAGCATCTGGTGTGTTATCTCCCAGTCTTAAATCATGAGGTAGTGTGAAGGGATCATTGTGGCAGGGTGCTTAGAGCAGACAACATGCTCTTGCTGGGATGCAAGTCATCTATTTTAGAGAAGCACTCCTTGGGGGTTTTACTGTAGTACAAACTGAGCACCCAAATTGCAAAATTTAATTTCCCATTATTGACATTGTGAACTGTGAATTATGTTGGGTTTCAGCAAAACAGCAGTGAGATTGTAGGAAATTGGGGCATTTGTGGATGTGTCCAGTATATATTTGTACATATTCGCATCTACAAAAGTAAAGATGTCTATGAAGATTCTCAGTCATCCAGGTCATAGTTATCCAACGAAGGTTAAAGTCAAGGGCAACTGGACTTGATTGAAAGATACTGGGAGACGTTTTGTCCCTCATCCAAGGAACTTCTTCAGGAAGGAACAGCACCAAGCCACTGGTACAGATATGTGGACGACACCTGGGTCAAAATTAAAAGCCAGGAAGTGCAAGCTTTCACAGGACACATCAACTCTGTGGACAGTAACATCAAGTTCACACGAGAAGATGTCCACAACAAGTTTGGCCTTCCTGGACTGCTCTGTACACATTGAAGAGGACAGGAGCCTGCACATTGGGGTTTACAGAAAACCCACACACACAGACCAATATCTGCTGTTCGATACCCACCACCCACTGGAGCACAAACTAGGGGTCATGAGAACATTGCACCACAGAGCAGAAAACATACCAACAAGCGCCCAGGCCAGAGAGAAGGAACAGAACCACCTGAACAAGGCACTTACAGCCTGTGGATACCCTAAATGGGCTTTTGTGAAAACAGCCAAAAGATCCAAGAAGAACAAAACTACAGGGGACGAGGAAAAGAAAGTCAAACGCAACAACATTGTGAATCCCTACGTGTCTGGAGTATCAGAGAAACTCAGGAGGATTTTCAACCAACACAACATCCCTGTGTTCTTTAAACCCAAAAACACACTGAGGCAGATACTGGTACACCCAAAGACTGCACACCCAAACACAAGAAAAGCAATCTAGTGTATGCGGTCCAATGCAGTGAGGAATGCACAGACCTGTATATTGGGGAGACCAAACAACCACTACACAAACGCATGGCCCAACACAGAAGGGCCAACTCCTCAGGTCAAGACTCGGCAGTCTACTTACATCTGAAGGATAGAGGACACTCGTTTGAGGACCATCAGGTGCACATCTTAGACAGAGAAGATGGATGGTTTGAAAGAAGGGTCAAGGACAGGGCTGGACTGGTAATCTGGCATACCGGGCAAATGCCCGGTGGGCCGACGCACTTGGGGGCCGGTCGGTATAAGTAATACATTTTTTTTTTGGCCAACGACCGGCCCATAAAGCAGGGACAGTGGCCCATTGGTTCACTTTCCATACTGACACTGGGCTGACCCAATCATCTCTTAACAGGCTCCACCCTCCCCCTCTGTTTCTTTTGTCAGATGCAGCCAGCGAAGCTGTACAGTGCGTAAACCTCACTCCCCGACACATTAAGAGACGCACTGGCAACCGACGCTAGCGGCCATGAGCTTTAGCCTCCTCGTCAGTGTGTCCACCTCCCGTACCCGAGGTCGCCGGTTCGAGTCAGGACCGTGCAGTAACCTACGTACTCGGGGTCAGCCGGTTACACTGGTTAGAAACATAGACTGTATATAAAAAGGTTAGAAATCGTGTCCGATTTTAGCCGGCGCTGCAAAACGTCACCAGGACACATGAAATTAAAAACTTGCAGGAGCAAGGCCACTGCAGGCGCCGATTCCGGCGGCCGCAGTTGCTCTTTTCAGGCTGCACAAAGTTGGAACTCTCACGGCATTTTTCTTTGCAATGGCAGCGAGATCAGTCATTGATCTCAGCTCACAGTAAGCTCACGCAGGTCGAATGTGACCGACTTTACGGCGCTGTTTTTACACCCGGCCCCTGCAGTCAACTGCAGCTCACGTTAGACCAGGGGTGTCAAACTCATTTTCACCACGGGCCACATAAGCATTTTGGGTACCCTCAAAGGGCCAGTTGGAACTGTAAGACTGTATAAAGATACTTTACTGCATAAACTCTTCACATATTGTAAAATAACTGTCTCTTTATTTGATTATTTAGCCTATTCAAGTTAAGGACATTTAACCCATCAGATGTAAAAATATAAGCAAGCACATTTACTGTATCTGTGTTATTATAACATACATTAATTAATTCATCAGGTTTAGAAACCCATAATACTCCATCAATCTTTGTTATGTAGGCTACTTGAAAAGTATATAACAAAAAACTATTGATTAACTTTTGCACAGACAAGAGGGGCAGAACCATTGTAAAACAAATAACTGTGAGCTGCTAATAACATGTGACAGATGTGGCATTTGATAAAACAAACGGCTGCACACAGCCTTGCAGAGGGCAAACATCTGACTAATAACACATAGTTTTATTACCTGGAAAAATGGCGACATAGGCTATATAGTAGCTACTCCTTCATCATCGACACTGGTTCAAAACCAGTGCTTGAAGTGGACAAAATTAGCTGTGATGGAGACATTCTGATTCTAACCTGTCCCCAGCATCCCCATGTAAATGACAACTATCTGTCAGTATTTTTAAATGTCCCGCCCCATCCAGGCTGTGATTGGTCGGTTCACGACAAGTGACATTGACGAGCAACATTCAGCACACGGCTGCTTGAATGGCACTTAGATCTCAGCTTTGTAGGGTTTTGGGAACGGAACAGTAGATATGCATATCTACAGGGACCGCAAGGATGGTTTGTACTGGTTGGTTGTGTCCGACCGATTGTGGTGGGCCGGTCTGAGCAAAAATGCCAGGGCCGTTTTATTGACCCAGTCCAGCCCTGGTCAAGGAAGCCATCTACACACGGGTCGAGAAGCCATCATTGAACAGAGGAGGGGAGGGGTTCTACGCTACCACTTACAATGCTGTCCTTTCATCACTTCCCAGGAAACTCAACAAACGTAACCTATTGGTTTCAGGTGAAGATACTAACGATGGTCGTTCAGGCTTGGCCTCAGGTAGTCCTAATGACTGTATCGACTGTCGTTACAGCAACCAGGAACACTAACCAACCAGCAGTATCGACGATCCTGGCAAACGACCCCACTGAGGTTAAATAGCTGAGTTTCCCTTCCAGTCAGTCAGAACTGAAGAAGTTCCTTGGATGAGGGATGAAACGTCTTCCAGTATCTTTCAACCAAGTCCATCCAGTTGCCCTTGACTTTAACCTTCGTTGGACTACAAATGTAAACTGACAATACACAGTGAAGCTCCTCATGGTGTCTGAAAGTGCTGTTGTCAATGGCACCATGATTCACAGTGTTCTACCTCAGCAAAAGCCATAGAAACGATCATAATCTGATAACAGTGTGAAAAATGAATGTGACAGCATGGACTAACATCAGACTGAACTAAAGGCAGTCAGAATCAAAACTAAGCATCATATTTACAGTGATGTAAATCTCACTGTACACTACCTGCTCTGCACCAAACAGACAAAGTTAGCAACTAGCCCTGCTGATTTGAATGGACGGGTGAAGCCAGTTTTGGACCAATAAAATACTACTACAGGGCTACTTCCTGTTGGCACCAGTGTCTACTGCGCATGATTGCGCAGCATAACCGTTGTTTGATGACGTAGAACAGCGGCAGAAACACCGTAATTCTGATAGCTGCATAACTGCGCCAACAGAAACTTTCATGGCTCAGACTGATGGCCGAATATTTTTTTTAGATTCGCTGAGAGTTTATAATCAATATGGTTACATCTGTCATGTGCAACAGGATGTCACAGGGTTTTGACGTCATTTTTGGGCCTACATGGAACCATCCGTGCAGGCTTTAGTTGGCTTCACTCTTTCAACTGTGGCTTACTCCCTTGGTGGATACCAAAGCAGAGCTAAAAGGAGAGTGAATCTTAGACTTACATTCAGTGGTCACAAACATAATTCCAAATGAATGATGACGTTGCTCTGTGTCTGCCTTATGTGTAAATATGAAATGTTTTACTAACATGTTAACTATATCAACCTTATAAAGTCACAATATGTCAATTTTGGCCAAAATAAATGATTTCATGCAACTTGAAAGATAATGATTTGTACAAGGGCTGGACGATTCATCCTTTTCAAATCGAAATTGCGATTTGAAAGATTATCTTATCGTGAACACAGAAATTACAATGTAGGTTAATCTTAAAAATCTCACCCGTCTTGCAGTTAAATTCATTCCGTTGTTGTCCTTGTGTGAGAGACTTAGTAACCAGTCACAAGCACCATACCATACGCCCTTTGTCACGGTCCCACTCACCAATCAGAGGGGCACAGTGTGTCTACATTTTACAACAACAGACAAAAAACATGGAATAATGGTGTCAGGCAAATTCACACTGAAGTGTTTCAGCAGCCGAACGTTTAGCCTGCCCAAGGTTGTTCACCAATAACAGCTCGTGTTATTGTAAGCCCATTCCGTCCCACTCTGTGCAGGCTACGTATCCCACATGGAGCATTACAGAATAACAGTTTTGCCTGCCTGATTTTGTTGACTCGTTCAGATTTTGTTAATTTGTTCTGCTGTTCTTGATTCTTGTGCTTCTATCATGAGTAGGTTATTGTTGATGTACGATCAGGAGTCTGGACAGGGTGTTTTTGAAAATCGACTGGATTCTCTATGTTGTCCTGTGTCTGACTTTCTGCCTAGTTTATCTGCTCTGTGCTGCTTGACATGGCTTCCATCAAACATAGACTGGCAGTGAATATGGAATTAAGCTAAACTTTAAGAAAAAAATACAATAAATAACATCATCAAAATGCAGAATCCTGACTTTCTACACATTCTATCAAATCTAACTGCCTTTCTCTCCATAACTGACAGCAAATTGGTATACACTTACGGTTGATCCCTTTCTGTCTAATGTCCTCCGCAACATCTTGCTATAAAAATAAATAAATCATCATTATGTCTTATCATTATGGCAGTGTAACTTGACAATCACATGATGACATCTAATTTAACTCAGTCCAACTTAACTCACTATTTGGTGTGGGGGTCGTGCTGACATAATTCAAGATAATCTCACAAGGTCGAGTTGACTGCAGTTTTCAGAGCCAGGTTAGCTGGCTTTTTAAAAACGATAAAATATTCTTTGTGTGGTTCGTGATAAATTATGTGAAAGTCCCACGAGGCGTGGGAAACTCGACACAACACCAGTTAAGCTGGGGCGCCGTCTCTTCAGCAAGTGTTCCTCTGCTGCCACTACGCATATACACACTACGCCTACACATGTGCACTGACGACCCAGGGTTAGGGTTACAATTTTGGATTTCTTCACGCACTTTAAAAACGTTTATTGAAAGTTTTTTTCTCTTTACATGTTTATTTATAGCATTAAATGTGTATTGTAATAGGCTGTATATTAACTTATTGGGAGAAAACTGGCAGTTCTATGTAAAATCAGACGTTGAGCACCCCCATATCGCACATATTGAAATGTGTCTCATACTTGCCAATAATCCCTTAAAACCAGAACTGATCCTCATGGTGGTGTTAAAAGGATAAGTCAGATCACCAACATACAGTATTGTAGGATTTATCCACTGGGGACCGTGATTGTCTGAACCAAATTAGTTGTTGGTGGCCTGACTGACTGAAACTGTACATCCTGAAACAACTGCCGTGAAGAGATCTAAGAGATGCAGGAAACAAACCTGACTGATTTGAAGTTGTCCTGTAAATACCAATAGAACAATCTATCAAAGAGAAAGATCATAGTAAGAGATAAAAGAAGAGAGGACGGTAACCGAGGGAATTAAGACAGACAAGAGGAAGGGAAGAGATTAGTGGAAGAAATCTAGGACAAACGGATGGATAAAAGATGAGTAAGAAGTGGAGACAAAAATTATTGAGGAAGGCATAAAAAGACCATTAAAAGATGAAGCAATGTTATGTACGTACATCTACCAGACAGAGAGTGTGTGTGTAAAGAGGTGTGGGCCAGAGTGGAAGATGGGATGAGTAAATAATGAAATAGAGAGGAGAGGAAATAGGTCTTTAGCTCAGTCAGCTTGCATATACTGTAAATCCTTCAAACCTGTAAATAATTCATAAACACTTCTTTCCATGCTGATTGTTTTTATTTTATCACTCAGATCCCCTACAGATTGTCAACTTAACTCTTGAACGTAGATTAACATAAATACACTTTTGTTCATCAAACATCTTTCTCCTTCTCCCCACACCTCCACCCTGTTCTCTGTCAGTTCTGTCTATCTTTATTGCTCTGACATTGCTTTGTCTTAATTGCTCTATATTCACAATTTTGGACTTAACTGGGTAGGTTTAACTAAACAAATTTAAACTTTTAGCTTAATCATGCACGGATCAGGATAAAAGCCTAATACAGCACTACCTGACCATATGGACCTTAATGTGGAATACAGAAGTGTTACTGAACAGGATATTGATGTTTTTTCTCATAATTGTGCTCAGAGAAAAACAAAGGGATGTGTTATCAAAGGGAATGAGGATGATCCTCTGGAGACCATGAAAATCCAAGCAGGTTCAAGCAGGTCTAAAAACAAAACTGTACTTCTGTTCTGAATGGCTAAACTCAAGGAAGAGTGAAAACCTTCTGTCACAGAAAGGGGCTAGCAGGATAAATTGTTCAAATGGGCATGGGGAACAGTGCACACTTTCTGATCTCCTTGAAGGCATTGTTGGTGTTGTATTCAGTTGTTTTGACTTGATCTGGACCAAAGTGCTGAATGGACTGATGGATTGACAGAGCTCTCAGATCTACATCCTTAGGCTTCGCAGCTAGTATTGCACAAAAGCAAGATAAGGGATTAAGCTGGGATTTTCCAGTTATCCTGGCTGAATTTAGCCCTGACTCGGTTTCACGAAAGCAGAAGCACATAAGTTACCATGGCAATTTATTCTGTACAGCTAGCCTGCTCCAGACCAGGCTAACAGCCAGGCTTATTTATTCCTGGTGCCTTATCTGTTCAGTCAGCGGTCACGCCGATCAGAAATCAAAATGGTTTTTTTTCAGTCATTCTGTGTTCTTATGTAGGCCTATGTGTTTTGCATATTTTTCAGTAGCCTGTATTAAAATCAGTAGGTTGTGGTTATTAGGTTTCAGAAGATCCGTGCACCATAGGCCTACTTTGCCCACAATGAGCATCAGCAAGTGTGGAATGAAAGCACTTGTAAAAAAAAAATAATAATAAAAAAGGATCAATAAAAAGGAAAGGTAACGCAGGTACAGCAATAAACCAGCGAAAGAAAGTGTGGCAGCCAATAGTGGACTGACTGAATGAAAGCTAAAAATATCACAGCTCTTAACTGAAACTGTCATAATAATTAAAAGTGAGCACTGGACATTATATGTCACTCAAGAAACTCACACACACTATGTAGGAATCCTATGTCATTTTATAATACTCTGAAATTACTACTTCAGTAAGGAGAATATATTGTGCACTGTTTATTCATGAAACAACTGCGTGTTTGGGAGAGAAAACAATGATTACCACAATACATTGTGTTACAGTTTGGCTTACAGTGTACTTCTAGTACACTAAATCACTTCTCTTTGTAGTTGCTTGATTTCCAATGTCCTCAGCGCTTCTTTTTACCATATCTAAGTCCAAGTCCTGTTTTTTATTATGTTTTTTTTTTCAAGTGTGTGCAGTTCAGACATTTAACAGTTTGCACAGCAGGAAGTGTTCACCTCTGGATGTGCTTATACTTAGTACAGTGGCAGACTGGGTGTGTCAGACTGTTGGACTACAGCCTCAGGGTCAAGTTACAGATATCATACAGTATATTCTATGAGCACCACAACACTGACTTTTTATCTATTATCCATAATACTAAACAAGTACACCATTTTCTCACAAAATTGACAGACCTCCAGCCTCTCTGCCAAGCCTACTATATATATATATATATATATATATATACTTTTGAAAGTATTTGTCAAAAATGTTGCTTGCAATATTTGTCTCACTTGTGTCAATGTGTAGTATGTTTCTTATGTACTGTATGTATGAGTATGGGTATGTGTATGTATGTGTATATATATTTTTTTTAACCTAATGTCTGTCTTATAGCAAACTTGTACGCTGTATTCTTCAACAGGATTTGAAGCAGCAATGTTAATTAATGTACACTGTCCCTGTCAAATAAACTAATAAATAAATAAATAAATGAATATAAAATGGTAAATAACGGAACAGGCTTTAAGAAAGGTTAATAAGAAAACATGCAGTGCAAAATGAACAAGCTGCTGACAATGCATTATATTTTTATATTTTGAATTGTCACCTGCCAGCTGAATTTTGTGTTTTCTTTTTATATAAATAAAATTTATATAAAATAATAACTATAGAATATTTCTTCAGACGTCAGAAAGTTAAGTGATTAATGCTCAAAAACGTCTGGGGGTGCTGCTATATAAATAACATTGAATTGAATAGACAGTATGTTGATTAGTGGTTGTAATTAATACAATTGCTGAGTGACATATTAAGGTCCACTACTCACTTTTTAGGTCTGACATAACGTTGCTATTCATGGTAACATTATAATTAAAAGTTTCAGTTAGGAGCAGTGATTCTTTTAGCAACTTATTAAGTCGGCCCTCTATTGTCTGCCACACTTTTTCTCGCTGTTTTAATACTGCGGCTGTGTTTCTTTCTTTTTTTAAATGTGTATTTTTTCATCAAAAACCTTCTTTACACACAGTGAGTAACAGCAAATAAAGTATGCTGCACACGTTTTTTCCATTTCAGCATCAATGAATCTGTGATTGACAGCATGGTCTCTTGAAGAAAGTTGTTGACGCCCATTTATCTGAATTACTTACACCTGGCTTGACTTAGTTTCACCTTCTGAGCCTGGTTTGGCCTTTGTGAAACTGATAAAGCCAGGATGTACTGATCAGACTATGTCAAGCCTAGCTTTGTCTCTCATCCTGGATTTCTAAATTCTGCTTTTGTGAAACAGCCCTCTGTTGTGTTCACAAAGGAAAAACATCACAGTTAACTTATTGGTATTTTGACTTGCATTGTATATTTTCTTTGGAGGTAAGCAGAGTTCAAAAGAGGATCTACACAAACAACCATACCATACAAAAGACCATACAAAAAACTGTCAAAAGTGGCAAATGTTTTTTTTTTTCTCGAAAGAAGATGAGATGGCAGTAAAGAGCAAGTGAAGCTAAAGTGATGTGGAGGAGGAGGTTGAGAGAAGCCAGTGAATAAGTGTTGTGGAGAGAGACTGCAAAGAATGATTTGAGGCCTGCAGGTATTTTCATATCCTGAAAGAGATCGATATTTGCGTTCATTCTGACGCTGACTGTACCACACAGCTCCAAATAAATAACCATAATCACAAAACGCCCCGAGATTGACTCTCAATAGAATTATCATTCTTTTCTCTTTGGCAGATTTGGATATTGCTCCTTCAGGGTTCTCAAACGACTTTGTTGTTGAGTGTGTTGTGGGTGTGTGCGTGCACTCTTGTTTGTCTGCGTGTTGAGGGCATTCAAATTTTCATTGAGCCAGTGAACTATGGACATTTTGTGAAGTGTGTATGGGCAATCTTGTGACAGTGTATAGATTAGTGCTTTTGTGTGAATGTGTGTGCGCCTGATTGTGTGTGTAGCCATGGGCTGTGAACAACAACAGGACACAGTAATTGAATCTTCATATGAGCCCTTAAGTCTAACCATTAGACAACAATAACACACACACACACACACAGAGTGCGTTCAGTCTCATTACAGTATCAGAACAATATAGCTGTAGCTGAAGTGCACAGCAGTAGGTTTTGTCTTTCATCATTAAGAGCTGATGGCCCACTGTGTTTGAGCCCTAAGAGATACAAAGAAAACAAGTGATACGAGGAGGAAAGTAAGGAAAAGATGCTAGATTGTGTTTTGAACCTGCTATTAATATGTAATCTATGTAAAGTAATATCTCATCCGGATAAGAAAAAAGCCCATTAATGTGAGCTTTAAAAGCACACAGCACGTATTGTGATGGAATCTGCCAGAGTCAGTCAGGTGGAAATGCAATTGTCACAGTGTGTTTCCTATCCATCCTGGGCAGAGGTGTCGTCACTGCAGGTAGAATCTTCATCACCGCAGCTGAAACAAGTCATCATCATCAGAGCTGGAGAAATGCCACCGCCACAGGTCGAGGCATGATTACCAATAACAACTACAACATTGTTTTTGCACAGGGATGGAGCAAGTCATCATGTGTATTGGAGCGTAGTACAAAAAGACCCTTGCCTTGTCTTCAGTGCTGAGTAGTGTGCTGCTGACTAATAATTGTTGGGCAGAGCTGTCTCCTCTCTGCTCTGTGGTCACCGCTACTTTAACTGTTGTCTTAATGGAGTAGTACACACCCATCAGCCCCACTCATCCCCCTACCTCTCCTGTCTGTCTCTCCCCAATTCAAATTCAGCCGCACTCTGCAAAAAGCAATGAAATGGAATTGACTGACACCCACAAAATGCATTACAGGTCATAATAGTAAGTAACAGTTCAATAAAAATAAATAAACAAGACTAAAAGTCTAAAGCCAGCTAGCAGCCCCTTGAGGACATAAACTTCATTACACCCATGATACGAAAGTGTTGGAGAGAGGAACAAGAGGATTATTTATGGTTTTCTTAGAGACTTACCAATAGTGTGGCAACAAACATGTTGAAGTGTAGAAATATAAAGTTTCAAAAAATCTTATTGGGAGTATGAATGTTCTCAGCAGATTTCATGACACTCTGAACAAAGCTAAGTAAACATACTACTCTACCATTGCAAAAGGACAAGCATTCTATAATGTGTGTGAGAATGTGTGGTCCACCATGCAAACTCTGTGCCATGTGTACGCACATAAACTAGAGAAATGAGAAATGGCAACTCACATGGCAGAAGAATAAATGTTTGAGGGTGATACTATTGTGCAGTAGAGGTCTGCAAGCCCGTTGGGTCCCAACGGACCCGACATGCTGGGTTGATTCGTGCAGGGCTCGGGTGTTGTGCCCTTACATGAGCAGAGGACACATAGGCTTCTGTGTGAAATATTGTTGTGTTCAATGCTTAATTGTGCCGGAGCTTTAGCTGGAGCGCCACTCCGACACCTCTAAAGTGCGCTCTGTCACAGCGCTGTCCTTCTACACAAATAAAATCCAAGATTTCATCTAGCCTAATAGGGTAAATCTAATGGATTTCTTTATTTACTATTAGATTTTAGGCTAATAATAGGGACTACAGATGAAAAATAGTCTTTTGGCTAACTCGGGCGCATTTGCAATCTATGCTTATTAATGTGAACTGTCCTTGCTAAATTAAACTGATTAAATAAAATAAAATGGTCGCATGATTTTCTTGTGATTAAACGCATAATTATGCGCAAAAATTAAATAATGAATTCTAAAGTAGTGTATTGTGCAATTTTAATTTAAATGTACTGCTATATACACAAAAGTGCAATGACATGTGGTGTGCAAACCAGCAGTTGTAAGTTAAATCTCAACTTAAAGATTAATGTAATCAAATCAATTATGAAACCAAAGCTTTGCCACTGACAGGGAATTACCTTTTATCTAGCTTGTTAAAACAAATTACCATCAGAGTCCAGTTTTCTTGGGGGGGGGGGGTTCTGAACAGGTATCTGCAGAAACACTTTTATTTTATCAGAAAGTTCTATTGTCTTGAACTTTTTGTACGCGACACACAGCACAAATCATTAGCAGAGAGACTGATCCTCATTGTTTGTGAGTTTTCTGAATCTATTACTGTTTACTAAATAGTTATCAGGCTAGGACAGGATCAACAGCAACTATGTTGTGATTTTAAGAACAACAAGATCGACATCTTCCCCAATACTAATCAGCATGCAGTGTGTAGCTATCCACTTTACTATGACATTTAATTGTTTGTCTTGCTTTGGTTTATCTACTTCTCCCACACACTGTGTAGTCTGCTGAAGCCTCACTCTGCTGCTTGTTTAGGTGGGTGATCTGCAGGCTGATTGTCTCTCTGTGTTAATCTGTTCAGTTATCTTAGTCTGTGGTTGAGTTTGTCAGTGTTGTCCTGTTACCTTGTTGTCCTTAGCCATTCTGTGTCATTAGTTTGGTCCCTGTTTGTGTTGTTGCTAGTAGGGATGAGCGATTACAGCATTATCTGTATCTGTATCCATACTCGGATTGGGCGGGGCCTAGCCCAGAAGTGGGCGGGATTTAACCCGGAAGTGGGTCGGGTTGTCTTGAAATGGGCGGGGCTTTAACGGTATGTTATTTTAAGCATGCAATTTATATGGGTTGATCAGAAATTGTTATATTTATTGCTGATTAGAAAACTATTTACATGACAGCATCAGCATTGAGCTTCAGATCAATGGTTTTGATCACGATAACAAACAAACTATATACAGAACAAGTTTTGCAACAATAAATACAACACATGCGGTTGCAATTATGAAGTAAAATGTAATGAACAAGAGTTTTCATACTCAACATAACTTTTAATTTTTTTATGAACGGTTAACCTGCTCCAAGCAGGTTATGTTCCAGAAAAGAGATTAACTCTGTGAAAATCCTGCATACTGACCAATCAGCTCTCTGGAAAATGACATCACCATCTGTAGGAAATCCCACAGACTGTTTTAGCCAATAGGCTGCTTTATGTTTGCAGCGGTGATGTGGAGAAACTCTTGACTATGGCGATCCTACAGAGACTGATTAAAAGCCTCAGGCTAATGTTGCCTACAGGTTTTTACAGTACAGCAGGATCAGCCTACTTACTGCCTTTAAATGTCTTAAATATTTTTTATTTGCTCACAGTCCGTTTCACTTAACCTGACGCAGCCATTAAATAAATGCATTTTATTTTTGTGTGTGAGGCTGAATATTATGAGCAGTTTGGTTTTGAAATACTAAATTTTAATATGAACGTAGGCTGTTTATTTAGGTTAGTATAGCTTTCTAAGGCCGACTACAGAGACTGTAGTCACGTTCAGCCCCACATTTTGCGATGTGGGCGCAAAAGGTGGGACGGTGAGTTTTCAGCAGCTTAAATGTTCAGATTCAGTCTTTCAGACATTATTTGAGCTCATTTTATGGCATGAAGGGATTTTTCCGTTTCACTGCTTTATGAAGTTAATTTAGAACAATGTTTGGACACTTTTGAGTGTGTTAAATAAATTAATCTCATTTTTGAAGTGGCGACAAGTTTTTTTAAAGTGAGGAAGAAGACCCGAGTCTTTTAATGTGAAACGCAGACACACAGCCGAGCTGAAAGAATAAGGCTGATATTTTCTGCAGCTCATAAGAACACTTTTAATCAACGCATTATTATAGACTACTGTTCATTTAGGCATTCACACTGTCTGCGATTTTCTGTCTCCCTGCATGTGTCAGTTTCAGCCGTCGTATTTCTGTAGTGTTACAGTTTAATCATCAATCGTAAAATCTGATGCTCTGCTGACAGTGGACCTGTTCATGTCTGGTCATCTGCTGCTAACACCGCCTCTTTTATGTGTACGCGCTCCCGGCTGGATCGGAAAACCCTGGGTTAATTTACAGAGTTGATAACCAGCTTCGTGGTGCCACTTATCCCGACCGCGGTTGTTAGGGTTAGTGAAGCCAGATAACGGAAACTTATCCTGGGTTTGTTGAACTCGCTTCGTGGTGCAGGCCAGGTATGTGTGTGTGAGTGTGTGTGAGTGAGTAAGTAAGAGGGAGACAGAGATGGGGTGTTTGTGTAGCTTAATTTGTAATATTATTTTAAATAATTTATTTATACCACAACTACCTTTATTTATTTTTAATACAGCAAGAAAGTGTCAGACACTCAGTGTGTGAAGTCAAAAAAAAAAAAACTGGTTAGAGCCAGCTGACAGTTTAAAAAAAAATCTCCGATGACCGGCAGAGACAGCGAGAGAGAGAGTGTGCACAGTCAGCTGCGCAATGACGGTTTTTATTCAATCCGAGCACAGATATTAACTCGTATTACTCGTATAATACTCGTACTCATATAATAAATGTACTGGTCAGTTATACAGTTGGCTCACTTTAGGCAGCTCACACACAGCACACTCGGGCACATCTCTTGTGAACTAACAACATTATAGGCCCGTTAATTAATGTTACAAATAAAATAACAAAAATATGTACCTGGACAGGAACAGAATATGTACTGGTCAGTCATACAGTTGGCTCGCTTTAGGCAGCACACACACAGCAGCACACTATAAAAGAACGGTAAGCACTGATGCTAGCTAGTTTAGAAGATGCATCTTGTCGTTACTTTAGCACTTTAAAGGTACCACAACCCACTCATCACTCGTCTTATCAACCTTTCCATGAGTTACATTGCACATGTGTTCATGTAGTTCATATTTACAGACATAATACACAACATTTGTACACAGTGCTGCGTTTAACGACTCACCTCGGGCACGTCTCTCGTGAACTAACATTACAGGCATAGTAGTATTTACCTACTATGTCTGAGAGAGGGCGCCTAGAGCCAATAAATCTCCACAGATACAAGGATAATAAATTAATGACTTAGAGCAAGTGTAATAATATATTACATAAACTCTGTTACACTAACGCCTTGTGTTAAACTGTCTGTTGCGGTGCTGTTTAGTTTAAACTTGAGCAGTTGGTCCATGTTTTCTGTTTGTGGTTGGTTCCCGGTCTTGTGTTCTCTGTTTAGTCTTGTGTATTCCCTTGTTCATTTACTGGTTCTGTTTAGCCCACTTTGTACCTGTCTGTCACGTATTCTGTGTAGCCTTGTTTATTATGTTATTCATCCGCATCTTTAATTTTACATATTATCTGTCTTGTCTCTTTTTTAGCTCTGCATCTCACCCCTGTTTCCTAGTTCTGTGTCTCAGTTCATGTCTTAGTGTTTACTTCTGGTCTGTGTACTTGTGTGTTCTGGGTTAACTGTCTCTGCCTGCCTGCCTCTCTGTTACCCCCTGCTGTCTCTCTGCCTGCCTCGTTAACCTGATCCGGGTGACCTGTGTTGCTCCCTCCCAGCTCGTTATCCCATACGTGTTTGTTTCCTCAGTCTGTGTCTGGTCATTGTAGTGTGTTCACTCAGTCATGTTTGTCAGGTAGAGTGTTATGTCTGGCTGTAAGCTTTTTTTGCCTGTTGCTGTTGTGGATTAAAATCCCTGAACCTTATCTCAGCCTTGTTGTCTTGCGTTTGGGCTCACCTCCTTTTCGCTCCTCCATGAATCCTGACAAATGATAATAATAAAAGCTGCATCAATGTGAGATGAAATAATTGTCGGCATTAATAAATCCGTTAACTAAATAACGCGTTAACTTGCCCAGCCCTAATAAAAATGATATCTGAATATTATAGGCCGATAAAACTTAATATAATTATGAGTTCATTTGCAAGCAGATTAAAACCTTTCTGGATAAACAGTTTCCCATAGTGCGCAGTAAAAAAAACATTATTGCAGCACACACAAAAAGAACAGGAGGATGCCTCAGTCGAGCAAATTACCAGTGCATAGTTTCATATATTTTTATCAGATATTCTTTGCCTTGTTATATTTGAGCTGCTCTCTGATGTGTGGATGTGATGTGTTGCTTGTAAAAACATGGTATGGAAAAAATAACACTATTAAGTAAATCTTTCAGTGTGCTGCTTATGTTACATACAATGCCTACGCCGGGGGGGGGGGGCAAGGGGGCTACGACCACCCTAAGAAAATGGGTGGCAGGGCAGATCGGAGGACACCGGTGTTGGACTGAATGTGTTAAAGTTAAAGTTTATTAAAGTGTAAAATCACCAGCTGTGTGATCCCAATACACTTTACAGAAAACAGAGACACATAGAATTTACAGAAAAAGAAGCACATTAGAAACACACATTAAAAAAACAGCAATAAGATAAACAATTATAAATCTAATAATAAGAACAATAAAATATAAAATAAAAATATAAAACAGACAGTTAAAATGTATGAAAATTCAAAAACCCCAGCCCAAAACTATAAGCAAAATGCAGCAAAACCATCCCTAGCTGAAAGCTTTACTAAAAAGAAAAGTTTTTAGCCTACTCTTAAATATGAAAATGCTGGTTGCTTCCCGAACCCAGACAGGGGTCTGATTCCACAGCTGAGGTGCCTGATGGCTAAAGGCTCTTGCTCCTATTCTACATCTGGAGACCCTAGACAATACAAGTAGCCCTGCATTTAGGGAACGCAGTGTTCTAGTGGGGCAATATTGTATAAGGAGTTCTTTCAAATGGTGCCTGACCATTAAGGGCTTTGTATGTAAGAAGAAGTATTTTAAAATCAATTCTCAATTTTACCGGAAGCCAGTGCAAGGTTACTAAAACAGGGGTGATATGGTCTCTCCTACTGGTTCTTGTCAGTATGGGTGCAGCAGCGTTTTGTATTAACTGGAGAGACTTAAGAGATTTTTTTGAGCAGCCTGAAAGCACGGAGTTACAGTAGTCAAGCCTTGAGGTAACGAATGCGTGAACAAGTTTTTCTGCATCATCTCGATGCAGAAAGTCTCTAATTTTCACAATATTGCGAAGGTGACAATAGGCAGTCCTTGTAGTTTTCTTTATGTGTGCATTGAAAGACAGGTCTTGATCAAAAATAACTCCCAGATTCCTCACGGTGGTACTGGAGGCCAAAGGCAATGCCATTCAAGGCAACTATGTCTGCAGACAAAGTGTCTCGAAGTAGTTTGGGTCCAAGTACTACAACCTCAGTTTTTTCAGTTAAACATCAAGAAATTGTAAGACATCCAGGTCTTGACATCCTTAATGCACATTTGAAGCCTAGCTAGCTGGTTGGTTTCATTAGGTCTGATAGAAAGGTATAATTGACTGTCATCAGCATAACAATGAAAGTTTATACTGTGATTCCTAATGATATTACATAGCGGAAGCATATATAGGCTAAATAATGTAGGTCCAAGGACAGAACCTTGTGGAACTCCATGGGTAACTCTGCTGTGCAGAGAAGACTTATCGTTTACATGTACAAACTGGGTGCGATCTGATAGGTAGGATTTAAACCAGCATAAAGCGGTACCTTTGATGCCAATTAAGTTTTCATGTCTCTGTATTAAAATATGGTGATCAATTGTATCAAATGCCGCACTTAGATCCAATAAGACCAGTACAGAGACTAGTCCCTTATCTGATGCTATTAAAAGATCATTAGAAATTTTTACCAGTGCTGTCTCTGTACTATGATGCATTCTGAAACCTGACTGAAATTTTTGCGAATAAGTTATGGCTATCTAAAAATTCAGAGTTTATTTGCCACGATTTTTCAAGGATATTGGATATGAAGGGAAGGTTTGATATCGGCCTCTAACTGTCTAAAACCCCTGGGTCAAGGGTAGGCTTTTTAAGAAGTGGTTTAATAACGGCTTCCTTAAAAAACTGTAGGTTCATAGCCTGTTGTTAAAGAAAGGTTGATAATATTTAACAGACAAGTGCCAACTGATGGCAAAACATCCTTGAGTAGTTTGGTTGGGATAGGGTCTGTGAGGCAGGTCGTTGGTTTGGACGAGGACACAACTGAAGTAAGTTGGTGAAGGTTGATAGTCGCAAAACAGTCCAAATATCCATTGAGTTCCAATGGTGTTTCCGAATAGACTAAGGGCAGGTCGGCATCCATTGAGGACAGGAGGTGCTGAATTTTATTTCTAAAAAAAGAAATTTGTCATTAAAATGGTTCATAAAAATGTCACTACTAAGGTCAAGAGGGACACCTTGTTCGTTAGAGCTGTGGCTTCCCGTCAGTCTGGCAACCGTGTTAAAGAGGAACCTGGGATTGTTCTTATTTTCCTCTATTAATTTTGAGTAATATGCTGCTCTAGCGCTGCGGAGGGCCTTCCTATACATTTTCAGACTGTCCTGCCACACTAAGTGAGAATCTTCTTGATGTGTGAGACGCCATTTCCTCTCAAGTTTCCGTGTTGTTCTCTTCAACTTGCATGTGTGACTGTTGTACCATGGAGCTAGTCTTTTATGTTTAATCAGTTTCTTTTTCAATGGAGCAACAGTGTCCAGTGTCATTCGTAGCAGTCCCGTAGTTCTGTCCACAAGATGATCGAAGGATCCTTTGTGAAGGATCAATTTGAGAGGGATGGATGTTAGAATAGGAGTCTATAGGAGGTTTTATGAGACACGTAGTTGAGGTACACACTGATGCAATAGCATCATTAAACTTAACTACAGCACCATCAGATAGGGATCTAGTATACACATATTGGCTTGGTGGCTTGAAGTCCATCAATTGGAACTCAAAAGATAATAGATAGTGGTCAGATAAAATAGGATTATGAGAAAAAACCACCAAGTTTTCAATTTCAATACCATATGATAATACTAGGTCAAGGGTATGTTTGAAACAGTGTGTGGGTTTATGAACGCTTGACAGAAGCCAACCGAATCAAGCAGTGAAGTAAATGCAGTGCTGAGGCTGTCATTCTTGATGTCCACATGAATATTAAAATCACCTACTATCATTACTTTGTTTTAAGGACTAAGTCAGATAAAAATTCTGCAAATTCAGATAAAAACTGGGAGTATGGACCAGGAGCACGGTACACAATAACAACTAAAATCTGCTGCATATTTGTCCAGGTTGGGTTTGAAATACTAAGAACAAGGCTTTCAAAAGATCCATAACTTAGTTTGGGTTTTGACTTGACTAAATGGTCAGAATGAAAAATAGCTGCAACTCCACCACCTCGGCCCATGCCTCGAGGTATGTGCGTATTACTACAACATGGGGGAGTGGATTCATTGAGGCTTACACAATCATCTTGACCCAGCCAGGGTTCAGTTAAACAGAACAGATCTATATTATGATCCGATATTAATTCGTTAACCAGTACAGCTTTTGAAGACAGAGATCTGACATTTAATAGCCCACACTTAATTTTCATGCTATTATGTTCTTTCTGAGCAGTTGTATTAATCTTTATTAAGTTGTTAAGCACAGCTGTGTTTCTGTTCACTTTTGCTTTAGTTGGCCGAACAGATGCCGTTACTATGGGAATATGAGAGTGGTGCATGTTTGCACTTGTCAAGATCAAAGCTGAGGGTAACTGCAGGGGGGAGCCCCTGGTGGAAACAGCGCAGGTCTGTGCAATTGTGGACGTAGAGTAAGTGGCAGCTACTGTGGAGGGTGTGTGTGGCGTAACTAGTCAGACACGTGGGGCGCATTGTACAGTGTGCTGGATATTATCAGCCAACATGCGGCTGCCTAATCTGCTGGGATGAAACCCATCAGTCCGGAAATATGTAGAGCGATTCCAGAACAGATTAAAATTGTCAATAAATTCAAAGCCATGAGTTTTGCAGGCTGACTGGAGCCAGGAATGAAGGTAAAGAAGTCTGCTAAAACGTTCCGTTCCGTGACCGAGCGTGGGAATAGGGCCGGAAATAAAAACTGATTTTCCACAGCCATTTAAGAACTTAAAAAGTTTGTTAAAATCCCCTTTTGTCAATTCAGAGGCACCCCGAGCTACATCATTTGCCCCGACATGCAAGGCTACACGACAGATGGAGGGTGCGAGTGAGTAGAACAGTTTCGGGAGTTTATCCAGGATGACCGGGACTGTGGCTCCAGGGAAGCAATGAGTAGTGGCATTGAAGAACCGGATGGTCCGGATAATTGAGTCTCCAACTATCAGGGTAGTCGGGAGAAAAAGGGGACGAAGAGATGGTGATTGTGTGGACTTACAGTTAGAGGGTGTGTGATTCAGGCTGTCCACACCTTTTGCGGAGGCCGGCGGGCTTGGCGGGGAAGCAGCATCAGACCTGGTAGGAGGACTGCTCTCTGACTCCGATTGAGGAAGGCCCCCGGATCGCCGTAGCACTGCCTCCTTCAAGATTTTTCGCTGAGCAATGGAAGTTGCAGAGCGGGATGGCGGTTGAAGGGGCTTGCCCGTTGTTTGGACAGAGGTCTGGGCGCTGTCAGCCACTAATGGAGGGAAGGCGACAGTATCACTGAGTGAAGGGAGTGCTGCAGACTCACTCCGCGCCTCAGTCCGACCTGTGCCAAGGCAAGGTTGGGCATCTGAGCCGTGGGAACCAGCGAGGTGTATCTGATCACCGTCAGCCGCCAGAGCCGCAAAGCGGTTGGAGAGGCACAGGTGAGGTGGAGAGGCAGCCCCATCGGAGACCCTCTTACGACCGCGGATCACCACCTCAGTCCAGGGCGTTCCGTTTGGTGTTGAGCAGGAGGGCCGCGGGTGACAAGAAGGATCCCATACTGACGGTCCTGGAGGGTGTCTTGCGAAGTTAGCATTCGTGAGTGCTCTGTCATCACAAAGTTAGATAACAATGGCAGACGGGCCTTAAAGTGGGACAGGAGTGAGTTCCTTTCCTGGAGTTCATCAGAGAGCCGTCGGACATCCTCCTTAAGGTCAGCAATTTTCTGTTGTGCTTTTTCAAGGAGAAATCTGTCCGCACAGGGTTCACAGGCCATTGTTTAAATCTTTGCCCCAGTGTTAGCAAAGTGTGAGTCAGAGTTGCAGAGAGCAGATTCTTGTGTTGCAGTAATGTTAGGAGAGGAAGTCAGGTAGACAGACACATAAATTAATTGAGGCTAATTGTCAATTCATTACCAAAGATAATATTTTTTTATGGCCTTGATCCTTTGATTCATCCATCTAACAGCAAACAGTCTGTGGGTAGCTGACGTGAGAGCAACACATGTACAACAGTTCCGGGAGTTTATCCAGGATGACCAGGACTGTGGCTCCAGGGAAGCAATGAGTTCCTAACTTTCCCAGCTCAGGTAGTTCCCCTGAAGTCACTGTAGGTCTCTGTGATTTAACTATTATTATTATTACTATCATCACTGTATCACTGTGTGTGTTTTCTGTGTAGGCACCAACAAGCTGCAGAAGAAAGAAAAGTCTAATTAATCTACAGAGACAGTAGCCTGGCTAGTTTATAAGTTTGTCTCACTGCTACACAGTTTTGTATATTGTACTGTGTGAGAGAGCTAACAGTCTGCAGATAGCAACAGGTTAGCACCATCGCTAACAGCAAGCTAACATCGTGCGAACACTGGAGCCCTGGCATTGGAACTAGTAAACCACAGACGCGTCTGGAACATTGCTTGATGTTACGGAATATGTTCATAACAGGAAGAAAGCAAATTGTCCTTCCTTTGAATGTCTTATCTGCAATAAAATGTATAAACACGTAATTTCTTCTTTTGAGTCTGTTTAGGTAAAGATGTGGTACTTACAAGAACTATTCAACCCTTTTAAAGGTAGAAAGGAGAAAAACAACTGGTTTGTAGGGGATTCAAACTCACCTTTGAGGGAGGGAGAAAAATTCACAATAGTCAGTGAATGAAACCACTGTACCATTGTTAGCACATTGATGAGCTGATGGCGAAATTCAACACAATAACCTACCATTATATTGCCAGATCGCTGTCTCCACAAGAGGCAGCTACAGTAGATCAACTTGTGACCGCTGTTCATACACTGTAGACCAGTTTGGCATAATGGTCACCACACATTAAAAACCTGTTCAATCAAACGGCATTGTATCGCTACAAATCAATAAAGGTAATGTTATGAAAATAGTAAAGATCCCGCATCAGTTGCACAAATAAATAACAATGTCTTTTTCAGACCGAAACACAGAAATGAGGTCTATGCGCTGCTATAGGCTACAACACGCAACACAGATTGGTTGAAAGTCATTTTATTCAGGACAGACACTGGAACAAACAGGACGACCAACGCAGAACTAGAAATGAGCAGCCTGGACACAAGTAGTCCACATCCACATTGGGCTTTGCCACACACACCCAGTGGAACCATTAGGAGCACAATGTGCATTCAATCTGAAAAACAAAAGAAACACAATTAAAAAAATAAAATAAAAAGTACTTACCTTCCTTGGAAGCCTGTTAAAGTAAAATGCATCTTACCCACTGATCCACAGATGCCACTGAGGTGTTCCCCTCTCCACTTTCTCTCAGTCAGGCAGAGTTCTGTCAGGTTCTCTAATGAGATATTACAATGTCAGTGGGTTAAAGGTAGGGTAGGCAAGTTGCTTCTAAAACACTTTTTGTCATATTTGCTGAAACTGTCTATATACAGCAATGCATATTAAAAAGTTAGGTGCACTGAAAAAGAGAGTATAAAAATCGGCTGTCTTGTAGTCCTCTCAGGGCTGCAGTAAACACAGCCACTCGTTCCATTCAGACCGAATGGAACGAGTGGCTGGCTGACTGTCACTCTCCCTCACTGCCATGGCTACCAGCCCTGCTGCGACATGAGCTGCCCCGATGCGCGCACCCGGTCACCTCGCTCAGACCTGACGAGCGAAGTGGTCAGACCGGAGCTAATATCTGCATGGCTTTTCAACGATAGTGACAACTGAGAAACTCAGAGGGGCTGACACAGCGTGGTGGCTTTATTTCTGCTGGACAGGTAATCTGGCTTTTATCATTTTGATAGTAATTTGTTACTTTCATCGCTAGCAAATGCATTGTTATAGGTCCTACTATGTTTACACCTAACTTTGCGTTATCTTTACCTTGTATCTAATCGGTTTGTGTGATTATCTTGTGTCTGCAGTTGATGTTAGAATGTATGCTACTTTTACAAATGTGATGTAGCTGTGTGTTTGTAGTTATGAGAGACATTTCAACGTTAGTTTACATAAACAATGATGGCTAAAGGTCCCCAAGTATCTGTGTTTCTGGTATATAAGCTACTTATAATACAGTTTGACATTGTTCATCGCTAAACCTACTGTGTGAAAACCTTTTGTAATGCTGCTGTTACTTGTTGATGCCATTACTTATTTTACCAGAAGTAAAAAAAAGTCCTGTGTGTTTTATTTCTACTGTGCCCTCAGGTCACCTGCAGATGTGGAGTCTTTCATAGCCCTGTGCTTCTCACCAGTATACACTGAAAGGACCACGCTGGTTGGCCTGGATCATAACCACCATGTCCACAGTCCAGCCAGGAGAAAAGCTGATGACACAGTTCAGTATGTTGCATTATGAGTACTCCTCTGCATTTTACTCAATACATATAAGTATAATATAAGTGATGAGTCAAAAATATTAAACAGTATGAGGAATACTGATAGATGGTGCTGATTTATTGTTTTGATTGCATTTTATGTGGAAATGCTAACTGCTCTATAAGAGAATAATGTCAGGTATTACAAACTTTTCACTAAGCTGATCTTCCTTTTTGTATTATCAGGTAAAGCAAGGTGTACAACAAAAAGACATCCAGAGTGCTCTCCTCCTCCTTCTCCTACGACAGTTGCCTGCTACAGAGGAGATGCCTAGAAGCAGAACCAGGAGACCTGATGATCCCTGTCAACATGGGGTTCAGTCAGGTGTTCCTGCCGCAACTGTGTTGCTAGATACAGCAAAATATAAATCAAAAAGTATTATGGTTCTTTTTGAAATGTGGTAATCATGTCAGAGAGGTGATAGTGATATCTTTAATCAAGTCTGAACTGTCTTCATAATCAGTCAGGACACCTCTGGACACTGTTGATTCCTGTATATACATATTTTTAATGATGTTTAAAATGATCTATTTGTGATACAGGTTGTAGTTTTAGTAGTATTTAATAACAATAAATAAGTGTTATACCACATTTTGACGTCATTATTGGAGACATAAGACAAAAATGTAGTTGCTTGATTGTTTATGCTGCAAGTGTAAAGAAAAGGCATTTATCATTTTCAATGTTTTATTTAAAAAAGAAAGAAAATATTATCCAGAACAGGGAAACATACTTTGTATTTTCTCTACCCTCTTGGGAATACAACTAACAATGTACAGGTATTCATCCACACAGTGGAGGGAATTATTTGTGTAGCATCAAGTGACATTACATTTTACACGCTGCTAGGATTAAACCTTTGTATTGTCCTAATGGATCAGGAGAACAGTTGCATATGTTCTAGAAACAGCAACTCAGTATCACGACTCTGTGTCTAAATGTGCCACATTGCCACACTACAAACTGTCTGTATGCTGCCTGACTGAACTGTCTGTTACTCTGTCCTGGGTCTGATGATCAGCCATGTGTGGTGCATGGAAACACTGTAGTCTGGATGTTGTCCACAGTCCTCAGATTCTGGTCTGTAAAGGAATATTTAGTTGTTAGAACTCCAAATGGGAAAGATCTGTGTAACTGGACAGAACATTCATCAACATGATCAGATATTTTTAGTGAACAGGGGCTTGTTGTTCTCTAACAGGACTTCTGAGTCCACATTACACACCAGGTCAGTGTACATGACACAGATGAGCCCAGCTGTAGTTGTTCTAATCAGTAAACAATAATAAAAAAGTAATAATAGTGATTACACAGCACTTTATTTTTGACACCCAAAAGGCTTAGGGGGAAACATCAGAGAAACTTTGAGACAAGCACACTGGGAGATAACAGACTAATATTACAATATATATACCTGTTCATATGCCGTTGTGGGAGTGTGAAGCTCGACGCAGGTATGTGCTGCTCGGCTTGCACCTTGTCCTCCCCGTCCTGCCTCTTCTTCCTCGGACCCTGGCAGCCCTCCCTCCTCTGCTTCGCCTCGACCCCGGGCTGGTCCTGGTCTGTGCTTGGCTCTGGAGTGCAGTCCTCATCAGAGACAATAAAGCTGTCACAGTGGAAGCTCTAACATGCAAAACAACGTACATGTTATGAGTCTAACACAAACATTTACGTTCGTGTGGTGTAACTGATGGAAACGGGAAAATGTGTATCAGCCTGTTTTTAGCTTTGCCCAATGTTACCGCAGCTGTTAGCACAGCTACCTGTTACCGCAGCTGTTAGCACAGCTACCTGTTACCGCAGCTGCTAGCACTGCTACCTGTTACCGCAGCTGTTAGCACAGCTACGTGTTGCTAACAGTAAGCTAACCAGCTCATTACTGAATCAAAGTCAGTCTTTTTTAAACCTATCCAATATAAACATGCTAGCTCGATAGTGAGACCCAACAGCCGCGTTAGTTGTTTATTTACATAACAATGAAGTCAAATGTTTTCTTACTCCTGACGTGAGCTGCTGCATCGCTGCTCTCCGCTCGTCACACTGTGCTCGTCCTCCAGCACTCGGTAACGTGCGTTCATGTGTTTTGGGGGGCGTTTTCTCCGCATAAACACCCTAAAAAACAAACATTACTTTTACAGGAACCATTTAACATAACAAATGCAACACTTGAAAATAAATACTGGATTTCCTGACCTTGTTGAATCCCTACAGTGCTTGAGTTGAGTGGCAGTGGCTCCAAATGGGTCTGCGAACAGAGCCCTTCCTTCCGTTGGATACATGGCCTTTTACAGATAGAAGTTAATGTACATGAATCTTGTAATTGTAGTTGTATAAATTGTGATGTCAAGTGCACTTACTACTAGGGTCCAATGTCTGTCTTTGCAAACAGCCCCGATGAGGGTGTCCCACTCCATTACATCCAGCTGCAAGTGCTCATAAGTGTTTGAATGGTGTATTTACTGTATTTGCATCAAACACCTTTAAAAGCAACTGTCATTCTTACCATTCTCATCCCCCTTGATGTGCCATTCCAAATTGCAGTCATTTGAAATGTGTCAATAACTGACCTTGTTCTGGACATGTTTTAACATCCATGTAAGGTAGGCATTTATGATCTACATACAAAAAAAAGAAAAAATAGAGAACACACAAATTAACTTGCAGAAAGAGGACAAATTTGAGGCATTTACCAAGAATATACTTACCTTACTCTCCAATTTCCTACCAGGAGCCAGACTCTGGAGATCTGCTGTGTACACGTTATATGGGCCTAATTTGGACCATAGAATCTCGCCCTTTTCCCCGTTCCATATATCGAGAAATTCAAAAGATTTCATTAATTGCCAACAGTACAAATGTATTAGTATAATGCATATCAGAGTACTGAGCAGGATGTACTCTTACTGTGAATGGGTTGACTCTGTATCTCTGTGGCAGGGCTGGCAGGTCTGGATGGTGGCTTTGTGCGGTGGGGCACAGAGGAGTTGGTAAATTTCTTCAGCTTTGCTGGAATCCTCTCCTCTGGCTCTTTGAAGTGTGTGACCTGGTTGATATTGGCCATTTGTGGGATCTATTCCCTCTATGTCTACAATCTTCAATGGACCCAGCATGTCATGTCATGTGTTTTTTTCCCCTCAGTCCAAACATTGTAGGCTGAAGGTGTTTATCCCATTGTTCGGGGTTTAGTCTGGCGACTTTGTTGAGAGACCTGTAAATGTACACATTAGATAACATACCATCTAACATTTGTCACAAATTTAGTAATTGGCACCTCTGAATGGTGCAATTGAGTTTGTCACCCAAGCCAATGGTTTGAGGGTGGTATGGTGTACAAAAGCTTATGTGGATACCAAGGGCTTCACAGAGTCTAGCATTCACCTTAAATTCCATTTTGTGGAACACAAGTTAGCTTTTACAGTACAACTTACTAAAAAATGAGTCATGTTTCTCATGAGTGTTGTACATGGTTTTTAAACTCTGTCCCCTGGTCTGTAAGCAGTCTCTGAGGTGCACCAAATTTGTATAAAAAGTCAAGAATACAATTGTTCACCTCCTCTGCAGACTTCTTCAGAGGGTAGGTTTCTGGACACTTTGTGAAATAATCAACGATTACACAAATGTATTGATTACCTCCCTCAGTTACAGTTAGCTTTATTAAGTACATCCCAACCAGCTCAAATGGCTCTGTTACCTGAAAACATTAAGCGATGATTAGACATCTGTACTCGAAGTGGTTTGTCTGTAAGCACATTCTGCTGCATGGGACATTCACTTACAAATATACAAATAAACTCACCTCTTTTAGTTTGTATTGGGTCTTTTCCTCAGACTGGCCCGCTTTGCCTGGCAATCTGGACACTGAGCAACCTAAAGCCGAATAATTTTAAATGAATGTACATCATATGCCTTTGACATCATATGTCAAACAGAAAAAGTAGCTGAATGATATGTTTTGTTCAAATTAATTTAATTATTTCTTGGATTTGAAAGTTTGTAGAAGTCTAAACTATCATGTACAAACCTTAAGTCAATTTAGGGGACCCTTCAAACTTACCCATTTGCGGATGTCGGCTTTCATGTCTGGCCAGTAATAATGGCAGTTCACCACATGGTGCGTCTTTTCGACGCCACAGTGAGCGCCAAGCCTACTACACTGCAGCTCTTCAAAAATTTAGTTGGCCTCTGTGGCTGATAATACAACCTTGGCCGAATGATCCCGTTTGTCCTTTCTCCTTTCGCAAATATAGTGAAGAAATCCATCTGGTTAAAAAAGCTCAATTTAATTTTGACATAAGGGAACAAAATTAAAACTTGTGAGATTGTGTGTAGGCTATATATGTTACGGTCTTGTCTTGAGTTTCCCTGAGTTTATGGTTTCATCAGTTATTTTTATTTTTTTAAATAGAAAATGCAGAACAAAACTCTACAAAAACTCTACAGGCTTCTACATTCACACTCACATTCACACCCTAAAAATATACATAATTACAAAATTAAAACAATTTTACAAAATGTATTACAGAAAAGAAAGAGAAAGGAAAGACCACAAAGTTTCATATAATTATAATGCACAAAATATTATTCAATTTTTTGTTATATTATATGTATAATAAAACATTATTTCATATTTTGTTATATTAAACAGGCTTGGTGAAACTTTTGTTTTAAAAATAAACATTTTTACCTACTAATAAAATGGTATTTAACACAATTAAAAAACTACCTGTAAAATGACCAAGTACAATAGTTCGTGGTGTTATGGTAAGTTCTATTCCAGCCGTCTTTAACTAGACTTGGACACTTGACCAGAATTTATATACCAATGGACAAAAGTAAAATAAATGCCATAGATCTTCCTCTTCTTCCTCACAAAATCTGCAATGTGGATTATTTTCAAATTTTTAGTTGCAATTATGTTGTAAAAATTTTAGTTGGAATATTCTTGAATATCTACTGATAATCTAATAATCTGTAGTGTTATAAATTGATCTAAAGTACTCTTTCCATGGGATTGGGGCAATGATTTCAGATTTTGTGAGGAAAAAGTGCAGAACCTACAGAATATAACTTCCAATTATAAATTATTTTATTTATTTTTTACATTATGTAACCATTTTTGACATTGTACTTTTGGGAGACAAACCAATTGCTTGTGTTTATTTTGTATTTTTTGTTTCCAGCCAATTGGAATTGCTGAGACATATCGATCTGTTACTACTTACTTTGATATGGTCCATGTCTGGTGTTCAGCAACTTGTGTTATGTCTGTTCCCCTCCAGTAATCTGCCTGCCAGCCAGTCTCTCGGTTTCCCCCTTCTGTCTCTCTGCCTGCCTCGTTAGTTCCAACACCTGTCACCTGTGTTCCACCTGTCCTGCTCGTTAGCCCCTGTGTGTAAATGTTTGGTTTTTCTGTTCATTCCTTGTCCGGTCATTGTAGTGTTGTAGCTTACTCTGTCTTGTCCTGTTACTTGCCCGTTCCCGTTCCCGTTCCCTGTTCTTAGTATTTTGGAATATACCCGTTCTGGATGTTCTGTTGGATTTCTATGTTAATTTTTGGATTTGTCTCAGCCACTCTGCCAGTAAGTGTGTTCGCCTTTTGTTAGTGATTGGCAAAGCGAAGCTTTGTGAAACACTGAAACGTTTAAAGAAATTGTGTCAGAATTGTATCGAGGCTTCAAAACACTTCAACACCTGTCTCCACAGTGAAACCTACTGGTCACTTTTGATATCAACACATCTTGGTAGGGCTTTCATTGAAACAATGAGTGACCAGCGTATACAATTCTAAACTTTTTACCAATACATGACCAACAGGATTTCGGAGAAATCATCATACAACAAGCAAACAAATGCTTTCAGATTGGCAGAGACAGCAGATGGGGATTGCAGTAAAAGTGTGTTTAAAAAAACACATCTGTGTTTTGTTTCATAAGTAATCACTCATTTAGGTGATGCTTTTCTCAAATGCGAATCACTTGCTGTGTCAGAGGGCGCACCTTAGAGTTCAGTGTCTTGCTCAGGGACACATGTATCACAGTGGAAATCGAACCCATGTCTCTTACACTAAAGGCATATATCTTAACCACTACCCTATTTTCACAATCTGAATACTTTATTGATCTATGAGGGTGAATTCTTTGTTGCAGATACTCTCAAGGCATAAAAGGAATAGAAATAATAGGTAGTTGAAGTTAGTGAGTCGAATATAAAAGTGTACAAATCTAAGAATACACTCCAAAAACAGATGTGTCAAAAAACAACACACATGGCTGTGTGATTTATCTTTTTGACTCATGTTGTGTAGGTTTTAGCACACAATGTGTAATTTCTTCTTTGTGCATCTAGAAAGATTGACACAGTAAATGTGTATACTATGTGCAAACTCTGGGCAGTTTGTATTTCTACATAAACACTAAAATAAATTCTAAATAAAAATAACAATCATTTCTTCTGGTAGCATATAAGAAGCTCTAAAATGAATCAATACCATTAAAAACAAGTATCTTTAACATTATCAAATTTAAAAAATAACGGCAGTTTGTTGTCCAATCACGGTGCTGCTGCTGTCTTTTTGAACTGCGACCTCTGCTCCGCCCACACTTTTCACTGTTGCCTGTCTCAAGAGGATCGGGATGCTCTCGACTCCTCAGAGCCACCTATAAGTTTTATTATTTATTTGGTGACCTCCACATTTATTAACTCTCTGATCTGGAAAAATGTCCTTCACAATATGGTAAGTAGATAAGATAAATTTCTTGTTATTTTAACCTGCTCTTTGTTATAGTTAGCACAAAAGCTAACTAGCTTTGCTAAATGGTTGCATAGGATGGTTGCCTTATCAGTCAGGCTAACGTTAGCTAATGCTAGCCAGGCCGCCCATTTAACGCCGGCTAAGTCTTGAGCTTTAAAACTATTTTATATGATGGAAGATGAGGCTAGACAAAATAAAACCGTTAATTAGACCTTTAACTTCTCAGACAGTGTAAGGCAAGTCGCTTGATGTTACTGCATGTGTGTGTATAAATAAAAACGAGTAAGGTAAGTTACAACTGTCATTACAACCACCGCGAAGAGGCAGCCATCTTGGTAACGCCACCGAACAGTTGTATCGGATAACGTTAAACAAGAGCTAAATGAGTTGCTAGCTAAATGAATTGGGGAGTGAGCCATAACTGTACTTCCACTGGTCACCCGGACATAAAAACTGCATGGATAGAATCGCCAGTAAAATCTAATGAAAACCGCTGAAAAAGTTTGACGACTTTGCCCCAAAAAAATGTTTAAAAGTCGCTTTTCTTCAACGGTTTTACTTCAATGACGTATAAGGCCTTTGAGAGGCCCATTTTTAAAATACTTGAAATAATAATATATTTGGCTATTTTCTAAACATTTGGAGTGTAGTCTACACATGCATGTGTGTGAAAACTTCAAAGATATTTTAGTGCTTTTAAACTCACATGAATAGGGCAACGACCTTAAAAAAGTCATTTGGGGCGACCGTAATTTATCTTAAAATTAATAGATTTCCTTTACATAAGTTATATTTTAAGAAGTATCAGTAATTAATTGAACTGCTTAAGAAAGATATACTCATGTGTCCTTTCATTTATTGCAAATGAAAGGAAAATTTATCTATAATGGCAGTGTCACCCTCATAAAGCAATTACATATTTTTTTTACTCATATAATCCATAAAACTGATTTAAAATTTGTAGATATAGTATCCACTTATTGATGAATTATATTTCAACCAAAATGGACAGACATTATTTTTTGAATTTACTACAGAATTGAATATGGTTGGTTACCCCACATGACAAGTGGTCGCCCCACATGATGAAAAACAGCAGGCAATTAAGACTATTCAATGATTTTGATAGTTAAAACACATTTAATGAAATTTTATGAAGAATCAGCATATCCATTTCATTTGACACATTTCATAACATTAACAGTTTCCTCACTATTTCATTTGACACATAACCATCATATTAATATTTTCAATACTAATGCATTATACGCTTGGACATAACATTGAACAGCATTTTCCTTTTTCATTTTCATTTCATTAATCACTTAAACATACAATGTTTGCCTTTTCATTACTATTTCATTTAACAGTTGAACATAGCAGCATTCTGCAGACACATTGAACAGCATTTTCCTTTTCCATTTTCATTACATTAATCACTTAAACGTACAATGTTTGCATTTTTCTTACGATTTCATTTAACACTTGAACATAACAGCATTCTGCAGACACATTGTAGGCATTTCTTTAACCCCAGCAATTTCTGAATGCTACCCAGTCTTGGCAGGTCAACTTTGAGAAGCGTGAAGTTGCAGGCTCGGGTTCTGAAATGATGAACATCATTTCCTAAAGTAGAAAGTAACATCTGGAGTTTTTGGCCATAAGAACAAGTTCTTGTCATCAGACTGTCGCATACAGCTTATCTGCAGTTCCTCTTCCACAACCTTTAGGACCTGACCTATATATGGAAGCTCGTCGTAGGTTACTATCACAAACCTTCCACATAGATCTTGGACACTTTCTTCTTGCCTAGGTGGCTCAGGTGGAGAGCTTGAGGGGTCCTCAGGTTTCTCGGTTTGCTGTATGGTGGCTTTCAGGTCTACCATTTTTGGCTGGTAACAAGGGCATGGACTCATCTCTAAGCGCTTGCAGAAGCAAGATACTTCCCTGTGTGTTATCTTTGCAGGCTGTGATGACACAACTTGGTGTATCTTCATGGTGCCTTTTACAGCCTCCAAATTGCCAGGAATCAACTCATCACATTTTTCAATGCTCTCACTTGTCACCCAGTAGAGAGTGATACTTGAGCTTCTTTTTGTCAGCATCTCATAAAGAGCTTTTGGTGTCTGCAGCTCACCTCCTCTGTTAACATAGAGATCCGCTTCTCTCTTTATTGCCCCACCAATCCCATCTGGGGCCCCCTTTCCATGAGATTTTTCAGAGTAATTCCAGGTCACATTTGTAAATCCTGAGAGGAAAGGCACAGTACTGAGCAAGTAAAAATTATTTTTATTTCGGTACTGTGTTACAGGCCCGTCACTCAGAATATGGAGGGTAGTGATTTGTGGTAAAGATTCCCGAAGCTCTTTCAAGATCGGCTCTAGATGTGCCCACACTGCCCGTTCATCATGGCGAAGGCAGTCAGACAGTGTTGCATAGGATTTGGTTCCACGGACAGTGTACAGGACTGCTGTGTGAATCGTGGCCTGTTGTCTACTGCCACCAAAGTGAAAGGACTGGATCTCTGTGCTTAGCTTACATGCATAGTTTTCTGAAAAGTCTATGTGCAGCACAGCTTCACACTCTGTGATGTTTTGTTTGAGGAGGCGGAATTGCTCTGCCTGGTGGAGCCAGTTGAACTGGTGGACTGCCAAGGCTTCTAGTTTTTGATGGAAAAGCTCAGTCAAGTCCTTTATGGTTCCGGTCGAGGTCTGTTTGATCACGTTGGAAAATGTTTTTTCTCCATTAGTGGATGTCACCCTCTTCCACTGCTCCCAGGTGACTTGTGTGCTGGTCTCTGTGTCAAGGCACTTTACCTGTTCAAAACAGCACTTGGTACATGTGCGATCCATGCAGGCTTTATTTTTGGTGTCACAAACTATCATGCCCAGCAGCTCAGAGATGCTTTTTGTTTGTAGTACTCCTCTGCTGTAGAGCTTGTTGGCCAGCAGGTGCACATTTTCATGCCCCATACATGCACATGTCTCCCTATCTTGGGCCCTTGGCTCTGTTACATAGAATGGCTGTCTTCGGGTGAACTGCCTGTAAGATAGATGGAGACTCTTATCCATCTCACTGTTGTAAAGTGTATGCAGCTCTTTGAGTGGCTTTGTAAGCACACGCCTTTGATACTTCAGTTTGTTTTTGGTGAAAGTATCTTTTTTGCCGGCTAAAAGGCGACTGTTCTCATCTCTTGTCAAAAAACTAACAACTGCTTACGCTCTCTGTGTTGCCATTTTTTCCTTTCCTTTGGGTTTGAACTTCTCACTCAGCCATACCCTTTCTTTAGCCCTCATCTCACTCTTTCTGGCTTTTTCCTTTTCCTTTATCATCTCTGCTAGTTTTTCTTCCAGTTTTCGGTTTTCCTCACATAGTTTACGATTCTGAGCCTGCAGTCTCTTTCTCTTTCTTTCTCGTTTCTCGGGTGTTTTCTCTCTTTCTCTCTCTGGTGTAGAGGACATCGGTGGATTAAATTCCTCCACTAGAGGTAGGGGATTCACCACAATTTGCCCTGGATTCTCCTGCTGCTCATAAAGCCCTATACCAACTAAAACTGGTGGGGTGTTTTCTAAGGATGGTGGTGTCATTTCCAGCATCGCCTTTTCTATCTTCTTCCTCTCCCTGTAACCTTTTGATGCTGCCTTCCACTTGGCTTTCTGTTTCTTCCCCTCTCTCTCTGATAGTTCATCTGACTTCATGTATTTGATTGTGCCCTTTTGCTCTCTTCTCTGGTAGCTGAAACAAATTATTGTATAATAAACTATTGACATTAGTATACTGTCACTGATTCTGGTGGCCTAACATTACATTTTATGTACTGTTAACTACCTATAGATTCTACCTTTCTTTTTTCCTGGCAAGATAGTCAGCTCTTGCTACAGGATCTGCATTGATCTGCTGCCTGTAGCGAGCAGTCTTTTCTTTGCTTGTTAGTGGGGCCATCTAGAAAAAAAGTATATTTAAACATACACAGAGTTAGAAAAGGAATTGGAAAGAGTAGAATGAATGCTTAACATTCACACATTTCTCTGATAAAAACATAATAATCAAAAAGAAGTAAGCTTAGTCCTCTCTAAAGTAGGATGGAAATTTTTGAAATTTAGAAAAAATATGTGGTGAAATGCAGAAAGTTATTTAAAACCTAATGCATATAATTAATGAAAACATTTGCATACAGAAACTACAAATACATGATATGTGTTTTCTATCATTTAAGCAATCAGTGGCGGTCGCCCCACATGATGCTCTGTCGCCCCAGATGATGTTTTCAAGTTTAATCAAGTATAACAGGCTAATGCTTAGCTATAGAACCCAAGCTAGCTTCTTATCACCACATATCACTGAAAAATTTACATTAAAAATAAAGATTTGCGTATAAAACTTATTATTTACAGTTTTAGGTTGGTCGCCCCACATGATATCAAAATGTGATTATACACTGCAGCAGTTTTAAAGAGGATTTGTTTGTAAAAATGAGAGTGACTACTCACCTGTTAGTTGTCTCTGTGGGACCCTCACCATGAGGCTGGCTGATGCAACATCCTCTTTGAGGTGATTGTCAAAATAAAAGTCCCTTAATTGTATTTTCTTGATGGTCGCCCCAGATGATATTTCAGACAATGAACATCTTCGGACAAGATTTGTTTGTTTATTATGATTGAAATGTGTGTACAAATGTTTCATAACTTTGTCAATCAATGGAAAACAAGTTTAAAATTATGCCAAATAGGGTAAGGATTATATTTAAATTATTTTAGTTTGATTTAAAACCAGTTGTCCAAACAGAAGTCAAGGCCGGACGGTCGCCCTACATGATGTTTTCACACTTCAGGTGGCAGAAAATGCCAATAAGCCAATTATTTTTAAAGAAATAAGAGTGGGCATATGTATAAGGGAGGTGGTAGACATACATGTTATAATTTATTCATTTTAATGTTTATTAATTGTTAAAAAGTTCAGGCGGTCAGAAAAAGCAAGCGTCACGTCTTTGATGCGTCACCACCTCACGATTGGCGTTTCCCAGCTCGGCTGTTAAAAGCGGATGATTGGCTTTCTGGCGGGAGGGGCGGGCCATCTTTGGCGTTACAGACTGATGGGAATTATATTGAGGATTGTGGCGTGTCTCTTAAAACGCCTCTGGGCAGACTGAAAAGGGAAGTATTGGTGCTTTTATTCTGAAGCAGGCTCGCTGTGGAGTGGAAGTGTTATTGCAGTTAGCTTCTGTAAAGTCAACAGAAAGTCAGACAACTACAACTTCACATTTACAGCCATCAAACGCCGGTAACGTTTCGTGTTTTGTCTTCGGTGAATAACTTGGCACTGCTTGGTTATAAACATTTGAATGCCTCTGCAACGTTATGGTCTTTATTTTATTTTTGCTCTGCCTCTATAGTTTGTAACTTACCTGCTAACGTTAGTTTAATGTGACAAAATTGTCGTGGGATGTTGGGCCGTTTTAAATAAAGGAAAAACAACTGTTAGAGCGACATAGAGGATTGTGTGAGAGGTGGCATTAACGTTACACATCAGTGCACGTTACTTTAGAGCGAGTCCCATAGCGGTATTTTAAAACATACCAAGACAAAGCAATGGAATAAGTTAGCATATTTGACATATGAACTTATTTCAATACAACATTGACCTGTAATGTTGCCTTGAATTCTGTAGCAAATTTATATGCTCTAGTCAGCACCAACACACAGAAAAGTTAATGTTAACACACTCTAAAATCTTACTGGTGACATGTTTCTATGAAATCCGTTACTTGCCTAACTATTTTTGTTAAATGAAGGAAAGTGTCACTGCCAGTTTCCATGCAGTATGATTGAATGCAGGGTTGACTTTCAAACTCATTAGTATAACTAGTATTTTTCTCCTTGTCTTTTTCCCCAGGACGCAGACATTGAACCTGAATCTGTCAGAATTCTTGCTACAGTCGAATGCAAAAGAGTGCTCAAGGAAAATTTATACTGTTCACAGTATTAACTATCATGAATAAAATCTTGTCAGAGCAACAATGTTTTGCATTTGACAGAATTCTGAAATTTCATACAGACTTCCAAGAATTCATTAAAGGCAGGGTAGGTAAGTTTGAGAAACTAGTGAGAAACTATTTTTAAAAGTATCCAACAGAGAAACTCCCACCCCCTCCCTTCTGGGCTCCTTCCAAAGCCGCGCCCCTAAAACACATGAACGCGCGATGCCGAAGGCTCAGCCGGAGGACGTGTTTAACAGTATCGGGCAGAGAAGAGCGCAGAGCGGTGGAGTGACATGTCAGAATCACATGTAAGAAAATACATAACTTTATCACGATGTATATATGAATATAAACAACTAACATGACTGTTAGTGCTCACTATCAAGCTAGCATATTGATATTGTTAAAGTTTAAAATGAGTTTGATTCCGTAACGAGCTAGCTAGCTAACTGCTTGCAACATAACGTTATAGCTGCAGTAACATTACGCAAAGCTAAAAACAGGTTGCATTGATACACGTTTTCCCCTTACCATCCAAGTCCAAATCCAACCCAAGTCTGATGTTTGATGTTCTTCAAAGGATATCAGAAAATGCTCCTCCACCAGGCCCTCTTGTGTCAGGGCAACCCACTTGGTGTGTCTGCCAGAGGTGCAGAGAAATGGCTACATTTGTGGAACAGAAGTGCTGTGGACAACATCTTGATTATTGCATTTCCATACAACCACACATGGAAGCCTACATTTTGCAGGAGGGTGTTCTGCGCCTTGCCAGACGCATCTGGAATGACATTTGTGCAGTGGCTGATCTTCCAGACCCGGGACAGAGTAATAGACAGTTCCGTCACGCAGCATACAGGCAATTTGTAGTATGGCAGTATGGAGCACTAGGACAGGGTCACAGAGTCGTGATACCAAGTTGCTGTGTCTGGAAGATACGCGATCGTTATCCTGATCCACTGCAACAATACACAGGTTTTATCCCCAGTAGGGTCTAAGTGTAATGTCACAAACTAAGTGCTTTAGAAATCTTTTCATCTACTGTGTGGTTGAATACATGTACATAGTTTTTTTGATTTAGAATATAGAATATACAAATATATTTTTTGGTATTTTGTACACCATTTTCTTTTCTTTTTTAAATAAAAAAATATACAGAAAATGATAAATGACTTCTCTTTACACTTGCATTATAAACAGCATTTAGTTACAAAACTACATTTATGTCTTATGTCTGAAATAACAACAACCAAATGTAGTATGTCACTTGTTTATTTTTGTATTACTACAAATATAACATAGATCATAAAAATAAAAGACATGAGCACAATCAAAAATAAGAATATATATGAAGAAAGACAAGGTGTGTCCAGAGGTATCTTGACTGGTTGACGGGTCAGATTTGGCACGTAGCATCACTGCTGTGGAGAGCATTCACTGTTTCGGCAATGATTGACCTATACAATAAATATAGCAATTATCTTTCTGACATGATTACCACATTTCCGAACCAAATAAATTACTGTAAAAATTAGAACAATATATATGTCAGATCTATTATGGGAACAGAGTGTGTGTGGTTACCTTGGCCAGTAACGGTCATTATTAGACACATTTTTCTTTCATTCCTTTGCATCAGTTATTTACTACTACATTTGTCTTTGATGAAAAAGGCAACCATGTGATTTTGTGATTGTGTCTTGACTTTTAAATAAGTACTTTAAATTCTAATATCAGTTTCTGAGGTTGATATGTTACTGATCAAAATGTGTTATATGTAATATAGCAAATGATTCCTCATTTTAAGTATTTTCAACATATCATATGGCTTGTAAAATAGCTGGTACTACTTCAGGTAGCAGCATTTTCACACAACTCACCTGAGCCTCTGCTGAGTTGAATCTGCAATAGCTCCTGGGTTGTTGGGGCAGGGACACCTGACAGAACGCCATGTTGACGGGGATCATCAGGTCTCCTGGGTCTGATTCTAGGCATCCCCGTAGTAGCAGACAACCGTCGAAGTAGGATAGCACGCTGAAGGTCTGTGATGTAGCTGTAGTCCTTCTCCACCTTCAATGAATACAACCTCCACTTCCTGGACTTCTTGTTGTACAGCTTGCCATACCTGGCAATATAGAAAGGAGAATCAGCTTAGTGAAAAGTTTGCAATATGTTACATTATTCTTTTGTGCATTCCCACGTAACACGCAATTATGATAATAAATCAGCACTAATCATATGTGTGGTGGGAACAAAAACATATCTGTATTTTTCAGTTTTAAATATTTGAGTCTTCACTTATAAATTTGTGGAATAAAATGCATAGGAGTACTAAAAACGCAACTTACTGAATTGTGCCATCATCTTTTCTCCTGGCTGGTCTATGGACATGGTGATTGTAATCTAGGCCAGCCAGCATAGTCCGGGCAGCGTATACTTGTGGGGAAAAGCTGAAGCGCTTGCTGGCATACATGAGTATATGGTTGTGAAAGGACTCCAAATCTGCAGTTGACCTGAGTGCACAGTAGGAAAAAAACATACAAGATATTTTCCTTCTGGTAATATCATTCATGGCATAGCAGCACCAATTACAGTAAAATGTCTTTCACACAGTAGGTTTAGCTATTTAAAATGTAGAAGTGTATAATAAGTAGCTTATATACCTGAAACGCAGATACTTGGGGATGACCTTTAGCCAGCGTTCATCCAGAATAATTTCGGACAGCCTCTCATGTGCCACTGAACCACTCTCAATCCACTCCTTGTCTCTGCTCTCCAGCAAGGGGCCATGTTGACACTCACCAAGGGCCCATGTGTGTTCTCCTGTGACATGGTGCAGGAGTCCCACCCACATGTCCTGTGGAAAAAAAACATTACATTAAAAATTTAAATTGAATTTAAATTCTGAGCACAGAAACAAGTTAAAACAAGCCTTTCCACAGACAGCATGGGAGCTCGGAATTTTTAGATTTTAAAAGTGATGTTTGGACTAAAGCATTATATATGTAATGTATATGTTATGTCATAACTAATAAATCCACATAATATGACACAAAATATGCGCACTAAAGACCCAGTATATGTTTTATTGCATTATTTACTCTATAAACCAAAATGCCTGATCGCATAAGTCAGTTGAGTTTATTTAAAGAAAACATTCAATGTATTCTGTGTGTAAATACAAAGGCTGAATAAAGACAACAAAAAAGACACATTTCTGTAATACTTACAATGAACTCTTCATAAGTATCTGCAGTCTTACAGCAGTACCAGAAGTGGTTGCAGATGTCTTTGTTCCACATATGGAGAATGGCGCACCCCTTTTGCTGCCCTGCCTGGACGTATAACACAATATTTTTTGTGGTATGTAAACTAGGATTATGTCAACAGGACTGATGAAGATGTATTAATAAAACTACTAAATATATCAACAAAGAACAAAAAAATATGGGACGTTGCTTAGAGGAAATATTTATTGTGGTGAGAAGAAACGAGATTGTGTACTTACTGCATGAATTTATCTCCACAAGTTTTTGGACCTATGCCAGACATCCAGAGTGTGGTGGACCCCGCAGTCTCTGTATTTCCCTTTGTCTGGTGGACGAAAACAAGGAATTGAACACATACTTAAAAATAACCAAAAACAATATCCCGTCATAATCAAAGTGGTGTATTTTGTCTGGAATTTTGTTCAAAAATTTGGATTGCTTCACCAAATCCATAAAGAAGAATACAATAAAGTACCTACTGAAGAGGGCTGATATTTGGGCGTGAGCATCAGTACAAATTTCCGTCAAGTTTATCTCTTGTCAGAGTGTCTCAAAGGTCTGTTGAAAGCCCTCCTTCTCCATGACAACAGAGTTCCTCTGTGTCTCCCTCTTGTCAATGTTGACCATGCAGATGATGTGTTTGGATTCATTCTCCATAGCTGGGTATGTGCAATACTGCGCACAGAATGCAGGACTGTCCATCCTAGCATCATCTTTTTTAAGAGAAAACAAAAGGGGTAACTACACTGTTCAACAATGACATAACTATTTTATTCAGCTACAACTGCATAAATACACTGGGTAACTGTAGATGAGGTTAGCTCTCCATAAGGCCCATATCATTTCCTCATTGAAGTTTTTGTAAAACAAACACAAACATTTATACATCAAAGTGTCTGGCTCTATTTTAACAAATGATGTGGAGTTGCAGGTATTTCACTTATAGTGGGGTTGTCACCTTGGGAGTGCTGCTGATGGTCATTGACCCACAGTGCCATCCTGTGAGTCAGGGTCACATGAGGCGAAGTGTGAAAGGGGGTTACACATACAAAGCAATCTTGATATTCTACGAGGTTTAACCCATTCACACCTTGCACCTTGTGACTGCAGGGTGGGTCAACGACACTTTTGTAAAAACTGCTGTACTCTTATTTAGTGGATATCCTGTCTGTATGTGTGGGTGTATTAGGACTTACCTAGAACCACAATAGGCCCTTTAGACTGTAGCTGGGCGATGATTTCAGCTCTCTTCTCATTCCAGAACTCCTTTATGGTGTCTACACAGTAGGAGTCTTCTATCCGGAAGAAAGACGACCTCTCCACCATCCCCATTTTCATGAATTTAAAGAGAAGGGAAATCTTTGCATTATGTTACAGGCCAACATAAGGTCCCCAGCTAACATCCCATATTTTAAAGTGGGCTGTGAAGACCATTTCCACACAGTGTTACCATGAGGGCATATCTGAAGAAGACATATTTGGAAAAAGGAAGCATATTATAAAAAATATATTACACATCTAAAATATTCAAAAATGTCAAACATGTTATCAAAAAATTATGCAAGGTAATGACTCACCCATTCCACAATTGCAGCCGTACCCCTGGAATGGATGTTGACCTCAAATGGTCTATGTGCCCCACACTCTACCTTGGTGTTTGGGTCCCTAGCAGTACACATGTTCACAGGTAGAACCAGATATTCTGCAAGCAGCTTCAGACAATCATGGTACGTGATAGATGCTGGCTGGCCAATTATATCATCCTCAACCAGGACTTTAGCTGTCTCTGTGATTGGATGTATGTCTGCGGTAGTTGGGTCTTGGGAGTTTTCTTCAGCATCATGCACAGTATCCTCCATACTGATTGTTGGAAGTGCATCCAAACGAATCTGAGTCTGCAGAGCACCGCCAGTCCTGTTGTAACACAAATAGTTCTAAAAAATCTAATCTAACACAAAAATAAATAACAACAGTACATGTAGCCATATAGTACTGAACCCACCGCATACAAATACGTGGCATATAGTCTTCATCCTCACTGTCATCATAGTCTGTATCTACTTCCTTTGTTTCATCTTCTTCTAATGATGACACAGACTCTGTCTCCATATCAGGACACCAGGTTTCATCTTCCCAGTCAATACTAGGTAGAAAAGGACAAATTTCGAGATTATATTCACACTAACAATAACATTTAAAACATCTTTTCAGTCAACACAACAACTTACGTCAAGTTTTGAATGTCATTAAATTCCTCTTCACTAATGACATCAATATTTAGATCCATAGATGACATACTAAATGCAAACATAAAAAGTAGATGTTACATCACCACATGTGGCTGAAGTAATGAAGGGACCAAGACTGTAAAGTGAAGTTTGAGAAATATTTTGAACAAATTTCCCCACTAATCAATACCTTGCATCCAATTGCTGAATGGATTTGTCCTGAGCCCTGCTTTTTTCCAGCTCCTCAATTCCAGCTACTGAGAAGTCATCATCTCTGCAAAAATAAACACAGATAAAGATGTGCTTTGTTGTAAAAACTGTCACTCATTCACTGAAGGACACAACACACAAGTCTTACCGGTCAGAAAGTGACTCCCCGACAATAGTGGAAACAGGGTGTGGTGGTGTTGGCCTTGTGAATCCACTTTTCGATGGTGTGGATGTTGAAATGTGTTTCTCATAACTATAAAAACACACAAATCACCACAACATCTACATCACCACATTTTAAATGTCTTGTTCAGAGATAAATAGACTAACATACAGTCAAACAGCACCTGCTCACAACTACATTGCAGACACAAGATAACATAACACACACACACACATCGACACAAGATAAAGACATCTGTAAACATAGGTAGACTATAACAACAAACCAAACGTGAAAAAATAAACTGGTGTAGGTACCAGTAAACACATGAACACAGTTTACACAGAGAAAAATAGCTCTTCAGTGCAGTGTAATTAATTACATTTTCTTCCCTAATGTTAGATTTGGTGAATTTCAACAAGAAAGGTCTCAACTGCAGCTACTGATTCTTTAACGTTATTGTCTGTAGTCTGCCTCGCTAACGGTAGTTACATCAGTGGACACCTAAGTTACACTGTCGTAGCTCGCGGTAGCTACGACAGTTAGTTATGCTAAATAACGTTAGGTAGCTATGGCTAGCGATACATGGTTCATGAAAGGAGCAAGTTACAATCAAAATGAAAAGACAGATTAACGTTACCTGTCCAGCAGAAATAAAGCGACCATGGCGTCACTTGCCAGCCCCTTGAGGTCCCTCAGTTGTCGCCACCGCTGGAAAGCCACGCCGATATTGACTCTCGTATGACCTCTTGCTTTATCCAAAAGCCTTTTGGTCGTAGCCTTTTCGGATGCTGTCTTACGTTTTTTGCTTTGTTTGCCAGTGCTGACTGTAGGTGCGGCTACAGGTGGTACTGGAAATTTCGACTGCTCTTTCTCTGCCATAATTGTGAGACTTCGTAGCTTGCGGTACGCGCCTCTCATCTTCCGATGTGAGAGCTGGCCGGGTGCGCGCATGGGGGAAGCTCATGTAGCAGCAGGGCTGGTAGCCACGGCAGCGAGGGAGAGTGACAGTCAGCGGGCCATTCATTGCATTTGGTCCGAATGTAACGAGTGGCCGTGTTTATTCCCTGAGAGGACTACAGACAGCCGATTTTTATAAACTCTTTTTCAGTGCACCTAACTTTTTAATATGCATTGGTGTATATAGACAGTTTCAACGAATATGACAAAAAGTGTTTCAAAACCAACTTGCCTACCCTACCTTTAATGTAGCAATCAAGAACTTTGACAGATTACAGGTCTTCATGTCAAGCACAGAAGCACAATCCCAAACAAATGATGCAGAGGGCCATCAAATCCAGGTATATTCATTTATTTTTTATTTTACTGCATATGCATTGTTCATGAATATTATGGCTGGTCAGTATGACCTGAAATGCATTGGTTACTCATTTAGTGACTCTAGTGCACTACCATATTCTGTCATTTTGGCCTTTTATCAGGCTTACAACAGGACAAGGGGGACAGCAGTGTGACCAATGAGATGATCACCCTCACGAAACGCCTATGGCTGTCTTCAGGGAACATTCCTTCAATCAAAATCCACAATGGAGAAGACATACACCTGCTGTATGGATCATGGATTTCGAAGGACACTCCCACTATGGCAGAAATCTTCAATGAATACCCACGGACATGCCAAGTCCAGTAGGTCTTTGATTGCAGCTCAGTTATTTTTTATTTACTTTCATCACTTAATATGTTTTAATAGGCAGTGCAAACATTGTGATATTGTTACTGATACTGTTGTCTTGTATGTCTCCTCTTTTTGCAAGCTGGATATTGAGTTTGGCAAAATGACGGATGGAAAGACGGACCTGTTTATCAGACGATGGGAAGCATCATTCCAAAGCTGAAAGCAGTGGCAGCCAGGGAAAGAGATGTTGCATCTCTTACGGATGGGATTGAAGACCAAACAGCTGGTGGGTGTGTTTATTATCTTTACATACTGCACACAACTCTTGGTGAAGGTGACCAAATATTTTAAATTAAAGGGTCATGGGCTGAAACACAACTTGAAGGGTATAAGGCTGGACCCAAATATTCGACCATTGGGTACACATTCAATTTTCAATTATGAGATTTGATTATTGAAGGTTTTTTTCGTGTGCCTGACCTCCACTGACAGCAGCGAACGTAACGCTCCAGTTCACATCAGAGGGAAAACGAAATGAAGCCCTCATCTGTGTGGGAGCACTTTAAATTGTGTTGTTGTGTGCATAAACAGTATAGCCTACGTAAGACAGACTATATAAATATATTTAAATTCCTTTTTAAAAACTGAAAAATCTGTAATGTGGACACCTTTTACAAATTTAAGTTCTCCCAAAACCTGTGTCTCTCTCACACACACACACACACCTACAATTGTATATGACATCAGTCCCAAACAGCGCATGTTGTTTTGTTATTAAATATGTATGTACTTCTGTATGTTCACTAAAGCAAATTCCTTGTAGCCTATATGTAAATTAACATTTGTATTGACTCAGTATGGCTCCAACAACATTACTTGGCAATGGAGCTCATTTCTGGTTCTATATTGGTTGTCCTGTATGTTCCTATGTCTGTCCTGAATAAAATGACTTTACTTTTGACCAATCTGTGTGGCATGTGTTGTAGCCTATACCAGTGCATGGACCTCATTTCTGCGTTTCGGTCTGAAAAAGACATTGTTATTTATTTGTGCAACTGATGCGGGATCTTTACTATTTTCATAACATTACCTTTATTGATTTGTAGCGATACAATGCCATTTGATTGAACAGGTTTTTAATGTGTGGTGACCATTATGCCAAACTGGTCTACAGTGTATGAACAGCGGTCACAAGTTGATCTACTGTAGCTGCCTCTTGTGGAGACAGCGATCTGGCAATATATCGGTAGGTTACTGTGTTGAATTTCGCCATCAGCTCATAAATGTGCTAACAATGGTACAGTGGTTTCATTCACTGACTATTGTGAATTTTTCTCCCTCCCTCAAAGGTGAGTTTGAATCCCCTACAAACCAGTTGTTTTTCTCCTTTCTACCTTTAAAAGGGTTGAATAGTTCTTGTAAGTACCACATCTTTACCTAAACAGACTCAAAAGAAGAAATTGCGTGTTTATACATTTTATTGCAGATGTTCACAGGAAGAGCAATTTGCTTTCTTCCTGTTATGAACATATTCCATAACATCAAGTAACGTTCCAGACGTGTCTGTGGTTTACTATTTCACACGTTTACTCAAACGATACTCTAAAGATGATGATCAGGTATGTTTTTGATGTTGTAATGACAAACTAAACAAAGAGGCATTGCCGCGGACAGCTATGTATTCTCTTCCTGTTTTCAACAGCTGTCGTAACTACGACAACCACAAAAGCATTCGGCTTAAGGTCACCAGTTAACAGGGCCACTTGTTAAACCGAAACACCAGTTGTTAACGTTATGCTTCAAGGGAGAACGTCCTGTGCCTGGTTTCATCTTCATCTTTTTGAGAGGATTGCAAAACGTGAGGTAGGTTTGTGACAGTGGTACTGTAACTTTTGTCAATGGACTCCTCACTCTCTCTTTAGCTCTGACTCTCTCTTTAGCTCTCTCTCTCTCTCTCTCTCTCATGTTAAGTGTTTTGTGGAGCCATGCAGTTTGACATGTTAAAAAACAGAAGCAAGAGAGTATTGTAGTTTTACTAGTATCTATGTTTTGAAATGGTTGGTGGATTTTCAGTGGCCCGATCTGGCCACCCCTGGGAAAATTTTCTGGGACCGCCCCTGGTCACATAAAACAAGACATATTTATTTACTTAGCGGCCGCCTCTTTCAGTAAGTGGAGTGTTTGTGTAAATAAATGGACAGGGGCGCCTTCCTGCAAATCGGTTAGTAGGGGGTGGAGCTCCAGAGCCCCCTTTCCTCTGGTGCGCAAGCATTGCACGAAAGTGCGGGGGTTTTTTTGTTTTTTTACCCACCATTCGTTTTGTAGCTTTACAGATTACAGTTTACCGAACTTTTAAATCTCCCTGTAAGCAGGACAGCATAATAAGCACTGCTTAAGCCTACATGATTTTAAGCTCGATTTGTCAGTCGCAGAGCTCGTAGGCCGTTGGCGTGGCGTCAGGGGCAAATCAGCGATTAATCAGCACTCGCTAATTATGTGTGAACTACTCAATCACACATCAAAACGGCTTGCCGACACAGCGTTGACAGATATCTAGCATGCCAAATATATGGAGGAGTCAGCCAACCTGACATCCGCATCCAGCCAATGACCGCAGGCAGCTGGCAGAGCAGGCAGGTACTTTTTCACTACAAAACACTTTTTACTCACCTCCGCCTCCATCTCTGTAGCTCAGACAATTCCACGGACGTTTAATAAATTCTGATTTCCTTTGTTAAAGTTACAGAACAATAAGTAATGAGACGTGGTTTGTCTGCTCCACACAGTGCCTGGTTGGCGAGAGTTCACTAGAAAGAATAAAACAGCTTCTCCTTTACCTGGGAGATGTTTTTCAGCATTTTCCTGTCAAGTGAACTGCTTTGCCCCCTGCTGACACAAATCATTAATGCATCTCTTTTGTCTGGCTCTGTTTCCTCTAGCCAAGAAAATGTCTGCTATTAGTAGTCGCAGTCCTGGTACTGAGCTGGAGGACTATAAGACCTACAGACCTTTTTATGTAGCAACTAAAAACTCACCCTTTTAGATGAGCCTTTCCTGGTGCTTCATAATGTGTAATCAATGTATGTTCTGTTATCTGTCACATCTATCTTTTAATATGCACAATCTATATTACCTGTTTTGTGTCCATAGGTGACTTGTAAATATTGTTGTTTTTGAGAATTGTTGAATTATCCGCTGTCAATAAAACAATCTGGCCATTTCATATGATGACACCTTGTCATGGACAAGTGTGTTCTTTTTGGCCTGAGGCTGATGGTAGATGATGAAAGTATCACAGAGTCATATTTTTTTGGTTTAATCCTCTGGAGACCTTGAACACCCATTATCTCACAAAAAATATAAATGGTACAAAAAATACAACCAGGTTAACCACCAATAAACCAGTTCCGTGGTGATAATTTTAGGGCATTTGCTTAGTGTCTTGTTTGCTACTGGGCAGGTCATATACAGTGGATTTACATGTGCTGCCTGTTGCTGCTGGTTAAGAGGTTGATGAGAACAGAGAGAGCAATGTAAAGAGAAACGTTTCAGGCCGTATAATTAAAACAATGTGCTGGAAGATGCTAAAAGGTTAAGGGGATAGCAGAACTAGTCATACGTCTCTGTGTGTTCGCCACCATGATCAACCCATTTTCATGTTACACTGCAGATAAAAAAAATATGTGTATCCTTTTTGCTGAGCATTTGCTGTGCTGTTTGCAATGACCAAAAAGTTATAAAACACTGAAATCATTTTGATTGCAATTTCAGATGTTTGTAGCCCCAGGATAATTACTTATTACCTGTTTATTTGTTTTTTAATTGAAGTTCTTTCTCTTTCTCTCTTTGGTGAAAAATTCATCACACCAGCCAATACCTGTATTAAGTTCTAGTGTAAAATTTGCTTTTTGTAGTAATCGATTGACAGTCTCTTTTTAATTCTCTTTTCTTTTTTTCCATTCTGCTGTAGCCTTGGAAAAAGCACAAATGCCTGTCCCAAAGGCAAAAAAGTATCACATCATACAAATTAAAAGAAAGAAAATGAATTGTGAAGATTTTCCTTGTGTTTGTGGTCGTGGTTTGTGCTGCATCTGACTACATAAAAAGTAGTTTTTAAGTAGAATGACGTGTTGATGGTTGCTTTTAATGGGAGCTTCACATATTTATATAAGATGGCATTGTGTAGGGAATGGGCTTTGAGCAGTCACTTTCTGTCACAAACAGCAAATATTAAACGTAGCCAACAGTAGACTGTGATGTCTGTCTGTCAGTCTGCAGCCTCTTCATCTCAGATCGGCGAGACCAATTCTGAAGTTGGTAGCTGCAGAATGTAAATATTCTCCAAGATGTTTTCCAACTAACTAACTAACTGAGCCACTGGGACTGGTTAGGGTGGTTTCAATATTTTTTTCATACATACGTCTAAATAATGTAAGAAAATATAAAATCTTTAATACCTCATCATCTTCATTCTCTTCTGTCCACCATTTTCTGCTCTTCATTCCACTCTCTTGGCCTCTCTCCTGCTCTAATATGAGTTTTATTGCTGTTTTAATAGCATTGTGGATTCTGCAGTGCTGCTAGAGTGGACTAGATGGATTAAACTTGAAAACAAGTAATGAGTTTCTGACTGGCCAAGCCAAAACTCACAAATTAGCAAGCTACTAGGAAAGCACTTGTCTTCATTTTAGAGGAGTGTTATTAAGGTATTAATTTGAAAGTGTTCATGTCCTTTCTATCTAAATATTTTTGCTGTGAAGCTGCAACATCAAAAAGAGTATCTAAATCTATTTCTAAAATTGGATGTAACATAACAATTTCAATAAAATGTATTTTATGAGCGTACTTAAACAAATGGTTGACCTTTAGCACACATGTGGTTTTATTTACAAATTCTGGTTCAATTGCAAAAAGTGCAGTGTGCAAACTGCACTAAACAAAAAAATATCAACATTGTTTTTGGTCCTGACCAAAGCAAGTGAATTAGCCCTAACATTCACATCAGCCTTGACACTGACTCACATCACATATACACACATCAGACAGCCAAGAGTCAGCCCCTAAGCCTGAGAATATTTTTAAAGTTATTGTAATCAACATTTCTTCTTATAGAGTCCAAACCTCTGGCATTTGTCTGTAAGTGGAGGCTGGACCTGCAGGCAAAAACTGTTTGAGCAGACTGCAATTTTGTAGTTCAACAAGACCATCAGAGTGGCGTCTTCTCTACTAAAAAAACATCTAGATGATCATGTCATGGCCATATGACCTTCCAACTCTCACGGCTGTGACTCAGGAGGTAGAGCGGGTTTTCCGTTAATCAGAAGGTTGGTGGTTCAATCCCTGGATCTTCCAGGCTGCATGTCGAAGTGTCTTTGGGCAAGATACTGAACCCTGAATTGCACCTGGTGGCTGTGAATGTTTGTCACTGTGTGAGCACTTAGGTTCTATAAATGTGATGTAGTGTAAAAGCGCTTTGAGCGGTCTAAAAGACTAGAAAGGCGCTATACAAATACTTTGCATTTGCATTTACCTCATGAGCTTAACATAGTGACTAAAAGAATGAGATTACACATACAAGTAACCAAAATGAGTTTCCTGCGTATTCTGTGGACAGTACCAACAATCCTGTCAGCCGGCGAGATGGATTTAAAAAAAAAAAAAGAATTGTATCTGCATGTAAGAGCTGTGTGCAGGTAACCCCATGAGACTGGCTATAGATTTTTTAAAAAGGGAGTAAAAAAGATGAGATGATGTAATCGAAATGTACTCCTCATAAATCTCATAAATAAAATAGAGTACTACAGTACTAGACACTGGGAGTAATTAAAAGCTAACAGATTCATTAATAGTGATCTTGATAAAACTGTTAGGTGTGTAACTTTTATATATATATATATTAGTGGTGGGCATAGATTAATTTTTTTAATCTAGATTAATCTTGAAATTAATCTAGATTAATCTAGATCAAAATGGCTCATTTGAATTCTGCAAGCCATTTAAAATATGTGTGTGAACGGGTTTCAAGCCAGGTGGCGCATTAGACCAGAGGCTCATCTCCTGTTTCCAAAATGCATCACTGCAAACAATGCATCACAATGCAAACTGCTTGAGAAAGCTGTTGTACTATGATAATTGGTGATGAAAATAAATCATGTTCAATAAGATGTACTTGTGTGTAGCGTGTGATGTGCTTTGCGTTTAGGTGGTAGGCTACTTGAGACTGGAAGAACTCCTACAGTAAACTAATTCCGCATTGCACAAGGTGCAAACCCGGCGGCTTCAGAAATGTTCGTACACAAAGTGCTGTCCAACAGCTGTCTGTGGACGTGTTGCTACAGTTAGTGTGAGTAATACCGCACAATGCGTTTTTTAATCAACCGGCTTATCAATAACTAACCTGGCTAGTTGTAAACAAACAGCTGGCCGAGCGAGGTTGTAACTGGAACGCCGTCAACTCAGGTGTGACGTCATTCCCAGCTCCGCCCTCCAAGGTAAATGGAACGCAGCAACAGCTGCATCCATGTTAGCACGTCACGTTTGATGTGGTAATTTCACAGTAGGCAAACACACAGGTTCGAAGACTCGTTCTTGCCCCCTACAGTGCAATTCAGTAAACATCTGTGCTTGCGTAGCATAGACCCAGCTCCCAACCCAGCTTTGAGAATAATTAAAGATTAACGGCGATTTTTTTTGTCGCCCGATAAGAGTCTCACGTTAACGCCGATAACGGCCCACCACTAATATATACAGTATATATACACACATACACACACACACATTTACGGAACAGTAAAATAACACATCCTAGATCTGAATGAATGAAATAATCTCATTAAATAATCCTTTCTTTACATAGTTGAATGTGCTGACAACAAAATCACACAAAAATGATCAATGGAAATCAAATTTATCAACCCATGGAGGTCTGGATTTGGAGTCCAGTGTGGAAAACCACACTGCAGGCCGATCCAACTTTGATGTAATGTCCTTAAAACAAGTCAAAATGAGGCTCAGTAGTGTGTGTGGCCGCCGCCACGTGCGTGTACAACGCCTGGGCATGCTCCTGATGAGGTGGTGGATGGTATCTTGAGGGATCTCCTCCCAGACCTGGACTAAAGCATCCGCCAACTCCTGGACAGTCTGTGGTGCAACGTGGCGTTGGTGGATGGAGCAAGACATGATGTCCCACATGTGCTCAGTTGGATTCAGGTCTGAGTAACAGGTGGGCCAGTCCATAGCATCAATGACTTCGTCTTGCAGGAACTGCTGATGAAGTCTAGCATTGTCTTGCATTAGGAGAAACCCAGGGCCAACCACACCAGCATATGGTCTCACAAGGGGGTCTGAGGATCTCATCTCAGTACCTAATGGCAGTCAGGCTACCCGTGGTGAGCACATGGAGGGCTGTGCGGCCCCCCCAAAGAAATGCTACCCCACACCATTACTGACCCACTGCCAAACCGCTCATGCTGGAGGATGTTGAAGGCAGCAGAATGTTCTCCACGGCGTCTCCAGACTCTGTGTTAATTGTCAATCAGTGTTGCTTCCTAAGAGGACAGTTTGATTCGACTTGGAGTTACATTGTGTTGTTTAAGTGTTCCCTTTATTTTTTGGAGCAGTGTATATGTCAGTCAGTAACACATCAGAATATAATGAAATGGTTGAAAAGTCAATGGAATGCAAAAGTGGTGCTGAAAAGTTGAGGGAGAAAAAAGAAGTGGTTGAAGCAGGTGCAGCAAAGTGCCTCATAATGACAGACTTTTCTTTTGGTGCTGCTGCTACTTCTGCAGTAGCGCGGATGCTGGCGGACCTAGGGCTAGCACTGAAATGGGTCAACATGAGACAGACATCAGAGATGAGCCCCCAGAGCCCAGGCAAAGCACCAGTGTCAGTTGCAAAGGAGGTGGATAACAGTTCCACAGGTATCAAAGAGATATTAATATGATGGCTTACTGTTTTTTGTTTGTAGAGGACTAAACACAAGTCAGATGTTTCTCTGGCTTAATGAAACAAAAACTACTAAAATGATAAATGTTGGCCCTGTGATTCTGCTATGAGTATGCTAGTGTGTCGTTGAAATTAGTCTGGCACTGATTGTGTTATGTTTTCATGGTATATTAACATAATATTCAAATCTTAATACTAATTACTCATCTAGGTAACATTGTCACGGTTTCTGTACCACAGTCCATTAAAAATAAAGTATATTTCAGGTTGCTGGAACTGAGGGTTCGGTCGATTGTCGAACCTCAGATCAAAGAGGAACAATGCGGTTTTCATCCCCGTTTTGGAACAATTGACCAGCTCTTTACTCTCACAAGGATCCTGGAGTGGGCTTGGGAGTATGCCCATCTAGTTTATATGAGGTTTGTAGATCTGGAGAAGGCGTATGACCAGGTCCCCGGGGAGATACTGTGGGGAGGTGCTGTGGGAGTATGGGGTGAGGGAGGCCCTTCTCAGGGCTATCCAATCTCTGTACATCCAAAGCGAGAGCTGTGTCCGAGTACTCGGCAGTAAGTCAGACTCTTTCCAAGTGAGACTTGGCCTTCGTCAGGGCTGCGCTTTGTCACACATCCTGTTTGTGATATTCATGGACAGGATATCGAGGCGTAGTCGTGGCGAGGAGGGGTTGCGGTTCAGTGGGTTTGGGTTCTCGTCGCTGCTTTTTGCAGTGATGATGTGGACCTGATGGCATCATCGATCTGTGACCTTCAGCTCTCACTGGATCAGTTTGCAGCAGAGTGCGAAGCGGCTGGGATGAGGATTCGCACCTCTAAATCTCTGGCCATGGTTCTCAGCAGGAAACCGGTGGAGTGCCAACTCCAGGTAGGGAATGAGTCCTTACCCCAAGTGAAGGAGTTCAAGTACCTCTGGGTCTTGTTCACGAGTGAGGGGAGATTGGAGCAGGAGATTGGCCGGAGAATCGGAGCAGCGGGGGCGGTGATGCATTCGCTTTACCGCACTGTTGTGACGAAAAGAGAGCTGAGCCGTAAGGCGAAGCTATCGATCTACCGGTCGATTTTCGTTCCTACCCTCACCTATGGTCAATGAAGGCTGGGTCATGACCGAAAGAACGAGATTGCGGGTACAAGCGGCCAAAATGGGTTTCCTCAGGTGGGTGGCTGATGTCTCCCTTAGAGATAGGGTGAGAAGCTCAGCCATCCACGGGGAGCTCAGAGTAGAGCCGCAGCTCCTTTGTGTTGAAAGGAGCCAGTTGAAGTGGTTTGGGCATCTGGTAAGGTGGACACCTCCCTAGGGAGGTGTTCCAGGCACGTCCAGCTGGGAGGAGGCCTTGGGGAAGACCCAGGACTAGGTGGAGAGATTATATATCTACACTGGCCTAGTCAGAGCTGGTTAATGTGGCTCATGAAAGAGAAGTTTGGGGTCCCCTGCTTGCAGAATAAGACGTCTTCATAAGCACGATAGCGATCTTAATCATAATGTGTTGCATGTAACAATGCTATTCAGATCCTTCCTAAAGATGGTATATAGGTGTTTTCTGAAGCGCACCAAATGTAACACATGCTCCATTTACAACTCATATGCACACCTAGTTATCTTTTTCAACTGTTGTTGTTAAAGTGTGTTAATGTGGCGTTTGCTACAGTTCACCAAAGTACACATATACACATACTTAAGCTGTAGCAGGTCCACAGTGAAGGTACTGTGCATTATTTGGCTGAATTGTTTGATACCTCATAGACACAAACACACACACACATTGACACACCCACTCACGCACACACACATACACACAAACACAATTACATGATTCCATAAAAAAGGGTTTGGAAATATGACAGGATTGTACAGGAGTTGATTATTAACCTTTTTCTCTGTTGTTTCACTCTTTGACACTCTTACTCTCCTGTCTTTTCTCTCTCAAACATACACACACACACACTGTCCTGCTGGTTTCCCTGTTGACCTGGCTTCTCACTATCACATCAAAACAACTCTGAGACAACAATGCCAGTTCAGAGTCCAGGTTTAAAAAAATCCCATATCAGGCCAGCGGACAGAATGTAAGTACAGAAAAGACTTCCATCTCATGGGGGGCTGCAAAATTTCCTAATTTTAAAAAAGAAGTCTGATATGATAAGAGGATGATCATTTATTCACAGCAGACTTTCATAATATTTACCATAATTTTCCTCAGGCGTCCAACCAAGTCAGTTCAGGTGTGGAGGAGAAAGGAGGCCTCAGGCTATTCCTAGATCAGGCAAGAAGCAAAATGTCTACACGCTGCTTAATTTGCTAGCTGGGTGGACTCGTTTCCTCTGAGGGGGTGAAAACTAAATCAAATGTGCAATGAAAAACTCATTTCATTGCATTGGCATTTCTTGTGTATTTCTAAGTGGTATACGCTTAATGATATTCTATACTTTTGTTTTGTCAAATTTTGGGTTCAGCTTTCAGGTCGAACCGTATCAGTTACATGACAAAAAGACTGCTGCATTTGTATACAACACATTCTATTTAACTGCCCAACACTTTAGTTTTATATTGTGTATATTTATGTATGGTAAATACAGGTGAAACTCAAAAAATTAGCATATAATGCAAAAGTTCATTTATTTCACTAATTCAACTTAAAAGGTGAAACTAATATATCGAAGTGAGATATTTCAAACCCTTATTTGATATCATTTCGATGATTATTGGTTACAGCTTATGAAAACCCCAAATTCAAAATCTCAGAAAATTAGACATGAAATCAATAAAAAAGTATTTTAAATACAGAAATGTCACCCCAAGTATAATCATGCAAATGTACTCAGTACTTGGTTTGGGCCCCTTTTGCATGAATTACTGCCTCAATGACTCTGGGACCTTGGTTTCCAAATGAGAATCAGAAAAGAGGACTTTGGACCACTGAGAAACAGACCAGTTCTTTTTTTTCTTTAGCCCAGGTAAGACACTTCTGAGGTGGTTTGTTGTTCAGGAGCAGCTTGACAAGAGGAATACGACATTTGAAGCCCAGGTCCAGGACCCGTCTGTGTGTGGTGGCTCTTGATGCAGTAACTCCAGCCTCAGTCCTTGTGAAGCTCCCCCACACATTTGAATGGCCTTTACCTGACAATCCTCTCCAAGCTATGGCCATCCCTGCTGCTTGTGCACCTTTTTCTTCCACACTTTTCCCTTCCACTTAACTTTCCATTAATGTACCTTGATACAGCACTTTGAGAACATCCAACTTCTTTTGTAATTACCTTTTGAGGCTTTCCCTCGTTGTGGAGGGTGTCAATGATGGTTTTCTGCACAACTGTCAGGTCAGTAGTCTTCCCCATGATTGTGAATTCCACTGAACCAGACTGAGAGACCAATTAAAGGCTCAGGAACCCTTGACAGGTGTTTGGATTAATTAGCTGATTAGAGTGTGACACTTTGGCTACGTTCAGACTGCAGGCCTTAATGCTCAATTCCGATTTTTCCCTAGATCCGATTTTTTTGGTTTGACAGTTCACATTGTAGATTAAATATGGCCCATGTCAGACTCCAGTGTGAACTGTCCGCGGCCTGAAAGTGACCTGCATGTGCAGAAGAATAACACAATGTCACACGCAGCATGCTGAGAGGAGAGACAAGTTTTTCATTGTCTTCTCAGGGGTCATATTTTCCTGAATTATGACAAGTGTTCACAACTTTCTGTTCTTTTCATTACTGTTTCTGGCGCTGTACAACGCGTCTGCCCCACAACTCATTCCTCTCTCTCTCTCTCTCTCTCTCTCTGTCTTTAACCCCCCGTGTCCGCTTGGACAAGCATGCACGTTACTCAGAAGAGAGCCCCGGTTCGGTGGATTTTAGATAACGGAGGGTTATATACAGGTGAAACACAGGTGAAACAGGTGATACAGGTGAAAAACAGGTGAAACATACAAGTGTCATCCTTATCCCATTAATGTTTCCTTCTCAGATTATTTCCCACACTTTTTAAATCTGGTATCTTATTTCCTCTTGCAGCTCTTGGTCTGCAGCTCTGTGAGCGTCTCCCCAGCAGTCAGCCTTGGTAGATGCTGCAGTATTACAGCAGGTCAGTCACTGTGAGCCAGTCCCAAACACTCAACAATCTTTATATCTTTTCATGGTCACATAATTGTTCAATTAAATTAAACAAAAAACAATTGCTGTGGAAAATTTGATGGAACTGCTTACTGTAGAAATAACAAATGAAATTGGAAAAAATATGCTGATCAGTTGTGTGTATAGAGCACCAGGATCTAGTGTTGAATTATTTACAGACAAAATCCTTGAGATGTTTGAAAAAATTAATAACAAATCATTAATTCTGTGTGGTGACTTCAATATAGATCTGGGAAACCTTACCGCATCAAGTGAATTTAAAAATTGCATGATAAGTACAGATCTATATCCAATGATAACTAAACCAACAAGGGTGACCACACATAGTATAACTATTATTGACAATATATTTACAAATATACGTGGTAAACTAATTAGTGGTATCTTTATGTCAGATGTAAGTGATCATCTCCCTGTATTTATAATCTATGAGAAAAAATCTTATGACACCGTACAAGATGACTTTACAACCTTCATTCGTGATAAATCTAGTAAGGCTTTAGAGGCCTTCAGAGAGGATTTGAAGAATCAGAGTTGGGATAGAGTGTACACAGATAATGTAAATACTGCATATGAGGCTTTCATGACGATATTAATTAATCTATATGATAAAAATTGTAAAATAACCAAAGTAAATGCTCTTACCAAGAAAAATACTGTTAACAATCCATGGATGACAAATGGACTGAAAAATGCCTGTAAGAAAAAAAACTATTTGTACCGATTATTTTTAAGATCAAGAACCAAAGATGCTGAAATTAGGTATAAAAAATATAAAAACAAATTAGTTGGAATCATAAGAAGGCAAAAGAAGGATTACTACACTAAACTGTTAGATAAAAATAAAAATAATACAAAAGACACATGGAGTATTATAAATTCTGTTATGCAAAAAGGTAAGGTAAAAGCAAAATTTCCAAATCAGTTTACAAAGAACAATGTTGATATTTGCAACAGAACTGAAATTGTAAATGAATTCAATAATTATTTTGTAAATATTGGCCCTATTTTGTCACAACAAATTCAAGATGGAAATACCAATGGTGGCACAATACCAGATAATGTTAACAGTATTTTTCTTGAAAGTATACAAGCTAGTGACATATTGACAATTGTCCAGAAGTGTGCCAATAAAAAATCAAATGATTGTAATGATATGAATATGGTATTGATAAAGCAAATTATTAATGTGATTATTGAGCCTTTTACCTATATCTGTAATTTGTCATTTACTTCAGGGATATTTCCAGACGGCATGAAAATAGCCAAAGTAATTCCATTGTTTAAAAAAGGAAACCAGTCTGAATTTTCTAATTATAGACCAATATCATTACTTCCACAGTTCTCTAAAATTCTGGAAAAGTTATTTGCTATTAGACTGAATAAATTTCTAAATGATTTTGAGATTTTAAGTAACAGTCAATATGGGTTTCGTCCTAATCATTCAACTGCTACAGCAATTATGGAATTAACTGAAGAAATTACTAATGCTATAGATAAAAGGCACTATTTAGTAAGTATCTTTGTGGATCTTCAAAAAGCATTTGATACACTGGATCACAAGATATTGTTGCATAAATTATATAAATATGGTATCAGAGGTGTGGCACACCAATGGGTTACCAGCTATTTAAAAAACAGAAGTCAGTTTGTCGAAATTGACAACACAAAGTCTAAAAAATGTAACATAACTTGTGGGGTACCACAAGGATCGGTCCTAGGACCTATACTCTTTCTTCTATATGTAAATGATATTGTGTTTGAGTCTCAGTTACTTAGGTGCATTCTGTTTGCGGATGACACCACTTTCTTCTATTCAGGAAAAAACATAAAAGATGTACTACAAATTGTAGAGAATGAATTTCAGAAAATTATGAAGTGGTTCAATGCTAATAGATTATCCCTGAATATCAGTAAAACTAAATTTATGATATTTTGTGGTAAAAAGAAATATGTTGAAACGTCATTATTAATTAATGGATTGGAAATTGAAAGGGCACATGAGATTAAGTTTCTTGGTGTTATGATTGATGAACATTTGACATGAAAATCACACATTGATAATATCAAAGTAAAGGTATCCCAAATAATAGGTGTGCTGTATAAAGTCAAAGATTCTCTAAATAAGAATGCATTGTTTTTGTTGTATAATTCACTGATTGTTCCATATCTGACTTATTGCATTGAAGTGTCAGGAAGTGCCTGCAAAATATACATTAATCCAATTTTACTCTTACAGAAAAGAGCAATTAGAACTAGAAAAGCAATTTCTGAAGAAATTGCAGTGTGAATGCTGTCTGCTGAATGGCTTGCGCTACACTGAAATGCTAGCTTGAAAAAAGTTGAACAGTAGAAATGTATGAAAGATCTGGAAGCTTTTGTTGAAAAGCTGACGCTACACTGAACTGCTGACTTGAACAAATCTGAATAGTACAAATGTATGAAAGATGTGGAAGGTTTAAAGAACTGTTGAAAAGCTGACGCCACACTGCACTGCTGTCTTGAACAAATCTGAATAGTACAAATGTATGAAAGATGTGGAAGGTTTAAAGAACTGTTGAAAAGTTGACGCTACACTGCACTGCTGTCTTGAACAAATTTGAATAGTAGAAATGTATGAAAGATGTGGAAAGTTTTGTTGATAAGCTGACGCTACACTGAATTGCTGGCTTTAATGTGCAGAAAGTAGCTGAAGGACTATGAAATCTTGGAAACATGGGAAATGTTCTAAAAAATATGAATAAGATTTTAAAGTCACTTCAAACTGCCCTGATAAATGTAGAACATTTTACGGTTTGAATGTAGTCTTTAGCTGAAAGCCATGAAGAAGTTTAAGAAATGTGAGAAACTCCCCCAAGTTTAGTGAAGATATGACCTGAAATATTTACAAAGGGGTATGAAAGGTGACATAAGCGTATCAACTCCAACTGGAGGTCCTGGGTGAGCAGAATGACTC
>JALXJV020000018.1:339501-357001 GCA_024633595.2 Lepomis macrochirus
GCTGAGTTCTGGACAGCTTGGAGGTGAGTGAGTTCTTTATTACTCATGCATGTAAAAAGACTATTACAATAATCTAAACTGGAGGACATGAAGGCATGGATTATCATCTCTAATTCTATCTTTAACACCAGCGACATTACTTTGGAAATGTTCCATGGTTGGAAGAAGCAGTTTTTAATTAGTTGGTTGGAATGATGTGCTAGGGACATTGCTGAGTCAATGTCAACACCTAGGTTCCTAAGGCTCCATTTCACAGACAAGCCAAGGAAAAACTTCCTTTTAAGAGGCAGAAACCTCGAGCAGAACCATGGCTCAGGGTGGGCGGCCATCTGCCTCGACCGGTTGGGGGTGAGGGGGAGAGAGAGAGAGAGCAAGAGAAAGAGAGAGAGAGAGAGGGTGTAAGAGAGAGAGAGCAGAGGGAGGCAGCCTACACAGTATACACATAGAGGTACAGACAGTAAAGGTAATGTTGCTATGGACTGAATGAAAAATGGTACAGATATTTATAGTAATGTTAATGACAATAATAACAGTAATAATAGCAATAGGACTAGTAACATCAGTTGCAACTGTAGCAGAGGGCGTCGAGCAAGAACACGGGGCAGCAGGAGACTCCCAACCACAGATCCAGATTCCACAGCTCCAGAGCCAGCAACACCTGCAGGAAGCAAGAGGAGGAGGAAGCACACGACCACGGGAAAGGAAAGAAGTCGAGTTAGTAACATGCATTAATGGGATGAGGTTGCACTCAGAGGGAGAGAGAGAAGAGGAGAGAGGCGCTCAGTGCATCATGGGAAATCCCCCGGCAGTCTAGGCCTATAGCAGCATAATTAAGGGATGGTTAAGGACTCACCTGAGCCAGCCCTAACTATAAGCCCAGCAAAGGGAAGTCTTAAGCCTACTCTTAAATGTAGAGACGGTGTCTGCCTCCCGAACCCAAACTGGAACCTGGTTCCACAGGAGAGGAGCTTGATAGCTGAACGCTCTGGCTCCCATTCTACTTTGGAGACTCTAGGAACCACAAGTAACCCTGCATTCTGGGAGCGCAGTGCTCTGGTGGGGTAGTAAGGTACTATGAGTTCTTTAAGATAAGATGGTGCCTGACCATTAAGAGCTTTGTATGTGAGAAGAAGGATTTTAAATTCTATTCTGGATTTTACAGGAAGCCAATACAGAGAATAGCCAATACAGAGAAGCTAAGACAGGAGAGATATGATCTCTTTTACTGGTTCCTGTCAGAACACGTGCTGCAGCATTCTGGATCAGCTGAAGAGTCTTAATGGACTTTTTCGAAGAGCCTGATAATAAGGAATTGCAGTAATCCAGTCTAGAAGTAACAAATGTATGGACTAGTTTTTCTGCATCATTTTTAGACAGGATATTCCTGATTTTTGTAATATTACGTAGGTAAAAAAAAGGCGATCCTTGAAATTTGCTTAATGTGAGAGTTAAACGACATGTCCTGATCAAAGATAACTCCAAGATTTCTCACAGTGGTGCTGGAGGCCAGGGCGATGCCATCCAGGGAAACTATCTTTAGATAATGCGTCACGGAGGTGCTTAGGGCCTAGAACAATAACTTCAGTTTTATCTGAGTTTAACATTAGAAAATTGCAGGTCATCCAGATTTTAACATCCTGAAGACACATTTGAAGCTTAGCTAACTGATGAGTTTCATCTGGCTTGATCGATAGATATAACTGAGTATCATCTACATAACAGTGAAAGTTTATGGAGTGTTTCCTGATAATATTGCCTAAAGGAAGCATATATAAAGTGAAGAGGATTGGTCCGAGCACAGATCCTTGTGGAACTCCATGACTAACGTTGGTATGCATGGAGGACTCATTAACATGTACAAACTGAACTCGATCTGACAAATAGGACGTAAACCAGTTTAGAGTGTTTTCTTCATGCCAATGAAATGTTTCAGTCTCTGTAATATGATCTGATGGTCAATGGTATCAATTGTAGCACTAACATCTAATAAAACCAGTACAGAGACAAGTCCTTTGATGCAATTAGGAGGTCATTAGTAATTTTCGCCAGTGCCGTCTCTGTGCTATGATGAAATCCTGACTGAAAATCCTCAAATAAACTATTGCTATGTAGAAGGTCACCTAGCTGTTTGGAAACTGTTTTCTCAAGGATCTTAGAGAGAAATGGAAGGTTAGATGTAGGTCTATAGTTGGCTAAAACATCTGGATCAAGGTTAGGTTTTTTTCAGAAGAGGTTTAATTATAGCTACTTTACGTACTGTGGTACATAGCCTGTTGATAACGATATATCTAGTAGATCATATCTAGTAGAGAAGTGCTGACTAAGGGTAAAACTTCTTTAAGCAGCCTAGATGGGATGGGGTCTAAGAGGCAGGTTGATGGTTTAGATGAAGAAATTATTGAAGTTAGTTGGCTAAGATAGAGGGAAGCAAAGTCTAAACATATAACTGGTTTTACAGCTGTTTCTAAGGTTCCTGAGTTTAGAGATAAGTCGGTGCCAGTTAAGGGCAGGTCTTGGTGGATTTTGTTTCTAATAGCTAGAATTTTATCATTAAAGAAGCTCATGAACTCATGAGGTGGACTCTGTTTTACATCAATGATGCTTGGTGCTCACATTCGGTCAAGACTCTGTTTGCCAAATGTCAGACTGTTTATTGTGAAGACGAAACTTTCATATTATCATGTGGTTGCTGCAGTTTACATTCACGCCAGATGCAAATTCAAAATGTGGAATGTTTGGGGTGTATATGTATATACATTATGTATATAAATAAATTTATTAAATAAATTTATTTTTATTTTAGATGTTACCATATTTTAATATAGGCCTACACTTAATTATATGTTGTGTGTGTAGCATGAAGGAACTACAAATTTGGTTTCATTATGCAGCCTTGAGCTTTATAATGACTAATAAACAACCTAACCCTCCCTTACCTTAAATCTCGGCCTTATCATCGGAATCACATTGGCACTGATCCCCGTAGCATTTATATATAGCATAGCAAATATGTAATGACAAACTAAATAGAGCCTAGACTACAACAAACAGCAAATGTTATGCTGTCACTAAAGCTTTAGTCAGACTCTACCCTGCCTGTATGTAAGTATATTGGTGTTGGAATTGTTGGGCTTCTGTAAATAACATCACAGAGTATGGTCTAGACCTGCTGTTTTATGAAAAGCGCTGTTGAGATAACAATTGTTGTGATTTGGCGCTATATTTTTTAGCAAAATTTTATTTCGCTAAAGAAATAAAATTGAATTGAATTGAATTGAATTATATGTACAGTATGTACATTGAGCACTGCTGTTCAGTGGGCTCGTTTTCTTTCTTTTTATTTTTTTATTTATTGAATTATTTGGTGCCAAGGGGCCGCTGCTGCAAATATTTGAGTGGCTCTTCCCCTAACATAGGGTGACCATATTTTGGTTTTCAAAGAAGAGGACAGTGGGGGCAGGAGGCAGACAGACGACCTCAGTGGGTAAAAGGTTGGGGCTCAGGAGATTCAAGTAATTTTGTTGTTGGCAATGTGTATGGGTGGAGCCAACTACATTATTTAACTTTAAAAAGGCTTACATGTGGGCGTCCAGATTGGTAGCACTTTTATTTGACACTGACACATAAGTACCAGCTTTGCAGGTAATGCATACTACTACACGGATCCCAAAGCCACCCCAAAACAGCCCCCCCTACCTCTGGACTCACACACACACACAAGTTATATTACAACAGTAAAACAGAACAAGGGGGTCCCGATGCCAAGGTGTCCACAGCAAATGTTTTGTTTGTGGTGCAAATTGCTACAACAACAGCTAGCTAGCTAAAGTTTCTAGTATTAACAGTAGAGCATAACAGCACAGGACTGTAATAATGTTATGGTTTAATAAATGTCACACAATGAAAATAACAGCTATTTAGTCGAGTGATCGCTTACCTGACAACCCAACTTGGCACTCGTTAGTGTCTCGCCTTCCCCAGTGCTGTGTGCCTTTAGTGCTGTTATCGTATTAACAGTGGGCCAACACAGTTTCAGCTCTTATTTTGAAGGGCTTATTGAGGGGACGTGACTTCATATAGAATCAATACCTTTGATTTGCTGTCTACATGTATGGATCGTAGTCTTACACTCTGTTGGAGGAGAAGATGGCCGCGCCAGGTACAGCAGGGGTAGTTACAGCTCTCTTCATACATGTACTGCTCATGAGTCATTCTGCCTATTTCGACACCGGTCAAACACTGACAGATCATTATTCCTATGATTTGAAATTGTCATTCTCAAACAAGCTAATGACAATGCAAGCAAACAAGCACTTTGGATTTGGCAAATACGCCCTGGCTGCCACGTTCATTCATCCGCACCTCTGTGGCCGTCCCTCAACACATACGAAAACCACGCTTAAACCACAACAAACCCTTGCATTTATCATCGCAATCTGCCTCCTGCTATCCGGGGCCATCCACCAATGTCCAGGCCCGCTAAACTGCCCAACAGATGAGAGCCATGTCAACACCACCGCTAACAACAGGAGCAACATCAACAACTTACAGGTATTCTCACCTTATTCATTCTACACAGCATTACAACAGTCGCACCTCCGTCCTTGTGTTCCTCCTGTGAGTGATGTGGTGTCACCGGTGTGCAGGACAGATGAGGCGGTCAACAGGACGGAGCCATTGGAGTCCGGGAGCGGCATGTCTACCTGGGACAGACCGCGCACGCCAGCCCTGCTGCAGCGACATCCCAGGCCATCAGACCCCAACGCTCATGCAGACTGTCCATATTCGACAAACCTGGAGACTCCATCAGCTCGTCTCCACCTGGACCTCACCCTCACCGGCTGCCTCTCAGCGGTGCCCAGCAAACGCGTCACTGGCAACTACGTCATAAGAACACGACCAACACAAGGACCAATTAAGGGCTGCATCAGAACAGGCAACACTGGAGATATGGAAAACGCGGAGTGGATTTCTGCCTTCTCCACACTCTTCCCAAATGTAAGATCATCTCAGAAATAAAAATAGTGACAAATAAAACCAGTTCAATATCTGAACATATTCTTGAAAAACAAATAGACATGATGTGCCTCAATAAAACCTGGCACAAACCAGAGTCATATCTTGCTCTAAACGAAGCCTGCTCCCCAGGATACACATACCTGGAGAAGGTCAGAACCACCGGCCGGGGTGGAGGTCTTGCTGTCATTCATCGCAAAGCCCTAATTGCCACCCCCTCCCACTGCCAGAGCTGACCACATTTGAGTGTCTTCTATTCAAATGCAGATCTCATAAAGAAATAATAACCCATAATACACTCATTATGGGAGATTTCAACCTTCATGTTGACTCCCCCACAAACCACCCTGCTGCAGAGTTCCTTGAACTCCCGGACTGCTTACATCTCACACAACATGTCACAGTACCTACAGACACAAAGGCCACACTCTTGATCTAGTCATAATAGACACCGCCCCCATCAGCCACCTCCAGTGGCTTACACATACACAAACAGGCCTACCGTGAACACCAAAAATCATACTCCAAAGCACTCATCACAGCCAGGTCTCAATATTTTTCTCAAAAAATCTCAAACTGCACTGGAAATTCAAAACAGTTGTTCGCATCAATAAATTCTCTTCTCAAACCTCCCACACATGCACATGCTGACACCAGTACAGACCAGTGCAATAGGTTCATGGACTTTTTCACCAACAAGGTGACTTCATTCCGGTCCACCCTCTCTGCCACAGTTTCACCTTCCTCCAAAATCAGTCTCACAAACCCATTCAACACATTTTGTGTTTTCTCAGGCATTTCTCAGACAGAGGTGGAGAGGATCATAAAGTGCATGAGAACCTCCACATGCTCACCGGACCCTCTCCCCACACCATTATTAAAATCCAACATTACAGCCATCAGTCCACTGATCACAGCAATCCTCAACCAGTCACTCAAATCAGGTCAGGTTCCTCCAGCTCTCAAAACTGCAGTTATCCACCTCCATCTAAAAAAGCCATCACTTGACCCCGAAATCCTGGCTCATTACAGACCCATTTCAAACCTGCCGTTTTTTTCTAAAGTCCTGGAAAAAGTTGTTGCAGCCCAACTCCACAATCACCTTCACATCCATAACATATACGAAAAATTTCAGTCTGGTTTTCGAGCACCACACAGCACGGAGACAGCATGGGTCCGCGTCATGAATGACCTACTTATGACTGCAGACCAGGGCTCACCATCTCTCCTCCTCCTACTGGACCTGTCGGCCGCCTTTGACACTGTGGATCACAACATCTTGCTTCACCGTCTCCAGTCTATGGTAGGACTTTCTGGGACCACATTAAGCTGGTTCCAGTCTTACCTCACAGGCAGGACGGAGTGTGTGGCTCTAGGACGGTCCCACTCATCACCCCACACAGTCAGCTGTGGAGTGCCACAAGGGTCCGTCCTCGGTCCGACCCTTTTTACCATCTACTTACTACCCCTCGGTCACATCATCCATAAACACAAAGTTTCATTCCACTGTTACGCACACGATACACAATTATACATAAAAATGGACTCCACACTCCCCTCAACTCTGCCATCTGCACTTCAGGTTTGCCTGGAGGAGATAAGGGCATGGATATCTCACAACTTTCTTCAATTAAATAGCAGCAAAACCAAAACCATCCTGATCGGTACCCCACACCAAACCCAGTCCTCCTCCCTCAGCAATATACCCATTTTTGGTCATCACATTGCTCTGTCTACCGCTTGACAAACCTTGGAGTCAGACTTTACACATCCTCCACCTCTGTCAGGTCTCCTTCCTTCAGAACTGCCAAATCACTTTGCCTTCATCCAAGTTCTGGTTTTAAAGTCAGTGATTTCTATGTGTTAAGAGTTTTATTAATTTATTTATTTATTTATTTATAAAAAAAAAGGGTAAATAAAAAGTACAAACACACTGTATCTTTTATTCTGGACCAATAGTGTTTGAGCCTTTCCTCTATGGTTTTAAGAACGGTTCCCACATACTCTGATACGCCTCGTAATATACATTTCTAACTCATATTCTCTTTATTTTCAGCATTTTATCCCCATAGTTTTGCTGCAAACCAATATAACATCATTGGGCAATATAGTAACACATTTGACAATACCCATTTGCCAATAGACTTCTTGTACCAACACATCCCCACCAGCCCCCTGCTCTGTTTTAATACAAGGCTGTTTTCAGTTCCCGCTTGTGTTAGGCACATTCAGCAGCAGGCATGGATGCAGTGACAAAGTAGGGGAGTGAATGGAAATATAAGTCTCTGAACCTGATTGAATGGAATACATCTATTTAAAGTATAAGAGAATCTAAAAATGATCTTGAGGCAAAATAATATGAAGCAAATCTTACTGTCACATCAACCAATAAACTGCCATAGAGGGTCTATTCAGTAACATTTGATCCATGATAAGCAATCACATTATTATTTCCCAGAAAAAGATGAAAGGCTTTGGCTGTTTTTAAGGCTTCATCCATCGGTATCACAGAAATTAAAGTTGTGTCACAGCTTCATTTGGAATCTGAAATTGCTTCACTTGTTTTTAGTGGGGAAATGAAAAAAGGTTTTTAGTAGTTCAATCTTTTTTTTTCTTTTTTTTTGCTGTGGAGCTAACATGTCAGGCACGTAGCCAGTCAGTCAGCCAAACAGTGTTATTAAGTTTTCTGCAATGCTTCAGTTCTTCATAAAACCTTAATAAAGGATCTGCTTTATGTATTCTTGTCAGGATGCAAAGTCATATCCATATTACAGTTACAATTCAGCTCATTAATTTTTGGGCGCTATAAAAGTTGCTGCTGGTGTGTGTGTGTGTGTGTGTGTGTGTGTGTTTCAGACTATCTGGTTTTCTTTTATTGTACAGCTTTAGTTCTGTTCATTTATGATACTAGCTTTGTGTTGTTTGCTGTATCAATATGTAATTAGAAGCAAGGAGCCACTGCAGTCTGGACCGGGTGTGTGTGTGTGTGTGAGTGTGTGTGTAATGCCATGAAGTTCCTTTATGTGCCATCATTATACTTATGAGGTACAGACAACAGCCCTGCAGCCTCTGGAGTGCTCAAACACACGAATATCAGTACACATGCCCACACAGACACACACACACACACACACGGACAGTTTGCTGTTTAATGGAGCTCTTCTCTTCTTTAATGAGCGTTGTAGTCGTTCTTTTCTCTGCTGTCCCCCTCATTACCTCTGTCTTCACTCTCTTCTTCGTCATTCTCTTCTCTTTTGTACCTGCACCGCTCTCTTCCCTTACTACTTTAATCTTTGTCATCTTCCTTCCTTCAGTTTGTACTTCCTTTTCATCTTTTTGTTCTTGCCCTTTTTTCTTTCGATTTTTCTCTTTCTGCATTTCATACCCTCCTCCTCTTATTTAATCCATGTTGTCCTTCCATCTTTTCTCTTCTCTCCTTTCCTTCCATTCCTTCTTTGTTCTCACTGCCATTTCAACAGAAATCTCAACAGAACAAATGTCAAAATGTCACAATAACATATTGTTTAAAATTAGTCATAAATCAGTCATTGAACAAGTCTTTCTTCTTGACAAAACCCAGTCTCATGTTCTTATTAAGCTGGTGCTCTCTTCACCAACATAAAGATGACACCTACATTGTTCTAAGCTGCAGACAACATTTAGCATGAGCTAGCTCAATTTACCTCATGTATCTTTGAAATAACTAAGTGGAGCACACTGATTAATGAACAAGGATTTATAATGACAACATATTAACATTTCAACAGCTAACTGTGTCTAATCATCAGCATAATACACATATCTGGTTGGGCACCCTGATGACGTCTAGGAGTGTTGGTGGTAGGTGGTGATTAGATATATTTTTTACGTAATATCCATACGTTCAGTACATCATATTTCTAAATCCCTTTATATGTGTGAAAGTGTTGTAAATCACATACTAGCTAACACAACAGTGCAGAGCTGGTCAAATATCAATGAATAAAAAGAGATGGGTTGTACAACATTTTCTTCATCCTACTTTGAACAGTAATTAAATGTGTAATATTATTTAAAGCAGTGTCAGAGCAACTTCTATATTCTAATTAAAGTTAGTTGCACTGAGGTGAAAGTTTTTCATTCAGTGATTCAGTGAATAAGTGATTCACGGTGCCGCTGTTCTAGACTTTCCAAATGTAATCTGAGGGAATGGATCAAATTCTGATAGTGAAACAAGTAATTTTGCAGGGAGTTGTGACAGTCAAAATAATGTCTTCATCGTTTTACAGCTGCTTATATGACATGAAATAATACTGTGTAATTTCACAGTTTGGGGCAATTGGCTTCAAAGCAAGGTGCATTTCCTGGGGTCTTGTAAACTTAGCAAAAAAAGAAACGTTTCTTTTTGAGGTATTCAGGTATTTCAAAGATAATTCTGTAAACATCCAAATAACTTTACAGGACTTTATTGTAAAGGCTGAAACAATGTTTTTCATGCTTGTTCAATTAACCAAAAACAATCAATGAACAACACCAAAGAAAGAGCGCTGAGGGTCCCTGCTCATCTGCATGAACGTGGAGGACTTCAAATGTGTCGGGACAATAAATTGCAATGTCCGGACTGTGAGACACCTAAGACAGGGACACTACAGGGAGACAGGAAAGACAGGTGATCATCTTCGCAGTGGCAGATCATGTGTAACAACACCTGCCAGGATTGGTACATCACCACTGCGGGACAGGCACTGGATAGCAACAACAACTGCCCAGTTACACCAGGAGCACACAATCCCTCCATCAGTGTGCAGACTGTCCGTAATAGGCTGAAAGAGGCTGGAGTGAGGGGCTTGTAGGCCTGTTGTAAGGCAGGTCCATAACAGACATCACTGGCACAAACCCACTTTTTCTGGACCAGACAGGACTGGCAAAAAGTGCTCTTGGTTTTGTCTCACCCGGAGTGATGATCATACTATTGTTTATAGTTGAATGAGGAATTCGGAATGAGCATTATATCGAGGCCTGTACCCTGGTGCGGGATTGATTTGGAGGTGGAGGGTCTGTCATGGTTTGAGGCATAGCATCACTGGACTGAGCTTGTTGTCATTGCAGGCAATCTCAATGCTGTGATTTACAGGGAAGACATCCTCCTCCCTCATGTGGTACCCTTGAGGGCTAGGGTCATTCTCCCCAGAAATGTCTAGAAAGTTGCATGTGCCTTGATGGAAGACGGAGATAACAACCTAACAGCATGAACTGGTAAATATTTTATGCACACCAGATACTGACACTTTTAACTTTGACCCCCCTTTGTTCAAGGAACTTTATAGTTGGGTCATTACTAGTATTTGGTGTCAGTTGAGTTCTCATGACATAATGTGTTGTATTGTGCTAATATTTCTAAAAATTTATAAAAAACAATGCCAACAAACTGCTGCTCTTCAACAGAACTACCCTGTACTTCTGCAGATCTGCAGCCCTCCTGGATCACCCGCACATCCCGGACAGCGCACTTCACCTACCGGGATTTAATCTTTTCAGAGCGGACCATATAATGGAGCTCATGGGAAAACAAGGGGAGGCAGAGTCTGTCTCTACATAAATGAAGGTTGGTGCACAGATGTCACAGTGTTAAAGAAATCATGCAGACCTCACTTAAAGACATTATTCATGAACTGTAAACCATTTTATTCACCGCTGAAGTTTTCCTCGGTTCTCCCGGTCGCTGTTTCCAGTCCACCTCAGGCCTGTATTAGTGAGGCGTTACTACACCTGGCCAACCAGATAACTAACCTGGAGAAGAAACACCCAGACTCCCTGCTCATTGGTCTCGGGGACTTCAACAGAGCAAACTTAAGCCATGAAATTCCAAAGTACAGACAGCATATTAAGTGTCCCACACACTGGACCACTGCTACACTACATTAAAGGAGGCCTCGTTCTGGTCCCCGTGCAGCCTTAGGACTCTCTGATTACTGTTCATCTTAACCCGATTTACCGGCAGCGACTGAAATCTGCTAAACCTGTTTTAAAGAGTTTGAAAAGATGGACCAATGAGTCAAAGTTGGATTCAAATAACTGCATCAAGACTAGGATTGAGGTTAACAAGTTTGTGAATAGGTAGTTAGTGGGAGGGCTCTGACTTTTATATATTTTTGCACACCAGATACTATACTGTCTTGTTATGGCCACTGTTGCCACCTTTGTTGTCTCCATCTGAGGAGCTTTTGAATAGTTGTACAAAAGATGAGCTTTTGAAGCTCATTCAGTATTATGATCTTAACACTGGAGAAAAACAGTTAAAGGAGGAAAGTAAAGGAGAGTTGAGATCTGCTTTAATGGAAAATGGTATTTTGCCAGCTACGATGCAGAGTTGAGGTGATAGTGTTGTTGAGTGTGTGGTTTCCCTCTTTTGTCACTTACTGTTGAGCCAGATTGTGACAAAATGAAAAACTACATTGTTTTCTTTTTAATATTATATTTATTTGTTTTTATTCCCTTCTAGGCAGAGGTCACACCCAGCATTGTGGAGGTGACGTCATCGTCGTCACCTGCGTCACCTGCTACTGCTATGGAAGAAGTTGTGGAGGAGGAGGTAAGTGCACTGTATAATGGATGTCCCACAAACATTTTTGGATGCAGCAAGCAAAGCTAATTCATTATCAATGGAATAAATGAATTGGGGATTATATTTGGATAGCTATTTATCTCTGATACTCAAGTGCTTCAGTGAAGAGACAACTCTAACACCTGGGGCAAGATAGACATTTTCTGCCACAACACTCAGCACATATCAGCTTAAGGTGTAGAGGGAGGAAAACATATAGCCAGATATACTTTTACAGACAATTAAAAAACACACCTCAATGTTATATTGGGGCTTAAAAAATTTCAGGTGTCATTCTATGTTAGTGTAAATGAGCTGATCTAAGTGAAAACATAACATGTAATAACACATATAGGAAATTGTGTATCAATATGTAAATTATGTCCAGCTTCATCTATGTGATTATGATGGAAGTTACTAATGTATTTTTCCTATTCTTGTAGATGTAGATGTTGGAAGTTGGTAGATTATGTAGCTCAAGCAAGTAAAAAATATGACACTGAAGAGGAGGAGTTGTGCAAGTTGATTGAACAGGACAATGTGTTTAGTAGGATTTGCAAGGTAGATATTGGTCAGCCAATGTGTGGAGATTTTGGGTTACTGGAAGAGGAGAAAGTAATGAAAGAAAAGCTGAATGGCCGTTTGTTGTAAGATGGTCTTTGTTGAACCTCCACTGTGCAGTTAGTGCAATAGTTCAGTACATTGATGTGTGGTGAGCGTTCTGGCGCTAAATGGCTGCCGTGCATCACCCAGGTGGGTGCTACACATTAGTGGTGGTTCAGGTGAGTCCCCCTCCTTCCCTGTAAAGCGCTTTGAGTGTCTATGATAAAGCGCTATATAAATGTAATGCATTATTATTATTATTATTATTATTAAGTTTATTTTGTGGTAGCAGATTGTGGTGCACATGATGCATATGGATTGGCAGCCAATATTGGCAAGTCTGTAGCTGTTTGTGGCTTAATGACCTGATTTACATTTACATTTATTATGTCAGAGGTGGCACACCTCTGGAGCAAGTAGCAAATTAAGTGTCTTGCTCAGGAACACATTGGTGGATGTGTCATGGTGGGAAATGAAGCTTGGCCTCTCACACCTAAGGCATGTCTTATCCACTGCGCCACCCCACTTGATGATTCATATCAGGGATTTAAATCCCTAAAGTCTTTAGATGCACAGTGGTATGCTATTAGCAGCATTTCTGTGAAGGCAGGTACAGTCGATCCAAGAGGGCTACAGTGTGTAATAACAGCAATGTTGACACTGAAGTTGCCTCTCAGGTTGAGGATGGCAGCTCTGCCTGGCTTGACAGTCAGAGTCAAGTTCTATCAGAGAAACATTTCACCAGGCGGGACCCCCGTTTCCAATACAGATGACTTATGTGTATGGCTATAAGTTTGGTAGGTCTGGCAAAACATACAACTGAGAAGGTGTTTTCATGCCAGTCTGACAATCTGGATATGGTTGTAGCGATTGGGGATAAGCTATACACTTCTTTGCAGGACAGCAGTGCTCTCAGTCTGAACTGCTATGTGTTACAGATTTACCAAAACAGTAATTTTTGGACAAGAATTTGAGTTTGAATCACGGTGACATTTTTTAGTGGAAATGTTGATGTGGTATGGTAGTTTCACTCTAATCTGCAGAGCTGCTGCAGTCTACATTTATTCTGTCCCTGATAACATCTACATACAAACTGACAGATAGCTAACAACAGGATTCAGAGAAATGAACAACCCTCTTCCTCACTCTGGGTTCATGGGGATCAGTCAACAGGATTTCCAGCTCTTTGCAGGCCCCTAAGAAGTTGGTTCCACAATTCGAGTGGGTCTGCTTGGCAGGACCTCGCAGACCAAAAAACCTCCTCAGGGCATTTAGGGTGGATGAATCCATACAGTCAATCAGCTCGATATTTATGGCACGATAACTCATACAGGTGAAGAGAATGGCCCACCTCTTGCTTTGTGTCTGACCTCCTCGTGTATGTCCAACAACTGTCAAAGGGCGGCGGTTCAGTGCTCAGGCGATCGAAAGGTAAGTCTGTTGCTGGGTTACCTGCTGGGTTACCTTCGCACGAAGCTTGTGGAAAATCACGCACTTGTGAAGAATGCTGTTGATACGCTTCCTAAAACCAACAACCCAATATCCTGCAGTGCGAACTGTGGCTTCAGTGAACATCTGGCCCTGATGTTTAACTCGATCATGGTAGTGTTCCACAAGCAGTTGTGCAGCATGGCTGTAATCTGGAATAATTACAGGAAACTTTTCCTTGAAGTCCAAAGCAGCGTGCTTCAGTCAGCCACCGATCCTGAGAAGGTTTCCCTTGTCCAGGTAAGTGTCCAATTTTTTCAGAACACTGCTCCTTGGAATGTCTTTTCCAGCACCAATGCAGAAAAGCACTTCTTTGTAGGCTTCTCCCTGCACACTCTTGATTACAACTGCTTCTGTTTGCAGCCGTTCCTACAATGTGCGATTCTTACTGCAGTAGTGCCATGAACTGCAGGTTCTGTCCTGACCATCTGTTGCCTTATATGACTGGATGATGTGTATGAGCAAAGCCATGGCTCTTACTAATTACCTCCACAAAGAGAATCGCTGGAAGCATATGCATCCTAGATCGGAGCCCTTAGTAGATACAGTGGTAGCAAGAGAACAAACTTCCACATCTTTGGATCAATGAGGTCTAATCTCTCCTCATCCAGAATTTGTTCCTTTTCACTTTGTGACAGGAAAGCAGGTCCTGTTAGCAGCATGGTGATTGTCAACAGGACTGCTGGTACAGTGCGAGTAGCATGCTCTACAGGGTTATGCTTTGTAAAAACATAATGCCATTGTGATGGGCTTAAAACGTCCCTGATACATTGCACTCTGGTGCTGACGTACACAGAAACGTCTTGTCTGGTTATAGATATATCCCAGAACAACTCTGCTATCCATGTAGAACTGCACGGCATCTATGGTGAAGTCTAGTTCACTTGGAACAATCTCTGCTATCTCTGCAGCTAAAACAGCTGCTCCAAGTTCCAGTCTGGGATTGGTGTGTGCTACTTGTGGAACTAGCTTCGCCTTACCAAGGACAAATCCAGTGTGAGATGCTCCCTCTCTGCCAACAACACTGAGATATGCTACTGCCGCAATTGCCTTGACAGACGCATCTGCGAAAACATAAAGTTCCTTCCTTAAGGCTGTTGAGAGGGTGGTGGCAGTATATGGTCTGAAAATCTCCAACTGCTCAAGATCATGCAGTGATTCCCTCCAAGTGTTCCATTGTTCTAGGGGGGAATCCCAGTCAAGAGCTACACTTCTCAGGAACTTTTCCTGGATGGTGATAGGTGCAACAAACCCAAGCGGGTCGAAGTGACTATTGACAGTGGCCCTCTACGTGTAAAAGGCCTCTTGGTGTCAGCTACATGGAAGAGAAATCCATCGTTCTTCAGGTCCCAGCTAAGGTTCAGGTTGAGGTTTTTAAGTCTTTTGCCCGGTCTTCGATGAGGAATGCATCCATTACTTCCTTGTTGTTGGAAGCAAACTTATGAAGCCTCAGATTTGAGGTGGCGAGCATCACCTGTGTTCGTGCTAACAGGTCGATGGCTCCAGCAGCTGTGGGCATTGATAGAAATCCATCATCAAAGTAAAACTCCCTCTCCACAAATTGGTTGGCATCTGAACCATACACTTCTTCACCGTATGCAGCTGCTCGTCAGAGAGCAGGAGACGGATTGTTTCCGAACACATTTACCTTCATGTGGTATTCACTGATCTCCTTACTAGTATCTTTATCTTTAACCAAAAAAATGAAAAAAATCTCTGTCCTTTCTTACAATGAAACTGTGGAACATCTGTTCGATGTTTGCAGTCACAGCCACTAGTTCTTGTCAAAAACACAATAGGACTACGAGTAGACTATTGTTTGAGTCTGTCCCAGAAAGAAGAACGTCGTTCAGAGAGATACCTTGCTTTCGTGCACTGGAGACAAAGACAACTCTTATTTCACCCGGCTTCTGTGGATGATATACCCCAAAGAAAGGCAAATACCAACACTCCTGGCCTTCTTGGAGGGGAGGGGCTACCTCAGCATGGTCTCAATCGAAGACTTTCTTCATTAAGGTCACAAAGTGAGGCTTCATTTCAGGCTTTTCCAGTAGAAGAGTAGTGTAGAAGAGAAGTTAGACTTTAGTAGACTTAGATTTTAATGCTTGGTCTCTGTTGTTGGGGAATGTCTGGCATGGTGGTCTGAATGGGAGTGGTGCCACCCAATTGTTGCTGTCATCCATCACCATCTCTCCCTCCATGATGTCCAAAAAGTGTCTGTCTTCGACAGACTGTCCTACTTTGTCATCATTCTGTGATCTTTCAAAGACGGTGGCTCATATGGCACAGTCGTTGAAGATGAGAGTGTCACATGTGAGTAAAAATAAATGCTCTGTAATTGTACAGCGCCTTCCCGACCACTCAAAGCGCTTTTACACTACATCTGCATTCACCATTCACACACTGAGCCTAAGTGCTCAAACAGAAACTAGCCGCCAGGGGCAATTCAGGGTTCAGTATCTTGCCCAAGGACACTTTGACATGCAGCCTGGAGGAGCCGGGGATTGAACCGCCGAGCTACCGATTAACAGGCAACACGCTGTATCTCCTTAGCCACATCTGCCCCTTCAGGCAGAGACACAGAACTGGTTAGGACATGGATCAAGAAGAGAAGACGTCCATTGTCAAGAACATTTGTGCAGAAAGCACTCAGAACTGTAGACTTGTGCACTGATCCTAGGCAGACGTCTCCCACCACAACCCAGCCTAGATCGTCTCCATGCATAGGGGGTGTTGCTGGGTCCATTTTGTTGCTCCCACACTTTGAGGACCTGGAATATGTCACGACTCAGGTACTGGATCCAGTGGTGGGATGCGATGAGCAATGGGCTTTAGGTGAGCATGCCACTGTGCTGCCTCAAGAGTTCGTATTTCTGTCCTGTCACTGGGCATATTGTTGCATTCAATCAAAGTCGGCAGTTTAACCTATCGCTCCATCTAAGGATTCCACAATGAAATCTGAACTCTGCTCTCGCAAGCGATCGATTGCTCTGGTCATCTAGAATTACATAGAGCTTCTTTGCCTTCTCTGGATTGCCATCTGGGTAAACCCTAGTTAGGCAGATCTTGGAGCAGTGGATCATCTCCACAAACGTCAGTGCATTTGGAAGTGATAGCAGTTTGAAGCGTTCAGCTTCACCCTCCCTGCCATGCTCAGTAGTGGTTAAAGGGGGTGGTCCTGGATGGAGAGCTGCAATATGAATAACACTGTCACATTATATACATTTGATGGCTGCATTGCAGTTCTAGGCCAGAAGGCCAGATGAGTGGTTGTAGCACAACATGGCATATGCCATTTTCCTTTAAGAATGTCTTGAGCACCTCAAGAGAATTGCTCCTTAACTCCCTGCAACGCCTGAGGGGATGGGGTTTCTTATGATGTGGGCATTTCTTGTTGACATAATCAGAACCACTGCTTACACTGCTCATCTGTTCCACATTATCTGGCAAGACCTCTGTCTTGTGGCTGTAGACTGATCTTTTTTTCATTGCCTTTTAGCTGGCTGCTCCAGTTTTGCCAAACTTTGGTTTCCAGATGAAAGAGCAAAGGTTGAATCATTGCGTGTCCTTGCCTCTCTGCAAACAAAGTCACAGAAGAACAAGAATGGAGAAAAGGCAACACGATGTTCAGCTTTGTACTGAGAAACTTCAACCATCCACTTCTCCTGCAGACCATAAGGCAACTTGTCTATGATGGGTGCTACACCACAAGCAGTGTCAAGATAAGTAACCTTCATATTGAGCGGACTCCACCTCCTGTAGGAGATCACCATGCTCCTGCTGCTTTTTTTGTCTTGTAGTACCCACTGT
>JALXJV020000018.1:358865-453353 GCA_024633595.2 Lepomis macrochirus
CATTGTAGGTTGAAATGTATTTTGTAATAGGCTGTATATTAACATATTGGGAGAAAACTGGTGGTTCTATATAAAATCAGGCGCTGGGCACCAGCCCATCGAAGCATCAAATCTTCGACTAAGTGGAATCAGTCAATTTCAAAAGTATTTAACAGATCAAAAGGAGTCTGACATTGCTAGTGTTGTGAAGGTAAACAATAGGCTTGAAGGTAGGCCTATTGTTTACCTTTGCGATCAGCTGATTGTGCTCTCCAGATGAACTGAAAAGGAGACAAAGGGGATGCAGGGGCAGCACTTTATGGAGAACAAGGAGGAGAAAATACAAATATTTTCTACTCTCTATTGTAATGGGGAATGTGACGTGTCTGGCAAATAAAATGGACGAGCTAAGCGCGCTGACGAGGACACAGCGGGAGTATAGTGAGTGCAGTGTTATGTGTTTTACAGAGACATGGCTGCAAGAACAGATTGCCGACTCCAATGCTACAGTCCCCTGCTTCCAGACGGTACGGAGTGGTAAGAAGAAAGGAGGGGGGATTTCAGTGTTTGTAAACAACAGATGGTGTAATTCTGGACATGTTACTATGAAGGAGTGTTTCTGTAGCCCTGATATTGAACTATTAGCTGTGAGTCTGCGTCCATACTATCTGCCGAGGGAATTAACATACTCCATTATTGTGGCTGTTTACATTCCACCATCAGCTGATGCCAACACAGTATGTGATGTCATCCATTCAGTTACTGCCGGACAACAAGCTCAACACCCGAATGCTTTCATTGCAATTTCTGGATCCTTAAATTATACTGTATGTCTCTTTCTGCTACTCTCCCAACTTTTCGGCAGTATGTTAACTGCCCCACCAGAGACAAAAAACTTTGGATTAGCCTCCTAAACATGACAAAGACATTGGGGATGGTTGAGGACTTTAGTAGGAGCAGGACAACAACATTGAACACCATTCATGTTCTGGGAGAGGAGATGGAGGTGGTTGAGAACTTTAAATACCTGGGTGTATACCATGACAGTGAGGCCGTCTTTAAGAAGGGCCAGAACAGACTCTACTTTTTGAGGAAGCTGAGGTCCTAAAATGTATGCAGCAGTAAGTAAGTAAGTAAAGTTTATTTGTACAGCATGTTTCACAGATAAAAATCACAAAGTGCTTCACAATAAAATGTAACACAACAAAGTAAAATACAATGCATAACAAAAATTTAAATACAAATGGAAAACCATAAAAGAACAAAAACCATAAAAAACCCACGTCTAACTAAAAGCCTGTTTAAATAGCAGCATCTTCATTTGCTTTTTAAAAGAATCAACAGAATTCACACAGTGAAGAAAGGTAGGCAAAGCATTCCACAGCCTAGGTGCCACTGCTTGGAATGAATGATCCCCTCTGGTTTTAAAATGAGTGTAGGGAACCACTAACAACCTCTGACCTGACTACCTCAAACTACGGGTCAAAGTATGAAGCTGTATCAAGTCAGAGATGTAGGGAGGAACTTGACCATGCAGGGCTCTAAAAGGAAGAACCAGGATTTTAAATTGAATTCTATATTGAACTGGTAACCAGTGAAGTGCTGCTAAAACAGGTGTGATGTGCACTCTTTTGTTAATGTGGGTTAAAAGCCTTGCAGCAGAGTTCTGAACAGCCTGGAGACGGTGAAGCTCCTTCTTACTCAAACAAGTAAAAAGACTGTTACAGTAATCTAAATGAGAGGAAATAAAAGCATGAATAATCATCTCCAACTCACCCTTTCACACTATTGTTCTCAATTTGCAAAATATTCCTTAGTTGGAAGAAACAGTTTCTGACTAGTTGTTTAGAGTGTTACTCCAAGGACATAGCAGAATCCAAAACGACACCTAAGCTCTAGACGAGCCTTAGTCACCAATGTGCTGTTTAATCTGAGGGATTCTACTTTCAGGAGCAATAATCAGTGTTGCTGTTTTCTCAGAGTTCAGAAGCAGGAAGTTGTTACATAACCACTGTTTAACACTGGTCAAGCAGTTATTCGAGGAGTTCCATAAATTGTCTTCTTTAACTGAGCAGTACAGTTGAATATCATCCGCATACAGATGGTAAGATACATCACTGAACTGACTAATTATCTGTCCTAGAAGATATAAATACAAAAAGAACAGGATGGGTCCCAAGACAGAACCCTGAGGTACCCCACACAACAACCCTGCAGTTTCAGACATGATCTGATTTATATAAACACTAAAACTTCTACCAGAAAGGTAGGATGAAAACCATTTTAAAACTGATCTAGACATCCCAACCAGATCATGGAGTCTAATATTATGATCAACATTGTCAAAAGCAGATGAAAGGCCCAAAAGAACCAAAACTTGTCACTTGAAACTTTAAGTAATGCAGTTTCTGTGGAATGCTTTTTACGGAAACCAGACTGGAATTTGTCAAACAGCTTGTGATTCTCTAAGAAAAGGATGAGTTGCTTTTTCTAAAATTTTTGACATGAATGGAAGTTTGGATATTGGTCTGTAGCTCTTAGGTTGTAATGGATCCAAACCAGGATTTTTGAGTACAGGTTTAACAACAGCATGTCTGAAAAAACAAGGAACAACGCCAATTAAAGGGTGAAGTATTAATTATCTCTACAATGCAGGGGCCAATAGAATCAAACGCTTGTACAAATAGCACAGTCGGGAGAACATCTACAGGACAAGACGAGGGTTTCAATGTATGTAGCAGAGGTGATGTCCTATAATGTCACAGGTTTAAAAGAGGACTAAGCATGAGCAGGAGACAGGTCACATGCAGAGTTCTGAGAAAGGGACGGTGAGATGTTTGTCCTAACATCTCTAATCTTATTTACAAAGAAGTGAAGGAACTCATTACAATCAGAGGACACAGTTGCTTGATGGGCAGAAGGAGAAACAAGTGCATTTAACAAGATATTAGGATTTTGCTTATTAGAGGTTATAAGCTGAGAAAAGAAGCAAATTCTCGCATTTCTTAGCATCTCATTTAAGGTAACTCTTAGTTCTCTCAGATGAAGCCTATGAACCTGGAGTTTAGAAGATTTCCATAGACGTTCAACTTTTCTACAGTTCCTCCTAAAACTCTGGATTTATTCATCAACCTAAGGTTTTTTATGGGAGACAATGTTTGTTTTCACTGGTGCCACCTTATCTGAAATTGCTGAACACTGATTATTAAAAGACTGGATAAATATATCTGCATATCTGCATCAAACAAGGCAGAGAACCTCTCCGCAGCATTGTGATTAATAATCCGCCTCTGAACCCTCATTCCCAGGGGCAGAGGGTCCAGAGGAAAGTTGATGTCAAAGAGCACACAGCTATGATCACTGACATGAATATCTTCTACTCGAGCATTTCCTATATTCAATTCAATTCAATTTTATTTATATAGTGCCAAATCACAACAACAGTTATCTCACAGCGCTTTTCATAAAGAGCAGGTCTAGACCATACTCTGAAGTTATTTACAGAAGCCCAACAATTCCCACCAAGAGCAGCACTAGGCGACACAGGAAAGGAAAAACTTCCTTTTAAGAGGCAGAAAACTCGAGCAGAACCATGGCTCAGGGTGGGCGGCCATCTGCCTCGACCGGTTGGGGGTGAGGGGAGAGAGAGAGAGAGAGAGAGAGAGCAGAGGGAGGCAACCTACACAGTATACACATAGAGGTACAGACAGTAAAGGTAATGGTGCTATAGACTGAATGAAAAATGGTACAGATATTTATAGTAATGTTAATGATAATGATAATAACAGTAATAATAGCAATACGACTAGTAATAGCTGTTGCAACTGTAACAGAGGGCGTCGAGCAGGAACACGGGGGCAGCAGGAGACTCCCAACCACAGATCCAGACTCCACAGCTCCAGGGCCAGCAACACCCGCAGGAAGCGACAGAAGGAGGAAGCACACGACCACGGGAGAGGGAGAAAAAATTGAGTTAGTAACATGCATTAATGGGATGAGGTTGCATTCAGAGAGAAAGAGAGAAGAGGAGAGAGGAGCTCAGTGCATCATGGGAAATCCCCCGGCAGTCTAGCCTATAGCAGCATAATTAAGGAATGGTTCAGGACTCACCTGAGCCAGCCCTAACAATAAGCTTTATCAAAAAGGAAAGTCTTAAGCCTACTCTTAAATATATCAAGACCAAGTGAGAAGACGAGGTCCAGGGTGTGACCCTGAATGTGTGTGGGTCCAGTAACATACTGAGTAAAATTAAAAGAGTCTGTGAGGGATAGGAGATCTGCAGCTGTGTTACATGCAATATCATCAATTCGGGTTAAAGTCCCCAATAATTAGGACCTTCTCCAGTTTGATGATAGACGATAAAAAGTGAGTAAAATCAGTAAGAAAGACGTCAGCCGGGCCAGGAGGACGGTAAAAACACCTACTTTGAGCATCTGTGATTCAAAAGAAGATAAACTTTCAGAGTTTATAGCTCTACATAAGAATCTGTCACGATGCACAACAGCAAGCCCACCACCGCGGCGTGCCATTTGGAGCGTCCCAGTAACAGAGCAGCCAACAGGACAGAGTTCATTTAAGTGAACAAACTCATTTTCCCTTTGCCACGTTTCAGTTAAGAACATAAAATCCATATTCTCACTGGTAAAAAGCTTGTTAAGAATAAAAGTTTTGTTAGAAATGGAACGAACATTGAGCAAGGCAGTGGAACGATGACGGCAGGCCAGCATCCACAACAGCTGATGGTCATGTGATCTCCAGCTGCAGCGAGCGGTCAATTGCTGGTCAGACAGCACAGTAACCATCGGTATTGGCAGGTCCATGTTCCCATCAACATGTCGCTGGGACAGGTTCTCCTCCGACGGGTAGAGACATCCCGGGGTGCTGCAGCTGGGGAGGATTTCCACCTGCATCCAGGAGGGAAACCAACCATTTGTTCATTCGTTCCAGTGAGGCCAGAGCATCCCCATCCATGAAAGTCGCCGCATCTTGACTTGAGCGCCAGCTCTTCAGCCCCTTCTCCTCTGTCTCTTATTGGGATTACCATGTTGTATACGTTCTATCAGTCTGTTATCAAAAGCGCAATTTTCTTTGCAGACATCTGCTGGGGCAGCAGCATCAGAGCCAGAGACAGCGGGAGACAGAACATGCTAATAAAGAAGGCTGGCTCTGTGCTGGGGGCTGCTCTGGAGCCCCTGCTGGTTGTGAAGAGTGCAGTCAGCTGGAGACTCCTACAACTCTGATGTAGCAAGGACTGTTACAGAAAGTCATTCCTACCATTGCCATTACAATACACAACAACTCCCCTCTGTACAGGGAGAGGAGACTGAAGGACATGTAAATGTTAAGGGCATTACACTACAGTTTTTGCAATCAATCTATCAATCAATTTATCCATCTTTCTAGACAAAAAAGTGGCATTTTTTGTAGAGAATTTGTGTAGTTGAAGAGGTAATAGACATTGACGATGATGTTACAGAACAGCAACATACTACAATGTATACAAAGGACAAAATCACTGTATGCACTTGTGTCAAAAACACTATGCAGTAGGTTTAATGTAGACTTTGAAAAGAAGGGTGCACAAAGAAAGACTTGGAGAATCACAATGTACAGAATGTGAAGTAAGTTGGTAAAGGATTTACTTCAATGTCAGAGTATATTGAGAAGCATGTCGGATATTGCACTTCACACAGAGTTTCAGGCTTGACATATTTCTATATAGTGATAAAAGATGGCTGAAATACAGTTCTAAGAGCACATTGTGATATGAAGGAATATATTTGAAGCACTGTGAGAATAATCATTTTGAGCTGGTTTGTGTCAAACACATTGACAAGCAGGTTTGCTTTGATTTGTACAAAGTTGAAACAGAACAGTACTGTGAATATTATTGATTGAAAAAGATTTCAAATGAAAATTAAAGCTGCAAGCATCGTTGGGCGGGCTATGACGCACGTCAGTAGGGGTCGGAGAAAAATTCGATTTTTAGATACATCGCAATGCAGAGGTGGAAGATTTTGAATCGATTAACAAATGTCTAAAAATTGATTATTTACATGCTAATTGACAACATAATGTTGACGGAATGCAAAAGGCGGAACTCGTGGAAGTGCAGCGCCCGGACCGTCTGTGGAGCGCACACAACAGTGTTCCCCCTGTATTCGGCACAGCAACACTGTGGAATGAATAACCAGCCTACTTAAATGTCACACAATCATTAATATCAATTCGCAAGTAATGATTTAACTCGATTACTTTTGCTTTCTCCTTCAGTTTCAATAGGGTCCTCGCATGCCCTTAATTATATGCCAGACAAAACTAGTCATCATTGTTATTCTGTTGATTCAGTTTTAGATCAACCTTGCAAAGAGCTTTTAAAAAGCCAGGCTGACATGATATAATCTTCTCCACACCCATATCTTCATTTAAGTATTAATTAATGCAAAGATGAATCATGTGGAGTAATATCAAGTGAGAAGGCCTTATCTGAAGTTTTTTTGGGAGTGAGTGATGACATGTCTAGTTTGAGCTATTATTGGGCTCACAGCAGTGAATGCACCTTCCTCCAGACAGAAAAGAAAGAATACCCTTCATACATTGATTTGTACACAGATTACACTCATGTTAGCTGTATACTGGTTACATGTGAGGACAAAAGTAATTTTGTGGACAGCAGCTGAAATGTTAATGTGCTGTTTAGTGGTTGCAATGGATACCATGGTAGTGCACCTGCATTTGTCTATTTTTACCTGACAATTACAGCAGCAAAGTGCCAAGCCAAAGCGCGTCATGCCGTGTACACTTCACACAGCTACAATTAGGACTTGTCTTTCCCACTGAGCAATTTTGAGTTGTAGCACACTTCCTGTTTGTGTCTTTACTGCCAACTTTATCACATACAAAATGCTCTGCAAAGAACTGCAGGAATGTTCAAAGCATTAATTCAGCCAAAAATGCTTTTATTGAATGCTATTCAACCCTCTTGTATTAATGCTTACAATAATAATAATTCACAGTACATGCTTTACACTGAACATATTCAGCTCATCGAGGTCTTTGAACCTGAATCCAGATAATAAGACCTGTTGTCTTTGTGTCACACCTCAAAATATACATGGGTTTAAATGTTAAATGTTCAATTTAAATGTGCTTCTTGAATGGGATTGAGACAAACCTAAATGTAAAATTCAGTCAGGACAACTTTCATCAAAGAAACTGATATTTGCGCCACTGTAGCTATGTTTGGCAGTATGGCTTATTTCACCTTCCTGCCCATCAATGTGCACACATGGAAAGCCTGAGGTAGAGAGCAGTAGTAACCACCCCCTTGGTACAGAACAGAACAGGCATTTTTACCACATTACATGATTAATCAGATATGGCCTTAAAGGCGGAGCTGGAGTGGTGGCGGGTTATGAGCTGCTTGTGGAACAGTGTAAATAATTAACATATGTTTATGGTTAAATTCCTGTTAAACTTGGGACTACTAACCATGGTCAATCTACTCAGCTGTATTTTATTTTTAACATAAATTCCCAGCAAAAGGAAAGTTTTGTGCTAAATACGGTGCATTATGGGTGACCCACAGTAAATGGGAATGCCATGCTATGGGTAAGTTGGGATGCTCTCTACATATTAAAGATAGGGTACGCTAGTTGCTTTTAAAACACTTTTTGTCATATTTGTTGAAACTGTCTATATACAACAATTGTTGGGCTTCTGTAAATAACTTCAGAGTTCGGTCTAGACCTGCTCTTTATGAAAAGCGCTGTGAGATAACTGTTGTTGTGATTTGGCGCTATATAAATAAAATTGAATTGAAAATTGAATTGAATACACCAATGCATATTAAAAAGTTAGGTGCTCTGAAAAAGAGAGTATAAAAATTGGCTGTCTGTGGTCCCCTCAGGGCTGCATTAAACACAGCCACTCGTTCCATTCGGACTGAATGCAATGATTGGCTGGCCGACTGTCACTCTCCCTCGCTGCCATGGCTACCAGGCCTACTGCTACAGGAGCTGCCCCCATGTGCGCCGGTCAGCTCGCTCAGATGTGACAAGCGAGCGGTCAGACCAGTGGGTGATACCTGCATGGCTTTTCAACAATAGTGACAACTGAGGAACACCAAGGGGCTGACACTGCGTGGTGGCTTTATTTCTGCTGGACAGGTAATCTGGGTTTTATCATTTTGATGGTAATTTGTTACTTTAATTGCTAGCAAACGTAGCTACCTACGCATAGAGCTAACGGTAGCTACCTACTTAGCATACAGCTAACTGTTGCTACTAGTGCAGGCTGGTGTAGGAGCCAGAGTAGAGACGAATTATATCCAGCTGTAGCTGAGCTGGAACACAGCAGCGGAGCTGTGTTTTCCGACGCTAACATTAGGTAAGACAATGTAAGTGTAGACTGTGCCACTTTAGTTATTCACCATATAGGTTTATTGTTATACTATGTTTACACCTAACCTTACGTTATGTTTACCTTGTATCTAATCTGTTTGTGTGATTATCTTGTGTCTGCAGTTGATGTTTGACTGAATGTTACTCTTTTACAAATATGGTGATGTAGCTGTGTGTTTGTAGTTATGAGAAAGACATTTAAACGTTAGTGTACATAAACAATAGTGGCTAAAGGTCCCGAAATATCTGTGTTTCTGCTATATAAGCTATTTATAATATAGTTTGATATTGTTCATAGCTAAACCTACTGTGTGAAAACCTTTTGTAATTGCTGCTGTTACTTGTTGATGCAATTACTTATTTTACCAGAAGTAAAAAAAAGTCCTGTATGTTTTATTTATACTGTGCCCTCAGGTCACCTGCAGATTTTGAGTCTTTCATAGCCCTGTGCTTCTCACCAGTATACTGAGATCAGATTATGCTGGTCCACAGTCCAGCCAGGAGAAAAGCTGATGACACAGTTCAGTATGTTATTGTTGTATTATGAGTACTCCTCTGCATTTTACTCAATACATTTATAAGTGAAAAATATTAAACAGTATGAGGAATACTGATAGATGGTGCTGATTTATTGTTTTGATTGCATTTTATGTGGAAATGTACACTTGCTTAAAAGTCAGCTGTACAGCTTTGACGTTCACGAGTTCACCTTATGAAAATCAGTAATGAAGCGAGGTGAGCCGTCAGGTTTTGCTTCAACAAGACAGAGTGAACTCCATGAACTAGAACTGGGTTCAGCAAACCCATTCTGAAGAAGATATTTTACCTCTCCTTTCATCAGTTCATGTTTAGTCTGGTTTGCATGGTACGGTTGTTGTTTTATGGGGCGCAGGTCAGTGAGTTCAATATCATGCTTTATAACAGTTGATTTGGTCAGCACATTACTGAACAAACAGGTAAAGTTGTCGACAAGGTCAATTACATCCTGTCGATGTTTAGCAGGTACTACTCTGCTATCGCCTCTGAATTAGGGAGACGTGTGCCTAACTGGACTGGATGACGTGGCCACAGGTCATCACATCGGAGGAGAGCGCAGGATCAGTTACGATTAGTGCAGCGCTCTGGGGAGGCGAGGTAACAAGTGAAGGATCAGGTTCACCTACAGAGACGTTTTTCTCATCCTCTCTAGGTTGATACAACTTGAGCATGTTGATATGACAACACGCATTTTCCTCCTTTGCTCAGGAGTACTGAGAACATAGTCCGTGTCACTGAGGCATTCGCGGACTTCATATGGACTCGTAAATTTAGCAGCGAGCACTGACGCAGGCGTGGCAGTAATGCCAGTACCAGATCGCCAGGGTGAACAGCGAGCTACAGCAGAACGGTCATAGTGACGCTTCATCACTCCTCACGAGTGAGTTAGTGACTGTTTAGCGTGTGCGTTAGCTATGTGTAGCCGCTCACAGAAGTGGCTGACATAATCCAATACATTACTGACCGATGAGAATTTGAGAGACATAAAATGTTCATGTAACATTTTAAGCGGGCCATGGGGGGTATGCCCAAACACAAGCTGAGTAGGACTGAAACCCAAAGACTCCTGAATGGCTCCTGAACAAAACAAACGGAACCCCTTCATCCCAATCAGTTCCAAGCAATATTTACGGAGCATAGACTTGAGAGTCTAATGCCATCGCTCCAGAGCCCCTTGGGACTCGGATGATATGCAGAGGAAACAGCATGCTTAACATTTAATGTGCTGAGTACTTGTTTAAAGAGTTTGGACTGAAAGTTAGAACCCTGGTCTGACTGGATCACACGTGGAAGACCAAAGGCAGAGAAGAACTTGGTGAGGAATTTAACTACAGCTTTGGCTGCAATGTTACAAAGTGGAATCACTTCTGGAAAACGAGTTTCTGCGCACATAATGGTGAGTAGATATTGGTTTCCACTTTTGGTGCGGGGTAACGGACCCACACAGTGTATTATCACTCGGTCGAACGGCTCTTCTATTACAGGAATAGGATGCAGTGGGGTAGGAGGGACTGTTTGGTTTGACTTTCCTGCTATCTGACACACATAGCAGCTACGGCAGAACTTCGCTACATCTGACTTTAAACCTGGCCAAAAGAAGTGCTTAAGAATGAGCTGAGAAGTTTTTGTTACACCTAAGTGTCCTGACCATTTGCTTTTGTGCAAGACTGATAACACATGCTGTCTATAAAAAGCAGGCACGACTACCTGGTAAAAAACATTCCAATCAGCATCAGTATCTGGGAGAGTGGACCACCTGCGAACTAAGACATCTTTGTCTAGCAGAAAAGCCACTTTTTCCACACTTGCTTTATCGTTGTCACTTACCACACTTCTGCAACAACGCTGCAGTGTTGGATCTTCTCTCTGTGTGTTCGCCAGACGCCCTCGCGTAACTGGAAGTGAAATTGATCTCGTGTCTCAACCGCCTCAGGCATTTGCGCAGCTGTCTGCTTCTGGACTTCTACCACCTCATTTTCACCCCAGTAAAAGTACAATACCCTGAATTGGAAGAGCGTCATACACAGCAGGAAAAAAACCCGTACCTAACCCAGATTGAATGTGGATGCCGTGCACGGGACGTGGAATCTAACTCATCGCAATGCTGCGGAGCACTGAAGCGAAACCACGAGCTGAATGTTCAGAAAAAGGCAAAGCAGATGTCAAAATTACTGACTGGGAACACGCAGTGTCCCTCAGTACCCAGGCAGGCAGGCCAGTGATTGAAATGGATGCATCAAAAACAAACGGCTTAAAGCAGGCATCCAACTCATCGCATTTGTTAACCTCAGTTTTTGTACTGCGCTCAGTTTTAATTAGGATTTTAGGCTGGGAAGACCGTGAAGACTATTCTTTATGTTTTGAGGCCAGACAGGTAGCAATAACATGACCGGTCAGGTGACAGTAATAACATTTTCTCTCCTCTGAACCCAGAATTGCCCCTGGTGGCTGTTCCGCCAGTTTATGAATGTGTATGAATGTTAGCTTCCGTTTGAGCACTTAGGCTCAGTGAGTGAATGTGTGTGTGAATGGTGAATGGAGATGTAGTGTAAAAGCACTTTGAGTGGTCGAAAAGACTAGAAAGGCGCTATACAAGTACAGAGCATTTACATTTACATTTGTTGCTGCAGCAGCTAGAGTTGTTACCTTCTGTTCATTTAGGTACACAATGATGCGTTCTGGCAGACACTTTTTAAAATCCTCAACCAACAGCAACTCTCTCAGAGAATTAAAGTTATCAGCAGAACAGGCCACTTATGAAATCGCACACCCTTCTGTCGTGCAAACTCAGTGTAAGTCTGGTTCTGTAACTTCCTATGACTCCTAAATTTCTGCCAATATGCCTCAGGAACTCGTTCATAAATACGAAAAATGGCAGCTGTGCCATTTCACTTTGTCCAGTCCCCGCTACACGTAAAGCATATGAATCAAGTGTGTCACATAGTTTGACCCTTTCATGTGGCGTATGTCCAAACAGTATGACTTTAACATAAGAGACCATCCAAATAATTGCGGATTGAGACACTTCAAGGAAATGAGAAATTTCAGAATTATTATCCATAAAACCACAGCAGACACCCCTGAACCACATACACATGAAAATGATTTAACGCCCACACTAAAGCGTGAGTCTCTCTAAGAAATTTAACAAGCATCAACTTAACTGCTTGTTAAATTTCTTAGAGTAGAAACCTACAGGTTTGTCCACACCGTGACTGTCAGATTGCATCAATACTGCACCTGCCCCAATGTGACTGGCATTCATCTGCAGACTGAACAACTTCAACTCAAGGAGCGGCACGCACTGGAGCACTACAGAGAAGTTCTTTGGCATTCTGAAAAGCCTGCTGACAGACAGAAGACCACACAAATTTAATATTGCCTTCAACAAAACAGTGAGAGGAGCAAAAACAAAGGAAAAGTTCCGACAAAAACTGCAGTAGTAACTCAGCATCCCCAAGAACCTCAGTTCTATTTTAGCTGCTGGAGGAGGAAACTGCTCTACTGCCTGCACTCTCAACGTCTATCAGTGACTGACCAGAAGAAACCATTTGCAAGCACCACATGCTTGACCAACTCTGTCGTAGATACATCTGTTATACTTGACAAAGTTCTGATTTCTTTTTACATTCTGGAGAAGAAATTGAATAATTCTCATCTGAAATCTTCCTCTGCACTGGCTGAGGACCTGAGAATCTAGCATTAAAAGGTGAACCCACAACTGGCAAGACAGCCAGAACTTGGTCACCAGGACTGAAATTGCGCCGCTCAACCCGTCTCTCATCAGCACACTTCATTCTGTAGCCAACTTCTTTCTCGCCATTTCACCTGCAACATACCGCTTTTGTCTGAAACCACTGACATAGTCAATCAAGTTTTTGAGAGGATCACTGTTTTAACGTTTTTACCACTTATTTGTGTAAATGTACTTTGACACATCGCTTTTTAGCCTAGGCCAAAAGAAATACCGCAAAATATGGCCATAAGTCTTCCTGACCCCCATATGCCCTGATTGATCATAAAACCACTGTAAAACCAAGTCATGAAATTCATCTGGTACCACAGTTTGGAATGTTGGACTGTTCAAACCAAACTTACCACAGGACATCCACTTTCTTACCAGCAGATCATTCTCCAAGAAATAGCCATGTGCTTCTTCTCTGCAATAGGAACCGCAGACACCAACAAATCTTTAATAGAGTGGTCTGACCTCTGCTCTGCCAACAACTCTGTGCATCAAACAGACAATGGAAATTCAGACAAATTCACACATGGTTTGTCTTTAATACTCATGCAACCAGAACCATCATTAGCACAAATCCCAGTGCACGTCACAGCACACAGCCAAATCTGGACCAACAGGCGGAGATGGCGGATCATCCGGCCACACACGTGCACCAGCCAACCCATTCCCAAGAACGAGATGGAGTCCTTTCACTTGCAATGTTGGGCATACTGCGATGCCCACCTCCCCTTGGACCAAGTCTGAAACGAGATGCAATCTGTGCACTGGAGCAACGAAACAGACAATCCCATTCCCAAAACTGGATCCGTCTCACCAGTATCAGATTCTTTTGAAAAAGGAAGAACTGAATCCAGGATAAACAAACCCAATGCACCTGAATCTCTAAAAATCTTAGTAGGCACTTTCTCACCGTCTTCAGTAAGAGTAACAAATCCACTTGACACAAAATTCAAATATGCCGCATCAATTTCATCAGCAGACTCTTCACATACCGAAGATGGCAGATCCATACTCACTCTTGCAGAATGACAGACTCTTTCTGATTCACTCCAACCGTGTTACCTTACCTCTTACTCCAGGCTTACATGAACCTGCAGACCAAAACCCACAGCCACTAGCATAGCCACCAAAGCTGTTTGTGTCTCTCCAATCACTGCAATGAGACAAAACATACTGATCTGATAAAGCAGCTGCTCCACTGAAAGATTTTACCTGTTGCTCATTTAAATATGCAGAGATACATTCAGGATCTTTAAACAGTTCTAAAACAATAAGATTGCACATATCATTAAATGTTCTTACATCAGAAGCTGTATACCAATGATTAAAGAAATTCAGCAAATCACTTGAAAATTCAAGGTGGGTCTGTTTATCTTCTTTCCTGCTCATTTGAAACCGCTGGCGATACGCTTTGGGAAACATCTCATAAGCCTTAAGAACAGCAGCTTTCACTGACTCGTAACTAACGCTGTCTGCCACAGATAAAGCTGAAATTGCTTCTTACGCCTTACAAGTCAAAACACATTGCAACATAAGTGTGCGATCCTCAACAAGCCCCGTCCATCAGCTAACCTTTCAAACTGTAAAAAAAAAAAAAATGTCTCAGGGTCTCTCTCATTGAACTTTGGAAGAAGCCGCAAACTAGATCCTAAATCAAACTGTGGAATACTTTTAACAGTACCTGCCTCTGCAGCTGTCAACACATTCATCTCGGACAAGGGTGTCTTCAAAACAGATTTAACTGTGTCTTTAAGCTTTATGTCCCTAATCTCAATCTTATAGTAATCTGCAATTTTTAATCATCATCATCTACAAGAGTCATTTTACCAACAGAAAGTACGGTAGTTAACACACAGGATGCCAAACAAGGAGCATCCCCACTATCTACCAACCCACACACTAAAGTAACTCACCCCTAGTCTTCATGTGGTTAATTGTGGTGGGTATTTATGCACTATAGACTGCTGGCGTGGTAGAGCGACCTTTCCCACTGCCACGGACATGCTCCCAAGACTGACCTCTCTGACCCCAACACTACAGGAAAAAAAACAACCAGTGAAACTGAAAGGAGCAACACTCTCATGCTTAACATGGGAAAATATCTTCAGAAAATATCTTTGTTTGGCCGAGGAATGGTAGGTCTGAGATCAGAATGTCTTTCAAAACAGTGTTCTATATCCAGCCAAATATCATCTGACGGGTTTGGTTGAATCCACTTTGGTATGTACTGAAGCTGATTTGCCAGTAAATAATGGTAAAAATTTGGAGCATCCAGGGCTCCTTGTGTCTTTGATTTTTGCAGAGTAATCAATTTGATTCTTGGTGTTTTGTTCTTACTATAAAATTTTGAGATGATGGTCTGGTGTTTGATCAGGAATGCCAGTAAAAAAGACATCCCTCATGCTGCGTGCGAGAAGGTCCAGAATGTTCTCTTTCATAAGTTTGTTTTCTGCACTGATAGAGGTGAGCTGAGTGGGGAGTGTGTTGACGGAGTGTTTTAGTGAGTCATTTTCTCTGGCGAGTGTTTCAATTTGGCCCTTACTGAATTCCAGGCTGTGGCGCAATGCCTCACTCACCTCACCTCTGCACAGCATGGAGGTTTTGGGGATGTGGATGGACTTGTACCTGTACTGGAGAGGGAGTAAGGATGGATTCTTTTTGTGTTTGGAGTAGAAATGGATTTGGGTTTTTTGCTGTTGTCTGTTTTGTCCGTATTCATGTTGCAAAGTCGATGAATACTTCCAAGTGATCCAGGTCTCTTGATGTTATAGTCCGGTTTGAGTTTAACTGTTTATTCAAACAAATAGGTCTCAGGGCTAGGGCTCTCTCCAAGTCCGGGATTGTTAGGAGATCCAGGGGCTGGGACGTGTCCAGGCTGCGGGCGAAACAGGGAGATCACTGGCTGGTGGTGGCTGAGGCGGAGGGAGTCTTCTGGGAGAAGCAAAGGAAGAAAAAGGTTAGTCAGAGGCAACAAACTGCTAAGGTTCGAGAGATCAAGGGTTGGCTGACTCGACATACGCGAGGTGATTCAACGATCCGGCAGTGACTGGATGTCTGAGCCTCTTTTTTAAGCGGTGGTGAATGAGCAAAGCAGGTCAGGTGTGCTAAGTGCATATGGGATTCAAGTGAGTGCAGAGCCTGCAGCAGAAACGCCCCCAGCCCCCGGACTGGAGAGAGAGAGAAGGGGAAAACAGAGACAAAACAAACACACTCATATCTGACAGACACCCACCACAAAAAAAGGTTCACAGCCTAGTGACAGTAAACCTCCCCCAACGACCACCACCTGGCGGCTCACCAGGCTTCCCAGGGTGTCTCTATTGAAAATCCTTCACCAGGGCAGGGTCAATGATCTGGCACCCAGGGATCCAGCACCTCTCTTCAGGTCCGTACCCCTCCCAATCAACGAGGTACTGGAAACCCCGGCCCACGACGTCGAGTGTCCAAAATCCTTCGAACAGTGAAGGCCGGTGAATTGTCGATGATCCGGGGGGTAGCAGAGGGGTGATGAGGATGGGTTTGATGCAGGAGACATGGAAAGACGGATGGATTCTGAGGGAACGGGGAAGCTTGAGGCGCACGGTGACCGGGTTGATGATCCTCTCAACAGGGAAGGGGCCGATGAATCTAGGTGACAGTTACTTGGAATCGGTTTTGAGGGGAAGATTCTTGGTAGAGAGCCAAACCTTGTCACCCACGGAGTATTTCAGGGCTGGAGTGCCCCTAGTTGGCCTGATATTGGTAGCGGCCAGAAGCCTGAAGTAGGGATGCGCGGGCTCGGTGCCAGGTCCGGTGGCAGCGTCGAATGTGGGTCTGGACAGAGGGTACCATAACATCCCTTTCCTGTGAGGGAAACAGAGGAAGTTGAAAACCATACAGGCACTGTATGGTGCCAAAATCAGTTCAGTCCAATTCAGTTCGACAAAAGCAGTTCAGTTCAATTGTCCTCTGAAGCAAAGAAAAAACTGCACATCCAATAACAAAAGTTGTTCCATTACTTAAAAACAAACATTCATTCAGCAAAACAAACAAAAGCACACTGCTCAAAAATTGGAGAGAAAAAAAGGTGTTGTGCGGCACTGCTGGACTGTTAATGGGTTCTGGAGCGGTATATTGGGTGGCTTATTCGCAGAGGTGCGGATGAAGAAGAGCCGACATACGCTGGGATTAGGGATTAAACGTCCATAACTGGTTCAAGTATACTATACTGAGTGTGTTGGTCCAACGTTCGCAGCTCTCCTCCTTAGGCAACTGCCCCTTCTTCCCACCACACACAAAACTTTTCAGCACTTCTGTGCTTTCGTAATCTGGCCAGACTCCGTGTCAGCCCCAGCGCTCAACGATTCAGAGATCTAACTACAGAGTGAGTATGAATGGGCTATATGAATGGGTGGTGGTCACAGGTGTTTCAGCGTATGAATGGGCGGTGTTCATGGGTGGTGCAACCTGAAAGGTGCAGGTTGTCACAACGTGGTTTTATCAGCTTCCTTAATAAATTTCAATCGTCGACAGAAGCACAAAACAGGGAGACAGTTACCAATGAATGTTTAATTATGAGCTTCGTTATTTGAGTATGGATAAATAAAAACTAAAGACTTCTTCCCATAATATTATGAGAGCTATGCAATCATCCATAGATGGGCATTTGATTCCCCCAGGAAGTGAGAAATCGATTAAAACTGGGTGGGCCCTCGCACATGAAGCGTGTCTGGGAGTGCTTTGCCACCCAGCCACGGATATGCCATTGAAGATAGACTCTCAAGCTTTACAGCATCATATCATCAATTTGTTATGGCTTTGTTGAGTGAAGTAGATATAGCCAACCTGCAACAAGTGGTTCATCGTAGCATAAAAGTAGTCACTTTCTTTTGGCAGTAGGTGGCTCTATGACTGAGTAAATATTGACTTAGACGTGTTCAGGGTGGGACTCTTATCATACATGTAAAGTTTGGTGAGGATGTGAGCATGTACACTGAAGTTACAAGAGCTTCCTGTTTCATGGCGTGTCGTCGATTTTGGATGCCACACCACAGGTTCCACAAAAACTCACTGTTTGTACAACTTTTAATTTTCAATGGGATTAGATTGCACAGTCTTCACAAAATCTGAAGTTGATCGGACTGATTTTCTAGTAGGGGTTAGGGTTAGGGCCTATAAAGGACAGAGCCTTTAAATCACCAAAACCTACCATTGAGTCCTTAATGGCTGACTTCCTGTTTGGTTTAGGCAATGGCACTAAGGTTTTTTGGTACGCCTGGACATGATACATGTGCCACAGAAATTTTGTACATGTAGGTAAAAAGTGCCACAGGGGCTACTTAGTTAAGGTCACTTCCTGTTGCCAGCAGGTGGCGCTATGACTATGGGTATATATATGGGTACATAGTACATATGTACATATGTTTAGGGTGGGACTCTATCTTATCCAATATATAAAACTTGGTATACCAAGTTTCTGTGTCACGGCGAAGTGTTTAAATTTGTCACCACTGCCACCTTGTTAACTGAAAACTCACAAATTTTACAACATGGAATAATCATTGTGTTAAGGGTTTTCTAGGACAGTTTTGAAGTTGTTCAAAAGGTGAACAAAAACTCACCATTTGAACAACTTTTAATTGTGTGTGGGTTTAGACTGCACAGCAAAAATTTTAAATTGATCAGACTAATTCCCTAGGAAGAGTTTGTTAAAGTACGCACTTTGTAAATGCTGAAAATTGGGTGTAAAATTGCACCTTAAATTCAAAATTGCTGACTTGCTGTTGAGTTTAGGGTATGGATCCTTGAGGCTTTGTTGTTTGTCTTGATATGATACATGTCCCCAAAAACATTTGTGCATGTAGGTTGAATGTGGCGTGGGGCAAATTTTTTCACATTTTATAAGTAGCGCTATGGAGCCATTTTGCCACGGCCATGCTCGAGACCCTTAACACTTTGGCAACCAAGGCAGGCAAGGTAAAAGCCCCTGAACCAATCCTGCAATAAAATATTTGACAAGAAGCGATTGGAATGCTTTCCCAGAGCTCTCTAGCAGCTCAGGGAGAGATTCGAGCAGGAAAAGGAACGAATGAAACCCTGGAGGAGACTGGAACTCCACTTTCCAGCACTCTCCGCGGGAGGGTAATGCCATCGATTTTGCCATTTCGCGTCGCAGGCGTTGTGGAGGGTGCCAAACCGGACCTCAGGGCTTGGATGTAGAGTTCATGCTAGCTTTTCTTATTTCAGGGTTTCTGCAGGTTTCACCTAGTCAAATTTCTGACTTTTTAAGACCTTTTTAAGACCATTTTGAATGAAATTTAAGACCTATATCCCAACATCAAAAAAAGAAAACTTACAAAGGAAATGCAGTCACAAAATGACTTGCAAAGTAAATAAATGCATTCAAATGTATCAGTACTGAACACGTTAGATGTATTGTCGAAAAACTCATACAAACATGTCGGCATGAGTTTGTGGATGTGTGAGTGAGTGATTGCGAGTGTGTGTGCATACTACAGTAAACTGCAATGTTCTGTTTTATTGGATTTCATTCAGACTTCAGCACGAACAGTCCCATTTCTTTAAAAGTTAGGTATGTCTTGCTAAAACATAATATTCCAAAGTGTGTAATGTAGGTACTTTTATCATTCCCGCACATGAATGAATAAAAAGCTGATGGAATCACTTCCTTAAATTTAGCTACAGCACTATCAGATTGACGTCTCATTTAGAAATGTTTGCCTAATGGCGTGTAGTCCAGCAATAGGAATGCAAAAGTTATCAAATAGTGGTCAGATAAAAATTAACACTCTTGTGTTCAATTTCAATACCACATGCCAGAACGAAGTCGAGGGTGCGGTTATGACAGTCAGTCGCTTCATGAACACTCTGACAGAAGCCAGTTGAATCTAGTAGTGAGATAACTGCGGTACGAGGGTTGTCATTCTCAAAGTCCACATTAAAATTTAAATTCTGATCCATGGTGTTAGATATTTTAAATGATTTTTTTGAAGTTTGCTGGTAAAACAAGATTGCATTGTGCAGGCAATGTGTATGTTTATTTGACCACGGCAATATACAAGATTAATACATTTTGTTGAGATGGAGTGTATTTGCTGTGCAGCAGGCAGTCATCCAGATGTTATTAAGCTTTCTGCATTGCTTCATTTATTGTAAAACAATAACAAAGGATTGACTTCATAGATTACACTCCAGATGCAGACCCATATTCATATGCAGTTCTGCTTCTTGGTTGGCTGGTTGGTTGAATGATTGGCTAGTTGGCTGGTTGGATGAAATAAGCTGCAGATCAGCAGTATTGAGTTAGTTGAATCTGGTAGAATCTATTAGTTGTGCAATTTCAAGTTAATGTGCAAATAGAGCCGACATTATCAGCTGGCTGCACACCTGGAGAGAGAGAAAGAGAGGGGGAGAGAGAAAAAGAGAAGAAAGGAAGAGAGTGAGCAGTGAGATGATGCCTAATGTGGTGTGTAATGCTGTTTTTCTGTCTGTGATTGGCTCCATTTAACCCTGAGTAACCCTCCCCACCACCATCACCACCACCTCTTTGCCAGCCAGTTGGGTGACTGGCTGAGTTGCTGCCAACCTATACGGCACGTAGATCGCATATGAGGAATGTACTTTTGCAGCTATCGCTACCTGCTTTTGGAAGGAAATTCATCTTTATCTGTCCTGACCCAGTCGCTGTTACCTGGCCGTGCTGTCAGCCACATCCACTGTGAATCAGCACAAACCAGAACCCAATCACTGGTCACACAGAGGGAGATTTGGATAAGAGGACGGAAGGGGAAAAGGTAGAGCGAGAGAAAGTGACATTTATTTTGATACATATATCTCACACAACACCCACATCTGATACAATAAACTTCCAATGCTCAGTTTACAAAATCATTGAGATATTAGAGTGAGATTGTTGTGGTACAGCTGCAGATGCCATTTACTAGCAAAAAAAATATTCTGAAAAGGTTGATTTCGTTCGTAAATGTAGAGTAGCCTCCACTGTCAGCTATCATATTCATAGCGGATTAATTGGGTGAGTAATAAAACATTAGGCATGCTGAAGTGATCATTCATAACTACATTTAACTGGTCCCAAAAAGAAAGGAACTCTTACAGTCCATCAGGGATGTGGGGGCAGACAGACAGCAGAGTACACACTGGTTCGGTGTCATTCAATTTAAAATATTGTGTTTCAAAGTACATTTTCTAAGGGACTCTCATGACACCCATGTGATGTGATCTCAGCCATGTAAAATTTCAATCTGTAAAGCATCACCTTCTTAAGAATCCTCTTACCAAGTTTCTTTGACAGTCCCCTAATTACTATTTACCTGGTAAATATATGGTAAATTATAGTATATTGTTAGGTAATTACCACTGGCAAACAAGTAAGTGAATACAAAGCAACTACAGCTGAAATACTAAATACTAAAAAAACCCTCAAATATGACAGATCAACTCAACTAAGTGTAATTGAGATTAGTTTAGGTTCGTAATAACAATAACATATAATTGTGTACTACAAGGAAATTTGGCAACCATATCAGCTGAAAGGAAGCAATTTTACAATTTTTGTTAAAAAATATTGTCGTATATTGTATTCGTTTAATTTACTCATTATTTTTATTTCAATTGAACACAGAAGTACAGTACCTGTCACAAAAACATTTCACTGCGCATCTTGTGTGAGTATGTGACAAATAAAAACTTTTGAATCTTCCATCGTTTCCTTGGTAATACCATGTTCTTACTATATCCTTTAGTACTTACTTTAGCCTTTTATAGAATATCCTGATGTCCATGGAGTTCAAGTGAACTTGTACCATATTGGTAAATTGTCATGTTTATATGGTAAATATGTGTTTTGATGCATAAGGGAAAAGGGAATGTTGATTAGGGCTGTGCAATTATCACGATTTTGAATTAGGTTCAGATTATAAAAACGTCTCGGGTTATATATGTAACCCTGGTTCCCCGAGAAGGGGAACGAGACACTGCGTCGGTTATGACACTATGGGAACGCCTCTAGGCTTATCAGGTCTGAATGTGAATGAAACTACTCCAATCCTATTGGCAGTTGCTAGAACGGTAGGATATGACGGTGTAACCGGAGGCGTATATAAGCACACCGGCACCAATTACTCATTAGCTTAAACTATGAAGCATGGTGCTCCAGGCGGGGTGATGCATGGTGGACCGACGTGCATCACCCACACTCGGGCCGGCCAGAACGGGGCTACCAACAGTAGGCTGACACCGTCCTGACGGACCCTCTCCAGCACCCCTGGGAGCAGAGTGACGGGGGGAAATGCGTACAGACGTAGCCGCGGCCACGTGTGCACCATGGCGTCCAGACCCAATGGGGCTGGAGGAACGAGAGAGAACCATAGCGGGCAGTGCGTGGTCTCTTGAGACGCAAACAAGTCCACGTCTATGGGGCCGAACTCTCCGCATAAGAGCTCCACCACCTCGGGGTGGAGTCTCCATTCCCCGGGCCTCAGCCCCTGCCTCGACAGCAGGTCTGCTCCCTGATTCTGCGTCCCCGGGAGATACATCGCCCTGAGTGACAGTAATCTCTGCTGGGACCACAGGAGGATCTGATGCGCCAGTCTGCATAGAGGGCTCGATCGCAGGCCGACCTGGTGATTCAGATAGGCCACCACCGCTGTATTGTCGGACCGGACCAGAACGTGGTGGCCCCGGAGGTCGGGCAGGAGACCCCTCAGAGCCCGAAACACCGCCAGCATCTCGAGGCAATTGATGTGCCACGTAGAATGCTGGTCCTGCCAGGACCCCCTTACGAAGCGGCCATTTTCCATGGCAGCAAGCCCATCCCATGAGGGAAGCGTCCGTCGAAACGACCAGTCGACGACACGGTGCCCCTAACACGGGGACCCTGGGACAGGAACCAAGTGTCCTTCCACACTGAGAGGGAACGAAGGCATTTGTGCGTCATCCAAATCAGGCGGAAAGGAATTCCCCTCGGGGAAAAAACCCTGGTTTTCAACCACCACTGTAGGGCTCTCATGTGCAGCAGGCCAGAAAGTATCACGCTGGACGCAGCTGCCATGAGCCCCAACACCCTTTGAAAGTGCTTTACAGTGACGATGCGGCCCAACTTCACCGCGGGCAGGATGGATTCGACACGTGCCGGAGACAGATGTGCCCGCATCATTATCGAATCCCAGACCACCCCCAGGAATGAAGTCTGCTGGGCGGGGCGCTAGCACACTCTTCTTCGTGTTGAGCCTCAGCCCTAAACGCAGAAAATGGACCAGAACGACATCTCGATGCCGAACCGCCAGATCTCGAGACCGGGCCAGAATGAGCCAGTCGTCGATGTAGTTCAGGATCCGGATGCCCTGGAGCCTCAAAGGGGCCAGTGCTGCCAGTCAATGAAACCAGTTCCTCTGGGCTGGTGGTCAGTGCGACGTGCAACCCTCGGCTGGGCCCCTGAAGCGGCAGAACGCCAGGGGATAGCCACCGAGACTCCATTGTCTGTGAGCCTGGGCACTGTCTGCCTGCAGACCCCCAGGGCAGGCAGCACGGTGCGAGCTCGATGGTGGCTGGCATATCCCAAGCGCCCCAGCGGCGGGATAACATCGGCTGAAGCCTGAGCCGTCCACAGACCCCTGGCCCGAGACCCCGTGGTATTCGGGCCCCATCTCCCTCTGACTGTGGCCCCTCGAGGCGGACAGAACAGTGTGGATTCGATGGAGGCTGGCACGTCCCGAACGTGCCGACGGCGGGACAACCACACCTGTTGCCTCAGCAGTGTCGTGGGAGATTACGTCAGCACATCCCTGGCTTGAGAGCCCCCCTTTGTCTCCACCTGCGGTCCCTCGAGGCGGACAGGACGGAGGGAGCTTGCTGGAGGCTAGCGCGTCCTGAGGCGGCGGGAAATCAACACCTGCTACCGTGAAGGAGGGGACCTCAGTCGACCTCCCCATGAGGCAGGAAGAGGCGGGAGGAGAGGGGGATCAGGACCTCTTCTTGAAGCCCCGACGAGACTGGATAACGGTGTTGCGGTAAGTAGACGGCTGGGCCCCACTTCCTGCAGCCTCAGCTGCCCCGGACCTGGATCGGCGGGGAAGATAATGCTTCAACGCCTCGCCCTGGGTCCAGACATGCTGGAACCTGTCAACCACAGAGTCTACAGCGTTACCAAACAGGTCAGCTGTACTCACCGGTGCATCTAGGAGGAAGTTTCTGTCCTTTTCCCTGATGCCCGCAAGGTTGAGCCAAAGATGCCTCTCTGTGGCCATAAGCGCCGCCATGGAACGGCCGACCAAGCGGGCTGTCTCCTTTGTCACCCAAAGAGACAAATCTGTGGTCCGGCGTAGCTCAGCCATGTCGTCCTCTGTGGGGCCCCCTCTGCTGGCAATGTCCTGCAGTAGGTCAGCCTGGTATGCCTGCAGCAGCGCACCAGTGTGCAGGCTTGCGCCGGCCCAGCCCGATGCCATGTGGCCTTGCCAATGAGGGTGGACGTGGTGTGGCATGGTTTGGATGGCAGCGCCAGCCTCTCCATTGACGCCAAACGGGGAGAGAGGTAGCCAGCCAGCGCCTCCTCTACTCGTGGCTTCTCCCCTTATCCGCGATCCCTGATGCCCTGCACATCTCTGTAATCCAACAGCCTGGAGGTATTCAGGTGCGTAGAGTAGGGCTTATCCCAGGATTTACACAGCTCACTGTGTAATTCAGGGAAAAATGGCAGAGGCCCAGGTGGAGGTGGTGCGTGGTGTTGCAGGAAGCGTTCATCCAACCTGCCTCGAAGCCGTGGCTCCTGCACCTCCTGTGGCCAACTGATGTCACAGCCCGTGTCACCACCTCGAGCAGTTCATTGTAGTCCGGCGCGCCGTGATGACGTGGGCCCGACACCCGGAAGTCATCGTCAACCACGCTGAGCACATCCAACTCCTCAGAGTCGGAGTGCTGCAGCCAAGGACGATTTCCTTATTGCGCGGGAGAAACCGAGAAGCGGGCTCGAAATCCCCCACGAGATTGCGCTGCGATCCCCACGATTGAACCTGCCAAACCTGCCGAGCCGCCTCAGCGACCGCCGGGCCTGCACCACGGGGAGAGCGCATCTGGCCGTCACTGGAGAAAAGATCCATGCGGGACCTCAGTACCAGCACGGACAGGGTTTCGCAATGGCCGCAAGCAGCTCCCCCGAGAGCTGCTCGGGCTTGCTCCATCCCCAGACATGAGACACACAGGTCATGAGAATCTTCTTCCACAAGGAAACGTGGACAAGGGTCAACACACTTACGGAATTGCTTGCCAGACATCTTCCAGGTAACAATCTGCTCACGGTAGAACTGGAGCTTTCCTCAAACATACAGAGTGCCTGCTGAATAGAAAAAAGCTAATGAGTAATTGATGCGGGTGTGCTTATATACGCCTCCGGTTACACCATCACATCCTACCGTTCTAGCAACTGCCAATAGGATTGGAGTAGTTTCATTCACATTCAGACCTGCTACGCCTAGAGGCGTTCCCATAGTGTTGTAACCAACGCAGCTCGAAGGGGAACAAGTTAATCAAAATAAAATGTGTGCCGCATGCTGTTTCGCAATGACACTCGTTTTGTCTTGTGTTAAATCCAGCGCACCCTTTCCTTTACAGTGGCGTTCCCGGCCCCTCCCTTAAAGCCCAAACTCTCTCAGCAGGCTGTTGCATGTTTAGTTCAGCTGGATAGGAGGAGCCAAGTTGAACAGGGTTATAAGTGTTAGAACTTGCTAGTCACAGTTATTAGCTTAGGCCTATGGTGTTTCACGCTTCATAAATTAGTCTAGTGGCTAGCGGACTTTTTCTCTACTCATAGCATTACTTTTACTTATTATTTATGCTTATTCTAAACCTGGTGTTTTAAGCTGGCTTTACCTGATCCATGCTTGCAAAATTACTTGTAAATGTACTTTTTTCTCCCCGTTAGTAAGTTTATGTAACTGCATCTCCTGACGGAACACCACGTTTGAATTACCGTGCAGGTAGTTCACCTGTCTGTTACCTGCTCTGCTCCACTCCATGTGCATAACATATGCATATGCACACACACACAGAAGCCCGTCAACCTGGTGAAACTGTTGTCATCTGCTCTAAGATGCTGTTTAAACTTATAATATATTCTATTAATATTTTTTTTTATTTCAAGGGATATTTGAAATAAATCAGAATAACAATGCCTCGTAACCACCTCAGACAGAAGACACTAGCCTGATCCATCCCAATCAGAAGGAATTTTCAATTGGGTTGAGAGGGGTGGTGTTCAATAGCTAAATATTAGCGTCTAATAACCACGTAAACGTTCTCTTTGCTTGAAATAAATATATTCTTTCTGTGCTTGTTTGCTCCATGCAGTGGTATCGTTACATGGAAACTTAGTTTCCAGGAGGGACAGAAACATGGCAGTAGCAAAAAAAAACTGGTCTGTTGATGATACAGTTTTTTTAATGGAGAAGAATGTGCAGCTGAGATTGCTGCTTAATTAGAAAGAACAGCAGAAACACAAATATTTTTTCCAGAACACAGTGTGATTTTATCTTAAAAATTGTATTAACTGAAGAAACCCCATTTTCTTCTTCTTCTCAAGGACGTAGAATTAGGAAGGGATGGTAGGGAGATATCCCTACCAATATCTAGTGACAGCTGGATTTTCTCTAGCAATACTTTTGATCAAAAATTTAAATGAGCCGTCGTCCACTAACCCTGTTAGAAGTGGCCAGAGAGAATTGATAGGGAAATATTTTAAAAACCTTATTTCAACCTGTCTAAAATAGTTGATGGAGCAGATATGAAAAATTATAAAAGTACCGAGGCATGTAGGTTAAGGTACTGTTACACACAAAGAGGGGTTTCATTTTTCTAAAGGCAGATGTGAAGCTCACCCAGTCCAGCAGCCCAAACCATTAGCCATGGGCACCTGATATATGTGCTTTGATGTCAGGGCAGGCAGAGCAGCAGATCTGGAGACAGGTAGAGAAGAAGTTAGTAAAGGCAAACTGGTTGACAGGCTTGAGGCAAGATGCTAAGGTTTGACCTTCGGTACTCGACTTAACAATCCGGCAGGGAATGGAAGTCTGGTGACTTGAGCGAGGATCAAGATGGCCGCGCCAGGTACAGCAGGGGTAGTTACAGCTCTCTTCATACATGTACTTCTCATGAGTCATTCTGCCTTTTCCGACACCGGTCAAATACTGACAGATTCCTATGATTTGAAATCGTCATTCTCACACATGTTAATGACAATGCAAGCAAACAAGCACTTTGGATTTGGAAAATACGCCCTGGCTGCCACGTTCATTCATCCGCACCTCTTCGGCCGTCCCTCAACACATACCAAAACTACGCTTAAACCACAACAAACCCTCGCATTTATCATCGCAATCTGCCTCCTGCTATCCGGGGACATCCACCAATGTCCAGGCTCGCTGAACTGCCCAACAGATGAGAACCATGTCAACACCACCGCTAACAACAGGAGCATCATCGACAACTTACAGTTTTTCTCACCTTGTTCATTTCAACCTGCACTACAACAATCTCATCTCGGTCCTTGTGTTCCTCCTGTGAGCGATGCGGTGTCACCGGAATCCAGGACAGACGAGGCGGTCAACAGGACGGAGCCATTGGAGCCCGGGAGCGGCGCGTCTACCTGGGACAGACCGCGCACGCCAGCCTCGCTGCAACGACATCCCGGGCCATCACATCACATCCGCGTAGGTGGAAAGCAGGCCCCACCGCCGTTGACCCCAACGTGCATGCAGACCGTCCATATTCAAAAAACTCCGAGACTCCATCAGCTCGTCTCCACCTGGACCTCACCCTCACCGGCTGCATCTCCGCGGCGCTCACCAAACGCGTCACTGGCAATTACATCATCAGAACACGACCAACACAAGGACCAATAAAGGGCTGCGGCAGAACGGGCAACACCGGAGACATGGAAAACGCGGAGTGGATTTCCGCCTTCTCCGCACTCTTCCCAAATGTAAGATCTTCTCAGAAATAAAAATAGACCTTTTCAATACGCAGTCACTGACAAACAAAACCGGTTTAATATCTGAACAAAGAGACATGATGTGCCTCACTGAAACTTGGCACAAACAAGATTCATATCTCGCACTAAACGAAGCCTGCCCCCCAGGATACACATACTTGGAGAAGGCCAGAACCACCGGCCGGGGTGGAGGTCTTGCTGTCATCCATCGCAAAGACCTAATTGCCACCCCCTCCCACTGCCAGAGCTGACCACATTTGAGTGTCTTCCATACAAACTCAGATCACATAAAGAAGTAATAACAATACTCCTCATCTATCGGCCCCCAAAACCACACCCTGGATTTATCACTGAGTTGCAAGATCTACTCACATCTTTCTGTGCAATAACCCATAATACACTCATTATGGGAGATTTCAACCTTCATGTTGACTCCCCCACAAACCGCCCTGCTGCAGAGTTCCTTGAACTCCTGGACTGCTTACATCTCACACAACATGTCACAGTACCTACACACACAAAAGGCCATACTCTTGACTTAGTCATAACAGACACCGCCCCCATCACCAACATGAGAGTCTATGACTTGGGCGTGTCTGACCATAAGGTTATCTCCCTGGAACTGCCCCTAGCAAGTCCCTACCATAAAATAAAACGTCAAATCCGGTTCAGAAATTTAAAAGCAATAGACACCACCCTCTTCAACCAAGACATACAGTAAATTTCACTAGTCACACAGTTCGCATCAGTTAATGGCTCTGTTGACCACTATAATTCCAGCCTTTACAATATCCTTGAGTTACATGCACCAATCAAAACGAAAACAGTTACTTTTTCCAGGTCAGCCCCTTGGTACACAATAGAGCTCCGGAGGATGAAAACGGCTGGCCGTGCCCTGGAACGGAAATTCACGTCCAGTGGCCTACATGTACATAAACAGGCCTACCGTGAACACCAAAAATCATACTCCAAAGCACTCATCACAGCCAGGTCTCAATATTTCTCTCAGAAAAATCTCAAACTGCACTGGAAATTCAAAACAGTTGTTTGCATCAATAATTTCTCTTCTCAAACCTCCCACATATGCACATGCTGAGACCAGTACAGACCAGTGCAATAGGTTCATGGACTTTTTCACCAACAAGGTCCAACCTCTCTGCCACAGTTTCACCCTCCTCCGAATTTAGTTCCACAAACCCAATAAACACATTTTCTCAGGCATTTCTCAGACAGAGGTGGAGAGGATCATAAGGTGCATGAAAACCTCCACATGCTCACTGGACCCTCTCCCCACATCATTATTAAAATCCAACATCACAGCCATCAGTCCACTGATCACAGCAATCCTCAACCAGTCAGTCACTCAAATCCGGTCAGGTTCCTCCAGCTCTCAAAACTGCAGTTATCCGCCCCCATCTGAAAAAGCCGTCACTTGACCCTGAAATCCTGGCTCATTACAGACCCATTTCAAACCTGCCGTTTTTGTCCAAAGTCCTGGAAAAAGTTGTTGCAGCCCAACTCCACAATCACCTTCACATCCATAAAATATATGAAAAGGTTTTCGAGCAGCACACAGCACGGAGACAGCCCTGGTCCGCGTCATGAACCTACTTATGACTGCAGACCAGGGCTTACCATCTCTCCTCCTCCTACTGGACCTGTCGGCCGCCTTTGACACTGTGGATCACAACATCTTGCTTCACCGTCTCCAGTCTATGGTAGGACTTTCTGGGACCACACTAAGCTGGTTCCAGTCTTATCTCACAGCCAGGATGGAGTATGTGGCTCTAGGACGGTCCCAATCATCACCCCACACAGTCAGCTGTGGAGTGCCACAAGGGTCCGTCCTTGGTCCAACCCTTTTTACCATCTACTTACTACCCCTCGGTCATATCATCCATAAACACAAAGTTTCATTCCATTGTTACGCAGATGATACACAACTATACATAAAAATGGACTCCACACTCCCCTCAGCTCTGCCATCTGCACTTCAGGTTTGCCTGGAGGAGATAAGGGCATGGATGGCTGACAACTTTCTTCAACTAAATAGCAGCAAAACCAAAGCCATCCTGATCGGTACCCCACACCAAACCCAGTCCTCCTCCCTCAGCAGTATATCAATTTTTGGTCATCACATTCCCCTGTCTACCTCTGTTACAAACCTTGGAGTCATACTTGACTCAAATCTCACATTTGACACTCACATCCGTCACCTCTGTAAGGTCTCCTTCCTCCACCTCAAAAACATCGCCAAACTCCGCCCCTCCCTCTCACAACTGGATGCTGAGAAGTTGATCCATGCCTTTATCTCCTCCAGGTTGGACTACTGTAATGCCCTCCTCGTCGGGATCCCTGGCAGGAGCCTGCAAAAGCTCCAGCATATTCAGAACTGCGCTGCCCGGGTCCTGACGAGGAGGCGCAAATATGATCATATCACTCCGGTCCTGAAATCCCTCCACTGGCTGCCCATTCAATACAGAATTCAGTATAAAATCTGTCTCCTCACGCACCAGTACATACATGGAACTGCCCCTGCCTACCTCAGTGAACTCCTCACCCCTCTCACCGCCTCAAAAAACCTCCGCTCCTCCACCTCTACCCACTGCCTGACACCAACCAAGGACTAAACTCTCCACCATGGGAGACAGGGACTTCCAGGCAGTCGTCCCACGGCTCTGGAATGCCCTCCCAGAGCCCCTAAGGGCCCCACAAACTCTGGAGGTTTTTAAGAAGGGCCCAAAGACTTTTCTATTTCAAAAGGCCTTTTAACAGTCATGGTTTTAATTCTTTTGTTACGGTGTTTTATTGCGATTTGTTGATTTTGTTATATTCTGGAACTGTTTTAACCCCTTGTTGCTGTAGCACTTTGAGATTTCCCTGAAATGTAAAGTGCATTATAAATAAAATGTATTATTATTAATTATTATTATATCCATGTACATGCCAGTATGAATATTGGCATGTACATGTGCATGTTTCATGCTGCACATTCCTGCAGCTCCTCTTCTCACTCTTTGTGCTGAACACTTCATTTTAGCTATGGAGTGATGCATCTCACCTCTACAAGATCTTTGTTGGGAGTTGCACATGCGCCGTTCCTAAGTAAGGACTACTAGCTAATTAGAAGCAGAGGAGGGCGGGTTGTGAGAAGCCAGTAAAAACCACTGCAGATCAGCTATATATGTTCCCCTTACCAGCTTAGCAACATAGACTGGAGCAAGAGTCTCAGAGTGGTGAGTTATTTGAGAATAATTTGTAACAAATATCTTTCATCCATAAAGTTGTAACTTGTCACTGTAACAACTTAATGTCCATTGACTGCCTGGAAGGTGAGTCTGATCAACATGATATGTAAGGAGTTAAGTCAGGGCCAAATGTTAATTTTTTTAAAAACTGTAAAAGAAAAACAAAAACTTGTAATTGAACATTTAAGTTTTGGTCTTAAACTTGAAAAATACAACAATGTATTCAAAATAAAAATAAATGATTAAGTGTTTTGTTTTCAGTTTAAATAAAATGTTGATTTAATTCTGGAATTATATTGAATAGATTATTAATTTTCATTTTTCACTTTTATAAATTTTGATATTTGAGGACTTATTTTTTCAGTTCCACGTTTTATGTTTTTAGAATCAAAGCAATTTATTTTACATCTTCAAATCTTATTTTTTCAGTTTCAGATCAGTTTTTTTTTCAGTTTCAGACTTTTGACCGTGATTTTGCTGAGGGGAATGGAATCATGAGTGACACCCTAACAAAGAAGGCAGAAGACTCTCCTCAGTCATGTTGCCGTGAGAAACTGTTGGTACTGTGATAATTATGACTCAGTGCATTCTACCAACCATATATGTGATTAGCAGTGAACAAACTGATGCCAGTGACAAAGGTTTAAAAAGGTGTTTTGGACAGCACGTGACACCAATTACACTGTAAGAGCAATAAACTGCATGTATGAACACTTTCAGAATGGACTTCTTTCACTACCACAAACTACAACATCACAAAAAATGAAATTGGATTAGTGTTTCTATTACAGTTTTTTTTCAAATTAACAAAACATTTAGCCCTGATTTAGCTCCATAAATGTGCCACACCAGTGAGGTGTTATAATAATAATATAATTTGGTTCAGTATATATCTGCATCTGGGTCCAGCCATAGATTTTCTGCCTCTGCACTAGGCTTAAAATACATATTTTATAATTCTATTGATTTATAGATTTCCTCCCAATTGCAGTTAAGTCTCTTTTTAAAATCACACAAGGTAGACACTACAATATTATTACAAATAAATATTGATAAAATGAAATTATGAAACTAACAGACTATAATAACTGATAATATGTACTTTTATTAAGAGGTTGACAGAGAATACTTAATCTGAGTAATATCAAAAGTAAAGACAAAGAAAGAAAATGGCCATCATTTTACAGCACTGACCTTGAAGGTGATAAGCCAACCTTTTTGTCCTTCATGAAACATGATTGAACACCACTGCTAGGGCACTGTCATAATAAAAATGTTTCATATAAAATAACAGTATAAAACTTACCGCAGGTATTATCGCACTTAATATGTCAAAACCTTAGCTTGTAAAATTCTACTATTTTCCGTCGTCAATGTGGCGAGTCATGAATTTCAGTGAACACATTCTGTAAAATGAATATGTTGTTTTCGGAGGGAACCCATCAGAGAGACATTGAGATGTGTTTAGAGAAAGTGTAATATACATTGTAGTATATTCTCCTTGACAGCAACACGCTGCAGTTTATTTGCACATTGCAAGATGACTGTTTTAAGAGCTAAGATATTTTTCATTGTCCTCTCCTCTTTCTGTCTTTATTTCTCACTCTGTGTTCTTCTTAATTCCCAGTCACTCTTTATCTCCCTCACTCACTCTTCCGATTAGAGCCCTATAACCAGCAGTGATTTGATTACTCTGCGTAGCTACAGTCTTTCGTTGTTATCAGCCTTCATAAATGTTTAAGGAGCATTAAGGAGATGCAAACAGAGCAGACAGACAGAGGGGATATCTTAATGCTTAAATGACCATTACCCTTCTCCATTTACAGATTAAAAGCTTTACTTTGTTTCCTCCACCTGCTACTCATCCTGCCCTTGCTCACCAACATCCCTCTCTGTGCATTTCTCCATCAGGGCTCTGGAGAATCATTTTTGTTTAGGTAGATGATGACAGTGAAGAATGGATTAAACAGAGGAGTAGTAGAAGCGATTGAAATAGCAGAAGAAAAAACTAAAATTGGTTTATCTTTAAGTCTAATTAAGTCATTTTAATTGAAGGTCAGATCTTTATTCACTCAGACACAATTGTTATGATGCAGTATTAATTTGAAATTTGTAGGCAGTTGAACAATTCTAATGAGATAACTGGAACAAACACAACAGAAGTACGAACAATGTGTAGTCTAAATGTTATTACAAAGGATTATACTTTTTGTATTCATCCTCAGGCAGTCCCAGACTAAACAGGCATGATTCCTGGTTCCTGTCAGAACACATTCTGCAGCATTCTGGATCAGCTGAAGAGTCTTAATGGACTTTTTCATACAGCCTGATAATAAGTAATTGCAGTAATCCAGCCAAGAAGTAACAAATGCATGGACTAGTTTCTCGGCATCATTTTTAGACAGGATATTCCTGATTTTTGCAATATTGCGTAGGAGAAAAAAGGTAGTCCTTGAAATTTGCTTAATGTGAGACTTAAACGACATGTACTGATAAAAGATAACTATGAGATTCCTCACAGTGGTGCTGGAGGCCAGGGCGATGCCATTCAGAGTAACTATATCTTTAGATAATGCATTACGGAGGTGTTTGGGCCCCAATGAATTCGGCTTTATCTGAGTATAACATTAGAAAATTACATGTCATTCAGGTTTTAACATCCTGAAGGCACATTTGGAGTTTAGCTAACTGATTAGTTTCATCCGGCTTGATCGATAGATATAATTGAATATCATCTGCATAACAATGAATGTTTATATAGTGTTTCCTGATAATATTGCCTAAAGGAAGCATATATAAAGTGAACAGGATTGGTCCAAGGACAGATCCTTGTGGAACTGTGGCATGCATGGAGGACTCATCCTTAACATGTACAAACTGAAATCGATCTGATAAATAGGACTTAAACCAGCTTAGAGCGGTTCCTTTAATGCCAATGAAGTGTTCCATTCTCTGTAATAGGATCTGATGGTCAATGGTATCAAATGCAGCGCTAAGATCTAATTAAACCTTGTACAGAGACAAGTCCTCTGTCTGATGCAATTAGGTCATTAGTCATTAGTAATTTTCACCAGTGCTGTCTCTATGCTATGATGAGCTCTAAATCCTGATTGAAAATCCTCAAATAAACTATTGCTATGTAGAAAGTCACACAGCTGTTCCACAACTGCTTTCTCAAGGATATTCAAGGTTAGATATAGGTCTACAGTTGGCTAAAACATCTGGATCAAGGTTGGGCTTTTTCAGAAGAGGTTTAATTACAGCTACTTTAAAGTACTGTGGTACAAAGCTTGATCAGACAGATTGATCATATCTAGTAGAGAAGTGCTGACTAAGGGTAAACTTCTTTAAGCAGCCTAGTCGAGGTGGGGTCTAAGAGGCAGGTTGATGGTTTAGATGAAGAAATTATTGGTTATTGGTTAGTTGGTAAAGATGGAGAGAAGCATATATCTGGTTTTACAGCTGTTTCTAAGGTTCCTGAGTTTAGAGATAAGTTGGTGCCAGTGAAGGGGAGATCTTGGTGGATTTTGTTTCTAATAGTTTTCATTTTCAATAGTTTTTAATCAATAAAGAAGCTCATGAAGTCGTAACTACTGAGAGCTATGGGAATACTTGGCTCAATGGAGCCGTGACTCTCTGACTGCCTGGCTACAGTGCAGAAAAGAAACCTGGGTTGTTCCTATTTTCCTCTATTGATGATGAGTAGTATGCTGCTTTGGCATTACGGAGGGCCTTCCTATAAGTTTTAAGACTACCTTGCATAATTAAACGAGAATTTTCCAGTTTGGTGGAATGCCAGTTCCTCTCAAGTTTCCATGATATTTGCTCTAATTTGCAAGTTTCAGTATTATACCATGGAGCTAACCGTGTTTGTTTTCTTATTTTTCTTTTTAGAGGGGCAACAGAGTCAAGTGTCATTCGCAGCAAGCCTGCAGCACTATCAACAAGATGATTGATTTGGGAGGGACTGAAATTAACATAGGAGTCTTCCATTACTTTGTGACCTGATAATGAATTAAAAGCTGATGGAATCACATCCTTAAATTTAGCTACAGCACTATCAGACAGACATCTTTGTTACGACCTGGCTCATTGTGGGGAGCAGTAACATATGATTGCGATTGAAAATGAGGTGGAATACAACAACTGGAATAGTTCTGGTTAGTGTAAAATTTTTAATTAACCAAAGAGAGTCCTTACACAAGAAAATACAACAGAAAGAGGGTCTTATCCAAAGACAGTTAATTTAGCTCTTGGCTCAAAATACACTAGTTAAACTAAAAAACAAAATCACAAAAAGAGTTCAGCACCCATAATCTTACAAAATACAAATAAAGAAAACAAACAAAGTTTTTCTACAAGCTCAGAGGTCTCAAACTAATAAAGTGTTAAACACTTATATATACTATACCAAACAGGGAGAATTTTGAACAAGGTTCAAAAGCACTGACTGAAGTCACTCTTGACAAACAGAGAGGCAACACTAGGAAATACAACCACTCTAAATACTCTCTGTGCATCTGCGGGAAAATTCCTGGTACAGTGCTCTCTGAAGTTACTGCTAATGCAAACCGAACATTTCCTACTGCCACAGCTACATTCATTCATTGAACAGATGGATTTGGGAAGATATTTTAGGAGAGAGAGAAGCAGGAGATTAGCAGAGCAGCTGATTCTGAGTCAGTAGTGGTCTACAGGTCTATAGAGGTCTACAGGTTAGCAGTGGTCTAAAGGTCAGTAATGGTCTACAGGTCTAAGGAAATGTGGGCTGTTTATTAGTGTCAATTAGTGTAATTAAATAGCATCCTTTGGACCTGCAACTTATCGAAGAGAGAGAGGAATTAGATGTGGTATTACTTTACCACACATTTACATGAGCAGCTGGGTCAACCCGTTCTCACTGTCAAGTCGTCACATATGGACACATGATCAAGAGCCATAGTCGTCACTTTGTGACGCACTGGGAATCTCTTTTCCGTAATGGTTTGACATATTGGGGCAAGCCCAGGTATATGGTATTTAACAGAAAACACCGAGTAAGGTGGTGGTTGGGGTGGATGGCGGGCCAGAACCCCGACTTTGGGCCAGGAGACCGGTTCGTGTCCCATGTGAAACAAAAAGTCAACATTAAATATTTTTATTTAGGCAAGTTACAACATAAGTGACGTCAGTTAACTTGCGTGTAACTGACATACATAGTTATTTAAACCCAAACCATGATCTTTTCCTAATCGTATCCAAGTAGGTTTGTTGCCTAAGCCCAACCCAGTATTTTCTGTGCCTAAGCCTAACCAAACTGCAACGTTTCACGACTTTTATAATGCATGTTTCAAAATGGCGATTTTTTGAAACGCTAGCGTTTTATTTTGAAAGTCTAACTGAATCTTGCATAATTATTGTTGCTAACTTTACCGGAAGTTGTATGTTTGTTGTTTGTTGTGGACTACGTCAATAATTGACGCAAAAGGGCTACCCAAGTCATTAAAAAGTGATGACAAAGGGCTGCGTCAATATGTGACGATTCGGGATTGAGAACATGTTGGCTGGGTAACATTTAAGTCACAGCCTACAGAAGAACTGAGTCTGGCTTAAGTGAATTCTCCATGCAGCTTTGATGTGTCTAAAAGATAACATTACAGTATGTTTTGTTCAACAGAGGAGAAATGGAAGAAGAGAATATTTGTTGCTTTACCTGTTAACATCTTGACTTCTTCACTGGTTGTTGACAAGTATAGTTCTGATGCAGTAACAAAAGATGTGAGTGCAAAGATTTTGCAAGCGCAAGTTACGCAAACCCTGGTGGCTAAACATCCGCTGTCTTTCAATCCTAGTGACATCCCTGGTGTGAAAAAATAAATACAATTATACATTTTCTGTGATGGCTCATCTTTTGAAACAGACACAGCCACTAAGGAAGAAAACTGCCACTTACCTCTTTGGTCTCTCCTCAAATAGAGGGTGCAGAAAAATTGCTTGCTGTATTCTCCTACTCTCGTGCCACCATCAATGTAATGTTCTCACAACGAGAAAGTTAATTTGTCGAATTTGAACTAGTCTTGAGTATAGTTGGTGCTGCAGGTAGTAGTGCTATAATAATAACAATATAGTGACAACGATATGAATCTGTTAATTCCTCATTCATTCACTCTTGTCAAAGCTAACTGCAAGAACTGTTAAGGTAACAGAGAGACACAGCCCACATAGATAATCACAACTGGGCGCAAGTATGTCATGTAAAGGTTTTTAGTGTGCTTGCATAATTGCAATGTCAAACAAAACTAATCAAATGTATCAAAATGTATCAAAACATGAACTTTGGTTCAGACCTTGGTGTGGACTTTCAGGTGTGAAAAGGGCCCATTGTCCACCAAGGATTTGCCACTTAAGACTGACTTGCAACAGTTACTGCAGCTGGTTATTTTGTTGTGGAGAGTGGTCAGGTTGAAGCATAGTCACTCTTAGAGTGCACCCATTGTTCTCTGTCTCCCGCCTGAAACCCATACAAACCTGTGTATACAGTCCACTGACTGTTGGATTCTCGGCACAGGGAATGCAGCACATAGAACCTGGTTGATTGCTGGGGCTATGACCAAGAAGAGAGGAGCTGAATTCCACGCCGCCAGAGTCTGGATGCAACCCTTGTCAGAGACTTTAATTGCCAGCATCCTGACAAGCCTGATGGTCTGCCTGGAGGAGCTGGTTGGATGGGGGGTGCTGTCACAACTCCCCTGCCCTGACTCCTGGAGTGACACTGGCGTGAGTGTGAGAGTGTGTTTTTGTTACTTGTTGCTTGTTTTTGAGTGAATGAGGCAGCTTGGTGTGTTTTGGTTTTGTCTCCCCTTGCATAATCTTTTGAAACGTAAAAACTTTTGAAACGTAACTGTCAGTCTGCTACTGGGTTCTAGCCAGGACAGATGGGTCAAACAAAGACAGGACTTGAATTCAAGAAACTAAGGTTCACGTCCCATGTGAAATAAAAACAACGTTGACTTTTTTAAAGTTTAAATTTAAATAATGTTATGAGGGTGACATACTTATGGTCTGGTACGCCTGTCGCAGGACTGGTACTTTCCAACAGTCATATGTGTTGTTTTGGGACAATGAACCTATTTTATTGTTTGGGTATGAAGATTTGTAAGAGGTTACAGTTGAATGAATCCAGTGCGACTCCATTGTCAACAAAATCTCCACTCCTCAGCTGCACACAGACATCCTGTATATGAAAACATAACAGCAGAATTGTATTGAATTGAAAAGGAAGAGTAGAGCAAGAGTTGACAATTAACCTTATTGGACAATTCTACATCTCACAATTTACATGTAGTACCAATGTTGTTTAGTTTCCATAACCACAATATTTCCTTAACCATACCTACACAGTAGTTGGCATGCACCGATACTGAACATATTGTCAAAAGAATGTTGACGTTAGATGTAAAAATAATAAGAAAAATGTGAGATTGTTGAGTCATCCAACATCAACATTCTTTTCCATAGGGTTGGACTAAATGCCTCTGAGCTGCATATTCCCGCAGAACATAAGATTCTCAGAGGGACACAGTAAGTCTTCTCCAAGTCCACACAACAAGTATTGGCCTATTCCCATAACCCATGCAGTAACTTTTCAAAGATAAAACAAATGGTCCACTGTTCCAAGAGCAAGATGTGATTGCTCCTTGAGATTCTCCAATTGGTTGGATCTTATTTGCCAGCACCCTGCTTTGTGTAATTTTACATACATGAATATAAGCTATTTGCATCTTCAGTGTTGAGGTATGAATGTCAACCTTCAGTCAAGTTGTGTAAAGGGAGAAGAGGAATAAGGTAAAAGGGAATGGAGTGAGATGCGTGTGTGTTGGGGGTCGTGGTATGAGATCAAAGGAATCGAGGTGGGTTTGGAAGCAAAAAGTTGCTAAGGCCTGAATTCAAACAGGGTCAATGGTGAGAGATTAGCCATAGAGGCTGAAAATACTCAGCGCTAAATCTGGAGCTGCTTCTCATAGACTGAATGGCAGCACTGAAGGAGACGCAGCACACACACACACACACACACACACACACACACACACACACACACTCAGTGACAAACAACATAAACGTCTGGATTTGTACATGCACACCTACACCCTAACATAAAGCATGCTTGCATTTATGTACTGGCTCCCTCTCTTTATGTCACACACACACACACACACACACACACACACACACACACACACACACACACACACAGCAGTTTGCTGAGGAGCAGCCGATTGGTTCTGATTTTTGCCAGTAGGGAAGAAACCTGATTATTTAATAGGCCTCAGAATGGACCTCACAGGGAGCATTGTTCAAGTGTGTGTGTATTAGTCCAGGTGCTTGTATCTTTATGAGGGCTGTTTATGTTTTAGACTCACACAATGACATGTTATTAGCCAGACGATCAGAAGCTTCTTTGGCATTTGGGCTCTTGGTCTTAAGTTAAGTTAATAACCAACAACACATAAATAAATGCAGGCTTTTCTACTCTTCAACACAAAACTGATTCAACTAAAACCCACTTTATGAAAGCTTTTATATTTGGTCTTTCAAACACCTGGGGCTATATCATTGTGAATCAATGGTGCGCAGCACAAGAGCACAGGGTGTGGCATGTGATTTGTGATAATTTTTGTAGCCTGGGGTGGACAGCTTAACAGCAGTAGAGTCGGAATACATTAAAAGCTGGTGTGGTGATGACCAATCATATCATCCCTTTTCCCCTTTGGGAATAAATAGAGGATGAGGTCACTATCTACAACCATGCATTGCGGCACATAATGTCAGTCCTCTGTGGGTGAAAATAATTCACCACAGAGACGCATGACACTGGCACACCCACTCAGGGCTTGAAGGCTAAAGTAAGGTTTTTGATTTGTCGCGAAATGCCCTATTTTCTTTTCAGCAATTTTTTTTCAGAGCACATTCATGCTGATTTCACAGGGTTGAATTTATAACTTAAAATAGGTCAAATGAATTAAAAGAAATGAGTTAAATATACATGTTTATGAATGTCTATACCATATACAATACACACCAACACACACGCATGCACACATTATATACATTTATATATACACATATGTTCTTTATGGATACACAGAATTATTCAAGCTAAGTGACTGTACAGTATGAAATTAAAGTTGCATAGAGATATATACAGTAGGAATGACTAATTGTGATTTCAGTTGTACAAACAATTGTTACTTCTTCTTTCAAAAGTGTATTTACAAGTATAGCAATATAGCCACATTTCTGCCAATGTTGTATGCGTGTGTGTGTGTGTGTGTGTGTGTGTGTAGAGCAATGTATTTTCATCAGTCCCACACAGACAGGCTGTATTAAAAAGACTTGGATTCATTCATTCATTCATTGACAGCTTCTCATCACAGTTTGACAGGAGTAACTGCCAGATATGATGAGATGGAAAGCAGACATACATATCCAATTTTATTGTATTATTATTGAACTTTGATTTATTTACTACATCAGGCCAGTATTAATATGCAGGTTCGTAGCTAGTCAATAGAATATACAGGACAAATAATCCACAACAGTGTGAACCTGCAAGAAGCGCTCAGTAGTGTTTTTCTTCTTTTTATAGTGAAATGAATGCAGAAATCAAGGTATTGTTACTGAGGCTTGGCTCTTGCTGTATCAGGCTGCATCTGTCCTGTACTTAAAACTACTGCCTGAAGGAAAATCAATCGGCCTGAAAAGTCGATTCACATTATAGCGATCCTTGCATGTAGTACGTGTGCATTATTATGTATGTGCATGCCTACTACTGTGGCCACATGGTCGAGCAAATGAATGTGAGTGCAAATATTACTCTGCCATTTGGATTAATTAATGCAGACTTCTGTAGATGCATAGAAATATTACTCCTTATCATCCATCTGTATGCACCATGTCCAGCCTAGCATGTTCAAAGCAATAGTTTTGTCAGTGTGGCTGGCAATCTCATTATTACATAGGTCTTATAAGTCGCTGTTGTTCATTATTATGTATTTATAATATTTTTCTTCTGCTCATGTCAAAGCATTAAAATCACCACAGAAGATAAAAGCTTTTCACATGGAATGTGACATATGCTGTCCTTAACAAAGTGAACGTGGAATCCTAACTTTTTGTGAAAAAACACTGAATTCAAAATAAAAAAAGAAATTCAACATTGCACATTTTGTTTTCTATATTCAGAATTAAGTGTTTGCTATGCAAGGTATTTTGTTGCATGCTAGGGTTTGGTTTTTTACTCACAGAGAAATGCACCACAGTAACATGCTGCAAACACAAACTTGACATATTATCATATGATAATGTAAAGTTAATGAAGTTCATTTTAACATTCAACACAAAGCAACAAAAATCACCATGACAAAATGACATATAAATGGCATACCAGATCTTTGTGCATGGTAACAATAATAAACATGTGGTTAATTTTGTGATCTCAGTTTGATTAGGCAGTTGTTTTAGGCACCAAAACTATTTGGTATGTTTAGGACAAGATCATGGTTTGGGTTTAAAACAACCTGCGCCCAAAAGCCAAAAAATGGCATACGCCAAAAAATAAACCGTGTGTATGCACACTTGTAAGCAAGTTCCCTTTGTAAATCACAATCGACTTCAAATGTGGCTCCTGTGAGGGAGCTCCATGTCTGACCCTCCAAACACTCATAGTTGCCAATAAATGGTCAGTGAAACGCCTCTCATTAATATTAATACATCTTGACTGCAGGAAGAAAAGGAGGCAAACCCTGACAGAGAAGCTACAAAAGAAAATTTAACTCACTGTGACACTGACATTCCTTTTGGTGAAGCTGAAGCTGTTTGGTGGGTAAAAAAGCGTACTTTCACGTAACTCTTGCGCAGCGGAGGAAAGGGGGCAGCGGAGCTCCACCCCTTTATGACCAATCTGCAGGAAGGGGCATTCCTCATGAGTAGTGACGTCACTGGCTGGAGGGGGACACGCAGATGCAAGACAGGATGACCCAGGTACTAATTTGGATCCCCCCGTTTGAAAAGAGAGTAAACCAAATGCATTCCACCTGTGTTTAAACATTTATTTAGGCTTCACAAACACTCCACTCACTTAATGAGGCTGCCGATGAGTTAAAAGAAATATCACTTGTTGTAAATGACATAAAATAGTGTTATATTTCCATAATGTGTTTTTACAAGCAGTGCCTCACATCCACTCGCCGGCGCACAGCGTTTGGCTCGATAAGGCAGCAAACATCTGATAACAATAGGCTTTATGAAACTATGCTCTCGTATTTGCTCCACTGACGGACTGAAAACGGCATCAATTTAAACGTAATTTGTCTCCTGTTCACCTTATTTATGAGAATAAATGGCACTGCATGCAAGTATTAATATGTTTCCTGATTAAACTGTACAACATGTTTGAGACAGTCTTTCACAGAAACATATCTCTGTTTGGGTTTGTTATCCTAATTCTGGATCTATTTGTGCGCTTAAATTGATTTTAAATTGTGTGGTTTTTTGCGCAGTTCAGGGACAGTCAATCAAACGGGTGTTTATTTATTCAGAAAGGCCTTAAGCCTACAATGACACATTAGTAGGCCTATTCATTTCAAACAATTTCATTCTTCTGCCATGCAAGTCACCATTTCTCATTTCTCCTCTTTATGTGCGTACGCATGGTTCAGAGTTTACTTACAGGACGCACATTTTCCCGTCAAGTTTGTTTTTTATAGATCACAACCTTTGCTTCAGAAGTGGCGTACGCATGTTTACCCAGGACTGTAAAACCAAAAATATGAGCAGAAAGATGCTAAAATACTTTTGTACGGAAACTGCAAAAACTAGGTCATAATTGTCTGTGGATTTCTCATATGAGTGACCCATTTTGATATATATAATTATTCAAATTATGATTAGTGCAGATTTAAGAAATCTTCTGAGATTGCTGAGGCTGCATATGTGGCTCTTTAATATGTTAAAGGCAGAGTAGGCAACGTCTTTCTAAAACACTTATAATATATATATATATCTATATATATGTGTGTAGTCCTCACAGGGCTGCAACAAACAGAGACACTCGTTCCATTCAGACTGTATGTTAATGATTGGCTGGGTGACTGCCACTCTACCCTGCTACCAGCCCTGTAGCTACAGGACCCACCTACATGCACTGGCCCAATCAGCTCTTTCAGACCTGACAACCGTAGGCACAAGAGGTCATAGGACTGGAGCAGTGTTGGGCAGTAGCGTCGCTACAAGTAGCACCGTTACTAGTTTAACTACATTTCTCAGTAGCTTGGTGGTAGCGTCGCTATTTTCTGAATCAAATAGCTTTTCAGTAACTAAGCTCTTTTATTGACTGAGTAGCGCGGTAGCTTCCACACACGCTACATTTTCCCAAGCATTTCTGATGGATCAGTAAGTGACACCACCGCCACACACGGACCTGTATGTGCAGCCGGCAGAAGCGCTTCCCTGTGATGGTGACATCACGCACCGATCCTTGGGTTGATGTTTGCCACTTTGCTGCAGGGGAATAAAGACACGTGCGACGTGCTCTCTCTCTCTCTCTCTCTCTCTCTCACCCTTTCTCTGCCATGAATGTTTAGGTTTAGGTTGCAATGTTGCCAGAGCACAAAGTCACATATAGACTATAAAAAATATAGAATTAATTAATAATTAATTAATTGAATTAATTAATAATATGATAATTAAGTTGCTTCATACAAACAACTATGGTTCTCCGTTTGTTGCATGAGGAAGGACATTTAGCAGCAATGATATGGCAGTAAGTATTTAGCTCTCTCGCACACACACATTGGAGCAGGTTTTTAGTCTTTCTTCTATTGCTACTGTGGAATGAAGTTGGTTCAATATAAACTAGGCCTATGTTGTGTGTGTGTGTGTGTGTGTATATAAATATTTATATATACATGACCTAACTATAAACTATTAAAAAATTAAAAGTAGCTTAGATGTAACTAAGCTACTTTTGCCACGTTGCTGTAGCCTAGCTTGCTACATTTCACTGGGGGGTAGCTTCTGTGTAGTGAAGCTTCATTTAATGTAGAGTAGCTAGTAGCTTAGCTCACTACATTTTCCAAGTAGCTTGCCCAACACTGGACTGGAGTCAATATCAGCGTGTCTTTTCATTTGATGCAGACAACTTAGGGACCCCAAAGGGCTGAAAAGTGACACTATGGTTGCTTCATTTCTGCTGGATAGGTAATCTGTCTAGTTTTTTGATGGTAATTGTTACTTTTATCGCTAGCCAACATACCCACGTACTTAGCATACAGTTAACATTAGCTATGAACATGTAGGTATACCCTGGTGTTGCAAGCCAGAGTAGAGACATAAATAATCAATAGCTGCAGCTAAGTTGGAAAACAGCTGCACCGCTGTCTTGGATAGATTAGCTAATGCTAACATTAGGTAAGACAATGTAGGTGCTAGACTGTAGAAGAATGATTTTTATATACCACCATGCTACCATTACCCTCTAAACAATGTTTATACGTTCACCGGTATGTGCACCAGTTTATTTATTCACATTTGATTTGTTGTAATATGGTCAATCTACCCTATCTTTACCTTGTATCTAATCTGTTTGTTTAACATTATTTTGTGTCTGCAATGTAGTTGTAAGCAAATGTTGTTTGATTTTATGTTACTCATTTTACAAATGTGGTGTTGTAGTAGCTTATTTGTGTGTTTTTATAATTATGAGAAAGACACATCAATGTTCAGTGTTTCCCTTTGGATTTTTTTAAAGGGGGGTGGTCAACCCCCAAAACTACTAGTTTCACAGACTGGGTGTGTCGTCATTGAGGCGACGCACAAACTTTTATCCTGTTTAGGTTCGTCACCCTCTCCGTTCCTATTTGAAATTTTTATCACTAAAGTTACTTCCTCCTGATGCAGCCTTCTACAGTTATGCTACATTCAGATATGACACCATGGATAGGGCTGTTAACATTTTTCTGAAGTCTGTGTTTTACAATTTAATCACCTTTTGTCATCAAAAAAAGTGTGTAATCATGTGGTGGTTAATAAAATTTCAAATATTCATTCAAGAAAATATTTCAAATTTCATCAATATAAATTAATTTGATGTATCATGAAAATACTATATGTTCAAATGCATGTGCAAGTATTTATGTGGACAGACAACATATTATAATAGTTATGCTACGTAACAGTTTTCTGTTAGTTTGACCGTTAATATAAGTTTTAGCAATGTTGTCATTTGAACTTTTTAGCCGACATTCTTAACATGGCAGGTCATCTGAGATTTCCGTGTCGATTTCCTAAAGTAAACGCTGTATTTTTGTATGTTTAGGAAGCAGTTTTTTAGTTTTTACTGTCATATGCAAAATGTTAACCTATAATAGTTAACCTGTCTTAATTTGAACTGTCATATTTTGTTAAAGAGGTGGTATTATGCTGATTTTCAGGTTCAAAATCTTAATTAGGGGTTGTACCAGAACAGGTTTACATGGTTTCATTTTCAAAAAACAATTTCTCATACTGCACATTGCTGCAGCTACTCGCTACGCTCCGCTCTTGAGCTACAGAGTGATGCATCTTACTTGTACCATATCTTTTTGCACATGCGCAATCAGAAGCAGAGAAGGGCGGGTTGTAAGAAACAAGGTAGTGAGATCCAAATCAAAGCCTTCAGCCGTGACGTAATGTTCAATGCGACACACACACCAGGGATCCACACAGCTTACTCTTTTTTTAAGTTAAATCCTCAGAATGTAAAGACAGATAAGCGGTATGAAAACCTTCCAGCTGTGTTTTCCTCTGCCGTTGTTGCTGCAGCGGTCTGTGTGACGGCGGGAGCAGAGGGCTCTGTGAGCGGGCGGCTGGATTTTAAAATGTTGATGAATAATCCTGCACTCGGGATCTGTTTTCATTTAGTGTCTAATGTAAAGCTTTCTTTGTTTTGATGACACTGCTGAAAAGTAGTAGTTTCTAGAACCGGGCACAACTTTATTCACTGATTTTGCTGAAACTGGATTAAATTTCATGGATAATATTATCTGGTTTTCTCTCTGATGTTCCTCTGCTCCTCTGCCTGAACTCTGTGATTTATGGAGTTTCCTGATGGACGCATGGCTTTAACTTACTTTTTGCTGTAAAAAGGTAGCTAACTGCTGCTAACTAGCTGCCATCATCTAATTAGCTCTGTTGATTGCGGGGAGGGTTGCTGGGTGAGCGGGCAACCTTTAGCCTCATTTGCTAACTCAGCAAATGAGGCTGTGTTCAAAAGCCACAACGGCAAGAAAAAACACCTTTATACTGTGTTCCCAGTGGTTAGACTGGCCTCTAGCGGTCTCGGAGTCTGTGCTCAGGTCCATATGCCGTGTGTTCGCTCACTGAGCTGAGCTGGCATCAGTCCGCACAGAGTCTGCATGTCGGGGTGGGGGGATGACCACATTCAACTGCTGGCTCCACACCGATCAATAGACAGCTCCCTCACTAGCTGTGTGTTTTTTACAGGAAACACATAAATAGCAAATAGCAGTCCACTTTCCGTTTAATGGAAACTTTGCGTTGAAAGCAATCTCTACGTGTAATCCACATTTTTTTCATAATGTACTAATGTACGTCTTTATTTTCTGTACTGTAATGGTCTACATTTACTTTATTTTTGTATCCTGATTACGTAACGCTGTTACATGTAATCCGTTACTCCCCAAACCTGCGCCTCAGCATGATAACCATTTTCTCATGCAACAGTACTTATGGCAATGTTCACTACACTGTTTACTGTTTCATTATATGTGCAATATTAATCTTGCTGCTAGACACCACTTTATCAAGTTAGCTCGTAGTGTATATTTATTATTTTGCTCTTATGTTAAATTAACTGTTGAACTTTTCATATTTATCAGGAATTTTACACATTTAGGTTGTCATGAAAGTAATCTCCTTCACAAAAACAAAAAGAATCTTGAATGTAAATAGGGCCTCACTGGTTAAAAATACATGCAGCTGGAGATCCTAGACAAACTCAAAAGTGACTGTCATTCAGCTAATTTCTCCATAACTAATATTACTTTGTACAACTAAGGAACATGGCCATAGTTATAGCCCAGCTAAGTTACTGACATGCCAACTGCGACCACCGCTGCTTCCCCTTGAACCCTCAACTCTGTCCCCCAGTCCAGGTGGAGCCACTTATTCTAGGGGCACAGTGCCTCTGTTACAGTAACTTTAATGTTAGCTATCCAAAACTAACGATGTCTGTTCGGCAAGTTTACCGTTAACATTAATTGCATAATTTCAGCTAACTGACGAGGTGGGCCATTAATGTAACTTTAGTAACTTTACTTATCTTCTAACAGATGCCTTTTGTTACAGTTGTCATAACCTTGAATTTTAGAGTGGTGTTTTTCTGTTATTTTGTTAAATGTCCTTTCTGTTTTACCCATTTCCTCTGTGTTCTTGTTTAGGTTTTGTTAGTTGAGCATTGCTTACTTGTTTCTGTTGTACTTAGTTTCCTATATCCTATATCCTGCGTCTGTAGTGTTACTTCCCATTTTATTTTGTAATTTTGGTGATTGGTGTTTTTGTCTAGCTTTGTTTCCAGTCTGCCTTGATTCCCAATGCGTCTCACCTGTGTTTAGCTGCCCTGCCTGCTTGTGTATGTGTGTGTGTGTGTGGTGTGCCCCTGTACATACTGCCCTGAGTTGTGTTCAGTCCTTGTGGTGTCATCTTCGTATGTTGAGTGTTCTGCCTTGTGCTCTGTTTGCTGTCTGCTTGACACCATCTGAACCAAATAAGTTTATCTTGGTCTCATCAGACCACACAACATGGTTCAAGTAATCCATGTCCTTAGTCTGCTTGTCTTCAGCAAACTTTTTGCAGGCTTTCTTGTGCTTTAGACGAGGCTTTCTTCTGGGGACGACAGCCATGCAGACCAATTTGATGCAGTATATGGCGTATGGTCTGAGCCCTAACAGGCTGACCCCCCCACCCCTTAAACCTCTGCAGCAATGCTGGCAGCACTCATACGTGTATTTCCCAAAGACACCCTCTGGATATGACGCTGAACATGTGCAAATAACTTCTCTGGTAGACCATGGCGTGGCCCGTTCTGAGCGGATGGCTGTGTGATGTGTTATTTTGTGGGGACAGCTAATTTACACTCTTACACAACATAAACACTCATTACTTTACATAGTAGCAAAGTGTCATTTCTTCAGTGTTGTTACATGAAAAGATATAATCAAATATTTACAAAAATGTGAGGGGTGCACTCACTTTTGTGAGATACTTTAAGCAACAGTTAAACAATTTTAAATCATATATTACATTCATGAAAACATCAATAATAAAAAAGGTAAGAACTGTAAAAGTTGTTTGATATGACTTGAAATAATGACTTGTAACAGTAATGATAGAACCTGTGGATAGGAACCCAGTGTCATAATTTGAAATTAGTAGTGTTCAGGTGTTGTGGAGTTAAAGTAAAGACAAAAGGCTAAACAAAGCAGTAAGTTGCAGGAGGTAGCAAAGCCACACAGGAATCTGGGACTCATGTTTCTACATTTCGTGTCCGTGTTCTGTCCCTTCAGTTAATTTCTTTACTCCCTCCGTTAAAGTAATGTTACCGTACATACCCAAATCTAACATTGCCTGTTTGGCAAGTTTAACGTTAACGTGATGTCAGCTAACTGAGTGCTGATCCATTACTTCCTTACTTTGAAGACACCTTTTGCTTAAAGTAATATCCTAATGTCTAACACTTCTCTAATACATGCTTACTTTGCTTTGACTCCATAAAAAACTGCGGTTTGCACACATTCCCATTAACTTAGTATCATTAGCACAGCTTGGGGTCGCTCAATGCTGGCTAATTGGCTTAGCGAGCTAAGATAAGTAGCTATGAAACTTCTGCCAACACCGATACCTGCTAATTATTATTAACACATAAATAAAATAATGTTAGAATTTCACTCACCAACTGGAGCACAGGCTTTCTGGATGTTCTCTCTATACAGTTAACCACACAGCCTGCCATTATTCGTCTGGTATTTGCATGATGAAGCCTCCAAAAGGCTCAAACCTGCAGAGCTGCAAAGCTACATGACTAGCTGAATGAGGCTAACAGTACATGCAAAGTCCCTATTGAAACTGAAGGATTTTTCCTGCAAAGTAAGCTCATTTTTCGCGGCCTAAACATGCTCAAAAACTTACCAAACTTTGCACACATGTCCTGCACATGGGTGTGGATTAATGGCTTGCTAGCGCCACCTACATAAATCAAAGTTTTTGGGGACATGCATCATATCAAGACACAAAAAAGCCTCAAGGACCCATACCCCAAACTCAACAGGAAGTCCACCATTTTGAGTTGAAAGTGCAATTTTAACCCTTTTCACAATTTACAGGGTGCTTACTTTAACAAACTCCTCCTGGAGAATTTATCCGATCAATTTGAGATTTTTGCTGTGCAAAAAAGTTGTACAAACTGTGAGTTTTCGTCCATGGGCATGACCGTGGCATGGCATTGAAAATTGATGATTCGCCACAAAACAGGAAGTTGTTATAACTTAAGTGTACATGCTCACATCTGCACCAAATTTGACATGGATAATAACATTTCCACCCTGAACACATCCATATGATAGCAGGTTGGCTATTTCAACTTCAAAACTGTCCTTAACACATTGATTAATCCACGTTGTATAATTTGGTTAATGACATGGTGGTGGGGTTTTGGCGAAATTAAACACTTCACTGTGACACAGTAAGTTGTTGTAACTTCACTGTACATGCTCAGATCTGTGCAAAATTTTACTCTAATAAGAGTAAGAACTTTAATAAGAGTATAAGAGTCCCACCCTGTACACATTTACATGCCCACATTCACCCACAGTTATAGCGCCACCCATGACATGTTTGAAATTGCTGTGGCACATGTACCATGTCCAAATGTACCAAAAAGCCTCTTGGCTTTTTGACTCAAAGTCATAGCATCAGTTTTGGCAATGTGTTCATTTTAACTTTCTTGCCGGCATTTTATCATTGCAGGGGGGTCGTGTCATGTGACCAATGTAGCCCTGCAGAGATTTCAGCTAGTGTAAGCCTTGTATTTTTGTATGTTTAGTAAACAGAGGTGCAGTGAGATGAAGCCAGAAGGCAATGCATTGTCTTCTGCAGGGATGCATTTTCCTTTGTTTATTAACGTAATTTCAGCGCGTTTTAAAGGGAACCTTTAGCGTCAAATAACTACGCTTTGTCACACTGTCTGAAAGTGTCTGTATTGACGCACAAACACACATTTCACACAAGGGTGTTGCTGTTATCCTTTTATGTGTATATATATACCATTTTTGGGGATTTGTTATAATTAATTTTAAATGTTTTATTGATATTTTAATGACTCACAATGAGTAGTGTGCACTCTGAGTGAAATATATGATGTGATGTTAAAGGGGTGGTATTATGCTTTTTGGCTTTTCCCCTCTCCTTTATTGAGTTATCCCTCTTTTTTGTGCATGTAACAGGTTTGCATAGTGAAAAAGCCCAAAGTACAGCCCAAAGGGAGTTCCTATCTCCCACAGAAAGCTGTGCTCAGAAGCGCTTGAAAACGGCTCGTTTGTAGTCCAACCCTTCATTTCCTTGACTTGTGACATCACAATGCAAATGCGTCATAAAGCTTGCCAAGCAGCTGGCGGGGTCAGGCACGTCCTCAAACCAAGCTAGTCTGAGTGGAGGCCCTTTGGCTCGACTCGCCGTTGTTTGGGTTTCCATTGTAGAAAAGTTGGACCTGTACCTGCTTCCAGGTACTTTTTTCATATCACCTCACCTCCATTGAGGTTCCAAGCGAGCTGAGGGATACTAAAATGTAACGTGAAGACACGACAGACTGCTGATTGGTCAGAGAATTTTCATTATTCACTGCATCGTCATTGCGTGCACCAGACAGAGGCCAGCAACAGAAAGTTTATTTTACAGTTTTTGATGGATTTTCATCACTAAATCCACTTCTGAAAAGTTTTGAGGTGAGAAATTAGCTGTGTAGATGTTGAATGTTGACAGTTTTACAAGAAGTGATGGCGGAACAAAAGTGTGATGAATATTTTCGGAGTTGAGGAGCTTTGCAAGTGGCGGCGGGGGAAGCCTGCGGCGACCCGCGGGAGGAGCGTGTGAGGGTGGCCAGCCTCTGCTACCACTGTCACACAGACCGCTGCAGCAACAACGGCAGAGGAAAACACAGCTGGAAGGTTTTCATATCGCTTATCTGTCTTTACATTCTGAGGAATATTCAAACGTTTTAACCATAGACTGTATATATTTTAAGAGCTGTGTGGATTGCTGGTGTGTGTTTTGCATTGAACATTACGTCGTGGCTGTTGTGTGTGGCGTCGCTATCTTTGGGTACAATCTGCAATGGAAAACGGGGCAGGGCCGAGTAGAGTCAAGTCTATCAATTTGTGCTATGGAAGCATTTTCGGCAAGCTACCATAGATCGTCAGAACAGTTCAACGTTTTGTCCTGATAGTAAGATGTGGAACAGTGATGTTCTGTGGTTGTGGACTGCTAAAAACTTATACCATCGGCTAGTTAAAGTTAGTTTATTAAAGTGTAAAATCACCAGCTGTGTGGTCCTAGTACACTGTACAGAAAACAGAGACACATTATTACATATCACATAACTTACAGAAACAGAAGCACATAAGAAACACATTAAAAAACAACAATAAAATATAAAATAAAAATATAAAATAGACAATTGAAATTATAACAATTCAAAAAAACCCTAGCCCAAAACTATAAGCCTTCTCACAAAATGCAGAAAAACCATCCCTAGCTAAAAGCTTAACTAAAAAGAAAAGTTTTTAGCCTACTCTTAAATATGGAAATGTTGGTTGCTTCCCGAACCCGGACAGGGATCTGATTCCACAGCTGAGGTGCCTGATGGCTAAAGGCTCTGGCTCCTATTCTACATCTGGAGACCTTAGGCACTACAAGTAGCCCTGTATTTTGGGAACGCAGTGTTCTAGAGGGGCAGTATGGTGTAAGGAGTTCATTCAAATAGGATGGTGCCTGACCATTAAGGGCTTTGTATGTAAGAAGAAGTATTTTAAAATCAATTCTCAATTTTACCGGGAGCCAGTGCAAAGTTACTAAAACAGTAACTCTGCTACTGGTTCTTGTCAGTATGCATGCAGCAGCATTTTGTATTAACTGGAAAGACTTAAGAGATTTTTTTGAGCAGCCTGAAAGCATGGAGTCATAGTAGTCAAGCCTTGAGGTAACAAACGCGTGAACAAGTTTTTCTGCATCATCTCGATGCCGAAAATTTCTAATTTTCACAATATTGCGAAGGTGAAAATAGGCAGTCCTTGTAGTTTGCTTTATGTGTGCGTTGAAAGACAGGTCTTGATCAAAAATAACTCCCAGATTCCTCACGGTGGTGCTGGACGCCAATGCAATACCATCCAAGGTAACTATGTCTGCAGACAACGTGTCTCGGAGGAGTTTGGGTCCAAGTACTACAACCTCAGTTTTTTCTGAGTTAAACATCAAGAAATTATAAGATATCCAGGTCTTCACATCCTTAATGCACATTTAAAGCCTAGCTAAATGGTTGGTTTCATCAGGTCTGATAGAAAGGTATAACGGAGTGTCATCAGCATAACAATGAAAGTTTATACTATGGTTCCTAATGCTATTACCTAGCAGAAACATATATAGGCTGAATAATGTAGGTCCAAGGACTGAACCTTGTGGAACTCCATGCTATTAAAATATCATTAGAAAATTTTACCAGTGCTGTCTCTGTACTATGATGCATTCTGAAATCTGACTGAATTTTTTTGAATAAGTTATGGCTATGTAAAAATTCACAGAGTTGATTTGCCACGATTTTTTCAAGAATCTTGGCAATCTTGAAACTCCTGGTTCGAGGGTAGGCTTTTTAAGAAGTGGTTTAATAACGGCTTCCTTAAAAAACTGAGGTACATAGCCTGTTGTTAAAGAAAGGTTGATAATATTTAACAAACAAGTGCCAACTGATGGCAAAACATCTTTGAGCAGTTTGGTTGGGATGGGGTCTGTGAGGCAGGTCGTTGGTTTGGACTAGGACACAACTGTACTAAGTTGGTTGACAGTTGATAGTAGCAAAACATCCAAATATCCATTTAGTTTTAATGGTGCTTCCGAATAGACTAAGGGCGGGTTGGCATCCACTGAACACAGGAGGTGCTGAATAACAGCAACAAAAATACTGTTGTTAAAATGGTTCATAAAAATGTCACTGCTAAGGTCAAGAGGGACACCTTGTTCGTTAGACCTGTGGATTCCCGTTATTCTGGCTCTTATTTTCCTCTATTAATTTTGAGTAATATGCTGCTCTAACGCTTCGGAGGGCCTTTCTATACATTTTCAGACTATCCTGCCACAATAAGTAAGAATCTTCTTGATGTGTGAGACGCCATTTCCTCTCAAGTTTCCGTGTTGTTCTCTTCAACTTGCGCGTGTGTCTATTGTATTGCTAGTCTTCTATGTTTAATCAATTTCTTTTTCAAAGGAGCAACAGGGTCCAGTGTCATTCGGAGCAGTCCCGTAGTGCTGTCCACGAGATGATTGATTTGTGAAGGATCAATTTGAAAGGGATGGAACGTTAGAATAGGAGTCTATAGGAGGTTTTATGAGACACGTAGTTGAGGTACACACTGATGCAATAGCATCCTTAAACTTAACTACAGCACCATCAGATAAGGATCTATTATAGGCATATTGGCTTGGTGGCTTGAAGTCCAACAATTGGAACTCAAAAGATAATAGATAGTGGTCAGATAAAATAGGATAATGAGAAAAGACCACCAAGTTTTCAATTTTGATACGATATGTTAATACTAGGTCATGGGTATGGTTGAAAAAGTGTGTGGGTTTATGAACGCTTTGACAGAAGCCAACTGAATCGAGCAGTGAACTAAATGCAGTGCTGAGGTTGTCATTCTTGATGTCCACATAAATATTAAAATCACCTACTACCATTACTTTGTCTGTTTTAAGGACTAAGTCAGATAAAAATTCTGCAAATTCTGATAAAAACTGGGAGTAAGGACCAGGAGCATGGTACACAATAACAACAACAAAATTTGGAGTATGCTAAATACAATAATGGGGAGAAAAACTGAAATAGTGCCATCTTTTATTGAAGTTGCCGGATCCTTTTTGACTAAATCCAGTGATGTTGCAAATAACTTAAGTTCTTATTTCAAGAATAAAGTTTCAACCTTAAGACAAGGTATGAATCTGAAACAAAAAAGTTATTTAAATAATAGTAATAATAGTTATATGTAATAAAATAATGGGAAATAAAACATGCAAATTTGAATTTGAAAGAGTAAGTACTATTACTGTTGAGAATTTATTAAAAGTAATTAAAGAGAAACCATCAGGAGCTGATAACCTTGATGCAAAATTATTGAAATTAGTAGATGATGTAATTGCTAGGCCTATAAGTTATATAATAAATGTAAGTTTAGAGAAAGGTATTTTTCGTACTAGTTGGAAAATAGCCAAAATTATGCCACTTATAAAGAATAATAAAGAACCACTGTCCTGACCTATTAGTATTTTATCTATTCTGAGTAAGATTATGGAAAGAATTGTTTTTGAACAAATTAGTATGTATTTTAATATAAATGATTTAAATTCTGTCTATCAGCATGCATATAGGAGCGAACATTCTACAACAACAGCTTTGGCTCAGATAACTGAGGATTGGATAAAAGACATTGATAATAAAAAGATTGTTGGAACAGTATTGTTAGATCTGAGTGCTGCTTTTGATGTACTTGATCATGAAATTTTGTTGGAAAAGTTAATTTGTTATGGTTTTGAAAAATCTGCTATTGAATGGATTAAAAGTTATCTTACTAATAGGGATTTTACTGTGACATTTAATGGGAGTAATTCTGATATACAGACTCTTGATTGTGGTGTGCCACAAGGGAGTTGCCTTGGGCCACTTTTATTTTCTATCTTTACAAATGATCTGCCTTTTGTTTTAGAGAATTCCACCATGGCTCTATATGCAGATGATTCTACAATTTATACGTCCGCGCAAACCCTTCTTGATAACTTAATAAAATTTTACAAGTTGAACTGAGACTGTGTGGGGGGTATTACAATAGAACAAGTTACGGAGGTAAAGCTACTCGGTGTGACTGTTGACAACTTGTTAAATTGGAATAGTCATATATTGAAAATGGGCAGGAGTCTGGCAGTTGTTAAGCACTGTAAAAAATTTATTCCAAAATGAGTGATGAAATTACTAGTAGAATCATTAGTTCTGTCACATTTGGATTATTGTTCAATTATCTGGTCAAGTACAACTGAAATGAATTTAAGAAAATTGCCAGTTGCTCAAAATAAAGCAGCTCGGGTAGTTTTAGGTTGTCCTTTTAGGACTAGTATTAGAGACATGAATACTAGGTTAGTTTGGCTAAGTGTAAAAAGTAGAATTAATTATTGCATTGTCAACTTTGTTAGGAAAATTATTGTTACAAAAATGCCAGAAATACTATATAGCAGACTGTCTTTTTTTAGTGCTGTGCATCAATATTCTACTCGTCAGTCAAGTTGACTGACGAGTAGAATATTGATGCACGAGTAGAATATTGATGCATATTGTTACCTCCATGTCGAACTAACCTTATACAAAAGACGGTGCTGTATAGAGCAATGGTGGCATGGAATTCTCTTCCGCAGTTTCTGATTTTGGGAGTGAATGCAATGGATTTCCGTAAAAGATTAAGACTTTATTTATTTATATCTGAGTAATTGTTATTATTTTATACGTGTTGTGTTTTTTTTTTTAGTAGTATGGCTGTAACTGTGTACTGTGATAATGAATAATGTAGAGCTGTTGTTTTATTGGGTTTTTTTACATTTTACTTTGCTGTATTGTTATGTATGAATGTGTACACTCGTTTTTGTTTTTGTTTTATATAATGTATGGTTTCATGTTATAAGAATATTTTTTGTGTTGAAGTCTAGAGACCCCAGGAAGATTAGCTACTGCTTTTGCAGCAGCTAATGGGGATCTTAAGAAACTAAACTAAACTAAACTAAACTAAACAACTAAAATCTGCTGCATATTGGTCCAGGTTGAGTTTGAAATACCAAGAACAAGGCTTTCAAAACAGCCGTAACTTAGTTTGGGTTTTGACTTGACTAAAAGGTTGAATGAAAAATAGCTGCAACTCCACCACCTCTGCCCATGCCTCGAGGTATGTGCGTATTACTACAACATGGGGGAGTGGATTCATTGAGGCTTACACAATCATCATGACCCAGCCAGGGTTCAGTTAAACAGAACAGATCTATATTATGATCTGATATTAGTTCGTTAATCACTACAGCTTTTGAAGAGAGGGATCTGACATTTAATAGCCCACACTTAATTTTCATGCTATTATGTTCTTTCTGAGCAGTTGTATTAATATTTATTAAGTTGTTAAGCACAGCTGTTTTTCTGTTCACTTTTGATTTAGGTGGCCGAACAGATACCGTTACTATGGGAATATGAGAGTGGTGCACGTTTATACTTGTCAAAATCAAAGATGAGGGTAATCGCCAGGTGGAGGCCTTGAGGGAAACAGCGCAGGTCTGTGTAGCTGTGGACCTAGAGTAAGTGGCAGCTACTGTGTAAGGGGTTTGTGGCGTAACTAGTCAGACACGTGGGGCGCATTGTACAGTGCGCTGGATATTAGCAGCCAACATGCGGCTGCCTAATCTGCCGGGATGAACCCCATCAGTCTGGAATTATGGCTAGGTTACGGTTGCAGTCTGAAAGCTTTGATTTGGATCACACTACCTTGTTTCTTACAACCCGCCCTTCTTTGCTTGTGATTGGCTAGTAGTCCTTACCTACGAACTGCGCATGTGCAACTCCTAACAAAGATATGGTACAAGTAAGATGCATCACTTTGTAGCTCAAGAGTGGAGCGTACAACAGACAGGCTGAAAAGAGGAGCTGCAGCAATGTGCAGTGTGAGAGAAATGTGGTGTTTTTTGAAAATTAAACCATGTAAACGTGTTCTGGTACAACCACTAATTAAGATTTTGAACCTGAAAATGAGCATAATACCACCTCTTTAAAATAATGTGTTTGTAATATATTTTAAATGTATACAGTTGTCAAGTTTCTTTTTGCACTGCCAGGCCCACCATTAGAAATTATTAGACAGGGGGACAATATTTTTTAAACTGGCCCCCTCATCAACACCCAATCCAGCACCAACTCCACACTCCCACCCTCTAATTCTAATACAAACACGGCCAGTTTCAAAGAAGTTTTTGGCCATTGACTTTATTGTAACACAGATGGAGTCCATCCAGGCCACGCTAGCATATACACTGAACAAAATTATGAATGCAACACTTTTGTTTTTGCCCTCATTCATCATGAACTTAAACTTAACTTAAGTTAAATCTTGAACTAGACTTTGTCTATGCACACAAAAGGCCTATTTATCTCAAATATTGTTCACAAATCTGTGTTAAATGCTCCGTATTTGCGCCTTTCTAGTCTTTACACTGATATTATCAGTTTTACATATGTTTTTTACTGCGTGAGAAAATTGATGTGGAGCGTGAGAGTGTGTGAAAATTGTCTATTGCGTGAGTCTCATGCTTGATGCCTGAGAGATGGCAGCTCTGGTTCTTATATTAGCTTAAAGATTAAGCAAGCTAAAGTTTTACTAGGCTTCCTAACTGTTAGCTCCTCACCTTTGTCTGTTGTACATAGGCTACATGGTGCTTTTTAACACATTTTTTGTCTGGAAATTAATAAAAAAATTGCTGCCCTATCATTTTATTTCCCTCTGTGTGTTTTGGCTTTTTTCTTTTTTCTTAAAGCGACTCGCCTTACATTTGCAGGTCTTGCACATCTGAATGGCCACATGTTTTGACCATCAGATGACAAGAAGTAAGAAATATGTTTTAATGATAATACATTTATTTATCATGTAAAAACATCTAAAAAGTTTTGTTATTCACATAACACAGTAAGTAAATTGTTTTACTAGATCCCATTATCTCTGGAATGGCCTTCCATCCTTCCATTACATGTCAAAGAAGCACGTTCAGACGATATCTTTACGTCAACATTGAAAACCTACCTGTAAAACCTACCACACCGCCTCCCCTAGAACTCTGTCACGTCCAGCACCTTTTAACGCCCTTTTAATTTATGTTTTTAAATATGATTGTTTTATATCAATTTATATGTATGTTTTTTCCTTTATAAATATTATCCTACTTATTCAGTCTTTGATTGATGTAATATAAATCGTAATCACAATCTAAATATATGTTATCAGTTTAAGCTGGGTATTTTTTGTTAGTGGTTATAGGTAAGGTCTCTGGACCCAGGACATCTATTAGCCACTTTTCACAGAAAAGCCAGTGCACTGCCCTTTTCGACTTTCTCCGGGATATGTACCAGTCTAAGATTCAAGTGGCAAATCCTGTTTTTCATATTGTTAATTTTTGAGGTCAGTTCAGAGTGACTCGGTTTTGGTTTTATGGTCTGGTGACACTGTGGGAGTGATTAGCATTTTCTTGTACAGTGATCTTGTTTCCCGGGAGGCATGAATACTTTTTACTCTATACTTTTTTTACTCCTTTGTGGACAAAGAAACAATGATACACAACACTATGCTCCAAAATATATTTGAGTGGGGGGAGTGCTGTTTTAACAGAGGTACAATTCCAACACTGCTCATGTTGGTGCGTGAAGCTAAAATTGACACTGTAACCTCAAAGTACAGAGTACTGCAATGCAAAATCTGTAAGAAGTCATTAGAGAAGAACAGACACACAGCAAGTCGAGGTAAGGAAATGTCAGCTTGTACATTTATTATTCACAGGTGAACACAGCAGAGGCATGGAGTGGTTCATATCCCTCAGGGGCACATTCAGCAGGGCAAAATGTCAACAAATGATCATAAATAGAAATATTTCATGCGGACCAACCTATATGTCCCCCAGACATAGCTTTTCATCAACACCACCACAAATCAATCAACTACCGATCTCTATCGACTAGAGTCAATATTTACGTCAAATTAATTTGGGTGAAGGAGTTGGACTTCATGTGCCTAAGAAACAGTCAAAGGTTTAACCAGCAGGCAGAAAGCACAGGACCTAAGGAGCAGTGGATAATAGGAGAGAGTTGGGAAATCCCTGTGGTGATGTGCCTCCCTCACTCTAGCACTGTACACTGACATGCTTGGGGGGTGGGGGATGACAAGCTTGTTTTCAGCCTCGGTCAATGTTCTTTAAATGGAGTGTATATATCTCCACCTGCTTGTCTCCCAGGCCTGGGCTTTTGTTAGGAATTACCCAAAGGAAAGGTTTACATTTGACAGAATGAAAGAGAAAGTGAGCTCCATCCATATTCATTCAGAGGGATGAAAGAGCAGAGCAGAGTTCCCTTCAAGTGACAGCTCAATCCGTGCGGCTGTCCTCCCTTTGGAGAAACAACTTTTCATTGAGTGAGACTGTGCAGCCGCTTGCTCATGAAAGCCAGTCTCATTTCCAAGTTTGTGACTCTTTGTGTGTGTGTGTGTGTGTGTGTGTGTGTGTGTGTGTGTTTGTGTGAGCCCCTGCGAAAGTGTCATTGCCTCAATCTCTATGGCGATGATGTCCCATTCAACCAGGCACCTGCCGGGATAAGAGGTGGGGGAGGAGGGAGGATGTTCAGTCAGTCAAGCAGGGAAAAATGGCTGTTGTGCCCTCACCAGGTGTTGGTGTATTGAAAAGAACTTCCAAAGATCATTCAGCTCCATTTACCTTTTGGGATCACCTGGGGTGCAGCAACCTCAGTAACCATGGCAATGTATGCTGACGGTGACGAGCTTGTGCATCTGTGTCAGCTCACAAAAACATTCAGACAAAAACACTTTCCAGAAACACATTTCAAACATAATTTAATGAGCAGTATGCTAAAGTGGTTTTCAAAGAGTCCAGGAAGTCCTATTAGCCCATGAAGGGACACCTGGGGGTCCTAGAGAAAGCTCCAGGAAGTCCCAAACAATTAATTTACCAGATACATTTAAATGTACAGAAATGACCCCAGTCAGGGTGTCCAAGAATGAATTCGGTATTCATTCAACAGCATAAATATTCTCATATAGTTCTGTGAATTCTGTAAACAATGCTAATGAACTGTCACATGACAAGCCAATAATTCCCTTATTACATACATCTTTACACAGTTAAACAAATAAATAGTGCAAGGCTAGTCGATAAACACTACAGTTTCAAACTGAACACAAAATAAATGAGAGGTTTTGTGCTTGTTTTAGAGTGTTAGGCAAATGTTTGGATTCAGTGATAAGTTGAGTAGACATTGGCCAGGAAGTGCGGTTTACCTCCAAAATGTCCCTGTTTGACTATAATTGCTAAGTGTGTTTTTTAATCCAGACAGAAGAAGTTGTCACTCAAACCTGCGTCATTCTAAGGAGCTGATATGCCCCCATTACTTCTCTCCTGTCCGGCCTGGTGATGAAGAAATACATAATTAAATAAATAATAGAGAAGACAATGGAGTTAATTAAAACTCTCCTTGGTAAAGCAAAATCTGCCTAGCACAACATGGTATCCAGCTCCTTATGGTGCACACCAGGCTGCTGAGCAGGAAAAGATTAAAAAAAAAAAAAAAATCCAGTTTAGCTTACGTCAATAGACTCAAGGGTTTTGCTGCTACAGTCTTACTTCTGGTATGAGCAGTAGTTTATGGTAATTAATGTTGGCTGACATTAGCAATATTTAGATAGATTACTGTGTAACTGACATTACTGGTTTTTCTGTTATGACTATCGTCTTCTTGTGCTACTGTTGTGCTATGTCTTGGCATTTACCATTATCCCATTCATGTCACTTGTGGCCAAAAAGTCTATTCAACAAAGGTTACCTAGTCTCACTTCAAGGAATTTTACTAGCATGGCTTTCAGTGGAGCCTTTGAGGGTTCCTTGATGATCTAAATGCTGTTTCAGAGGGGTTAATAAATCGGGGCATGTGAAAAGAATGGCAACATTTTATCTTGTTTCCCAACTTTTGCCAAATGACTGCTTATTAAATTGCATAGGATTCAATAAAACTCTAACAAACATTGCAGAGCCATTGTGTTCCATCCAACAATCTGGATCTGGTAATCCCACTATGAGGACAGCACTTGTCGGCTGTCCTGCTGTCAATTTGCTCACCATTTATGTAGTGTCTGATGTTAGGTTTTTTCAGGTCTTGATGAAGTTAAGCAAGCGCAGTTTCCCCCTGTTTCCAGTCTTTTTAATAAGCTACACTAAACACGTGAATTGGCACACATACATGAAATTAATGTGCTGTAGTGTCTGAGCCTGAATGACAACATAAAAGTGTACATAGGTTAAAATGTCCTTCACATGCATCTTCAAATGCATTTTCTGATGTAAGGTTGAGGATTATCCAGAATAATCAGGATTTTGTCTCTGGACAGATGCATTGCTGTTACATTTTAAAATGTAATTTTTCAGTGTCACATATCAAACTTCTGTTCCCCTCCATTGTATCAGGGGAAAGTATGAATCTCAGTGACAAATATATCAAAACATGGGCAAATAAAAAGTTTGCAGATGGTTTTATCTGTATGGAGAGATACTACCGAAGGGTGAGTGAGAAAATATGTTTGCTTTTTTTGTGTAATTGGCTTTAAGGGAAAAGTTACCCCAGTCTTTGTAATTAACTTTTTAGTTGTATCAGCTGTTCCTTAACCTGACTCGCCTCAGGAGGCATCAGCGTAAATGTGCCATGAGACACCACCAAAGCTGTTTTGAAAAAGCATTTCAATGTTTTAGAGGAGACTTCTTTCAATATTTCTGGAACCCAGTGTGATAGATTAAAAGCAGAGATGCAAGAAGCAGAGAGAGCCACGGACAAAGTTGCAGGAATTTCAGTTTAGGGACTGTGTTTATCTGCATGTATGACTGAGAAATGTCGGCGAACGAGTGTGTGTTTGTGAATTAGAAATCAAAAAAGGGCTGAGCCTATGTGTGTCTGTGATTTTGTGTGTGTATGTGTGCCTTTAAGCGCTGATGCGTCAGGACCTACAGAGTGTGAAATGGAGCAGGGAGGTTCTGGCTTCAGCCACGACACTGCAACACAAACACAAACACACGCACACACACACACACCTCTCTCTCTGTTTCTATCTCTTGCTCTCTTGCCCACCAACTGCACATCCTCCTCTTCTGCTCCTATTTTCTCCTTTTCTCTGGTTTTCCCACTTCCATTTTATCTCCTTCCTTCTCTGGTTCTTCTTCTGCTCCTTCCTCCCTTTTCCCTCTCATTCCATCTCTACAACTTCCTCTGTATATCTCCGTCACTGCTTTATTCTGCTGCTTTATCTCTCTGGATAAAGCACTGCCTGCTGTGGAGTTTGTTTTCCCCCTGCTCGCTGCCTTTATCTTCCATTTGGATGCCGTGTATGTGCAGTACCATGGAGAGAGAGACATAGACGGAGAGAGAAAAGAGAGAGACAGCATCCCCATGTCAGGCCAATGATGGATTAGAATACTAAAATACTGGAGAGAGAAAGCAGACACACTAGACGCTCAAATCTGACATGGTGTGTGTGAGTGTGAGTGTGTGTGTATGTGCGTGCGTGCGCTTTCACCCGTGTAAATCTACTGCACGGTAATAGAACAATAAAAAGAACGCTTCTTTCCACATACACATCTTTCCTCTCTATTCCTCTCTCACCCTTTAGGCTTTCTGTCTCTCTCGTTGAGTTGATTTAACGCATGGCTTCTCCGCTTGTTTATTTCAGTACATATTAATGTAAATCACTGGTGTCCATTCCATCCTCTCTCTCCCTCCACTGTGTCTCTTACTCCATCCGTCCATCCCTCTTGTCTTCCTGCCACCGGGTGTCAGCCGTGGCATCAAACCACGAGACAACAATTAAAACGAACAAACAACGCGGCCTGTAAAAGGTCGACGCTCCGGCCCCTCCGGCCACGTCAATCAAACGCCCGCCCTCTGCTGCTGATCTCAATTAACCTCCACTATTGGGTAGAAGGATGTGGGGGTGTTGGGGGGTTTCTGACCCCCCCAACATCACTTCATCTAATCTCTCTAATAAAGAAAGGAATCTGTGTATATTTGTGTGTTTGTGTGTTTGTATTTCAATTATGTCAGGAAGCATTCATCCAATCGACTTCAAACGTGGCAGGTGTGTTGCTACGTACCCAGGGGAGTACAGTTTTGCATTTTGTGCATTTTTAACACGTGTTCAGAATTATTAAATACAGTAGAGAACAGTGCTAAGCGGAGCTCTGCAACAGCGAGAGCAGGGTACACTCACAGGGACGGGGCTTATATTCTCCAGTGGGAATTGTTAAAACCAGAGATGGGGAATCAAGTTTGAGACTTGCGCTTGAGTCCGACTTAAGTCGCACACACAGTGACATCAGACTTGAACGCATCAGGTGATACAACATTCATTAAAACCACAAGTGACTTGAGACTTGACTTGTACTCTAGCTTAAAGACTTGTGAGCATCTCTGGTTGAAACAGAGTTATTGTCATCATGCAGGTTTTATATATTTTAGAAATGAATGAATGTTCAAACGGAGTTGTAAGAGTTTTATGTTAAGTTCTAGGTAAGCTCTGAATATCTAGCAGTATCTCCACCATTGTCATGTTGTTTCAGTGTCATTAATGCTTTACATCAGGGGTCAATTGAGTTTGATCATTTAAATCAATTTTTAGGTTTCCTGTTAGCTCAGTCAGTAATGCACAGGCCTTTTAATTGGAAAGTTGTGTATTTAGTCCCCATTTCACAAACATGCAATAAAGCATGTGCTGGATACGTGTCCATATGATACGCATATGGACACGTATTTTCATTTACCCTGCATCTCCAGGCAGAGGAAATTCCTGTGCTTCTCATTCAGGGGAATCAAAGACTCTTTTGAATGTCTTTATGGACTTTTCAAAGTAAAAGCTCTCAATTCAACTAAAAATAAAGCATTGCAAAAAACTTTCTCGAGTATTTGTTCTCGAGAAAGTTATTCTCAATTATAGTCACAATCACTTAAGAGGAAGTGATAATGTGAGATCTGTTGTCATGACTGAGATCTATTTCAGCACCGCTATTTAAGTATTTATTTTTTTGGCCATCCCCTTGCCAACCACTGCTGTAGGTAAATCCGATGTTTGAACACACAATTTGAACAAAAAGCGCAGGGAGGTGTTACATCGACCCCTGTGAACGGGCACTGCAGTCGTTCTATGTAACGTTGCATAGCTTTCAGGAGAGTAGTGTGGCAGGATACATGGAGCATGGATTTAAACTGCAGCAAAGACGAGTATTCATGTGAATGACACAGCAAACTTGAACTACCTGAATTAGTTTACAGGCTTCACTTCAATTTTTCACCATGTCCACCCACTGTCAAAACCACTCTAGGAATTTGAAGTTGTGGCCTACTAATCTTAAATAGTAGATTAACAAAATCAGCCTTTAGTTATCTGTCTAAATTTTTCACAAGCCATCTTGTTTAAAGCACTTGAAGATTTCCGACAGGTCTTTATCCCTGGTCACACAAGAAAGTGGCACAGCAAAACTCATCTGAGCATCCATGTGAAGTAGGTGGTTCTAGAAGTTTGGTGGTGTAGTGACGACTCACAGGGCTAGTTATATAAGTGCTACATTTAACAAGCTAACTTCTAGCCGTCTAGAACTTGCTATTGCTAGTTAGTCACAACATCCATCCACTGTTCATTCAAATTAATTGATTTAGTTCCAGATGTTGCTGTTTTCAATCCCACTAGGTCCCTAGGAATTGGTGTTCTTCTAAATAGAAGGGATTCATCACACTTTAACCATTTTCATGCTATATGTAAGGCCTTACATCAATTTAATATGTCCACAAAAAAGGTTAAATCAGAAGATTTTTAAATTAGACCAATTGCTGCCCTTTGTGTGGTATAAGCCCACAACAAATTAAACCCTCTCAGAGAGCTTACTGTCAGGCTGTGTGTGACTGCCAACAAGCTGCACCAGTTGAAATCTCAGAAAACCACTTCTAACAACTTTCCTTCTAATAACTTTCCTCCATTGACAGATCTCTAACCAGATATCTCAAATACACCATCTGGTTAATGGGGATGATTGTTAGGAATGCTACACAGCCTGGGATGCTGAAGACAAAAGTGTATGTTCAACTGGATATTAAATATAAAGTTTTAAGAACACAGCAGTTCATTGCAAAAAAATTGAAAAGGTTGCAATTCTTACGAAAGCTACTGCAAATTTGTTATTTTAGGCCTTAATAATCATGAAAACAACAGAATCATGGTGGGACTGAGAGAAAGGGAATTCTACAATTTTGAATTACAGATCACTAGAATAATTTCTGTAGGCCATGTGTGTTCATGGTGATGAAGGAAAATGTCACCCACAGCAGCAGTGAGGCTCACTGATGGGTTTTAATAGTTTCTACACAACAATAGGGCTGAATGGCTCAGAGGAAGAGGAGACATCAGACTGGGCGACACACGTGACTTGTTAATAGGATACATTCATTGTTGGTTTGAGTCTATTCATGGGATTTGGTGGCAGAAAGAAAATATAGATTCATGTCATGGTTAAATTTGACCTAAGTCAGAGGTTTTAAGGTGCACATTGTGTTTCTTTAAACAAAGCTGTCAACGCTGACAGCTCTCTGAAGAGTCCTTCATGGAGACATTTGCAGTCATTACAATAAATGAATGTTTCATTATAATCAGTATCCTCTGTTAGATTACAGTGCCTGATTGCTGTTTAAGACTCTCAGTTAATATTTGGGCAAATCTCTCCTCACTGAACAGCATGATTTACTGCTCAGCTTGCGGAATGTTTTAAAGAAGCATCTCAGGTGAGCCAACAGAGCTTTACACTGTCTCTTATCACTGTTTCACTGACTGACAGACGCTTTGTCTGACGGGTGTGTTCGGACAGAAAGGCCTTGACGAGTGTGTGTGTGTGTGTGTGTGTGTGTGTGTGTGTGTGTGTGTGTCAGCCTGCATTTCTCAGTAGTTGCACACAATGCCTGAGTAAAAAGAGAGGTCAAAGTACACAGCAGACCTGTCACCTCTCTATCTCTCTCCACATCCTTTCATTCCCTTTGTAGTTTATTTCATCAGCAGCTTCACAAAGCAAATGTCCTCTTCCTCCTCCTACTTTTCTTCTCCTTTTTGGCCACTCCTTCTGTTCACTATTCTCATGGTTTCCTCTCATTTCATTCCTCTACTCCGTCCATCCTCTTCCCATCCCTTTTCTCATTTCAATTTCAATTTCCACTCTTTTTCTTTTTTCCTCCTCTCCTTCTCCTTTCTCTTCTTACCCCTCCACTCCTTCCTCCTGTCCATCTTCTGTTTACATCTTTTCTGCTCACCTATTTATTTTCTATTTGCCCTCTTCCATTTCATTCTTTTCCATTCTTTCTCCATGTTTGCTTCTGATCCTTTTTGTTCCTGCTTGTCCTTTGTCTTCTCTGCTTTTTCTCATTTGTTTCTCCCCTTTCTTCTTGCTACCTTCCCTCTTTTCATGCCCTCTTTTCTTCTTCTTATTTCCTATTTTATCCTCTTCTCCTCTCCTGCTTTCTTCATTATTATTCTTCTACTTTTGTCTCTCCTTGCTTCCTCACTTCTTTCTTCTCTTCAATTTGTTGCATCTTTTGTCTCCTATTGTATCCTTGCTTTCCTTTCCCTTTACCCCCCACCTGCTCCCTCTCCTCCACTTCTTCCTTTGACTTGTTTCCCTCTTTTTTTCATTTTCTGGCTGTCTTTCCATTCCCATTTCCCTCTGCCTCCTTGTCCCCCTTCCTTCTGTCTGTCCTCTGTCTCCTTGCCCTGCACCATCACTTGCACCCCTGCAGATGTAAGTTAATTTTACACATTCCCAAGAAATCGGAAAGAAACGCGGGGAAAAAATTAGTGTCAGCAAAAGATTTATAAGACATAGAAAATCAAGAGCTGGCGATTCTCTCTGCTATATTTGTGCTCCAGGGTCCTTTCTGTTCTCGCTATAGCACACTATTTCTACCACTGCCTGATACTCCCCAACACACACACACACACACACACACACACACACACACACAAGGAGCCTGTCAGATGATAAAGAGATGTTGTCAGGGAGTGATTATCAGCCCCCCAACTAAAAACAACTAAAACATCAAACGCACAAAGACCACACAGGGACATGGCCTTATTTTTTTCTTAATTTCTCCTCCATACATCTCTCGCTCCTATTCGTTTTCTAACTCTTTTCATTTTGTCTCTGTGTCGGTTTCAGAAGTAGCTTGTGTTTTTCGCCTGCTGGGGAGCCATTTGATTTGTTCTACAGTTTTAGAGCATATTGTTTCTGGGATCTTGTTTTTATTATGACTGCTTTATTCATACTGGTGCCGATGGCAGCTCAGGTCCCGGTCCTGAGGCACCGGGGAGGGCAACACAGACGGGGATAGAGCAATAAAGCAAAAAAGAGCTGCATCGGCTCAATACATGGCAGGCAGTATGTGTGCAAATGTAAGGTGTGTGTGAGTCTCTATTGTATGTGTGGCTATGCTGACGTGGATGTGAACGATGAATTGCCAGACTCAGATTATGACAAAAAGCATTTTCTTTGCATTCTCTCTGCCTGATCCTGCACGCACGCACGCACAAACACACACATCACACACTTGGCACTTGATGTTCATTAAACAATGAGAGACAAGTGTGTAATTTGTTATTCACCCCAGCTGTAGAACAGAGATGGCGGCTGGGAGAAGAGGATCGCTGCATTCATCACCATGACAAAGTTTGAATGATACATCATATGAAAGCCCCTTCCCCATTCAGTCATTATAGGGATGACCCATAGACAGGTAAGTCGTAACCACTGGGACAAATCCTCAACCATCATTAAGTTAAAAAATGATGTCCGACTGCAGCCGTGGGGCGTTTCTGTGTGTGGGGCGTGTTAATATATCATTAGTTTGCTGTGTTTCCTGGCCAATCATCTGCTTTGACCCCAAACACATGCTGTTACTCTCTGCATTTTTAAAATTAAAACTGAGCATAAAATTAAAATGAACCAATAAAAAATAAAATAGTTTGGAGTGTGGCACTCAGTTATTAGAGTTTAGGTGGTTGGGCTGTTGGATTTTGATTATGTTGACTGTGTGGCCCATTTCTAAAAAGTAGCTTCTGGAGAAGCCATAAATTAACATCATAAAAGTCATGTTTGGCTATTAGCCTACAGTTTATTAACTTTCATCAACTTAACCAGCTAACAAACCGCATGTCATACTAAAACATTTGTTTGCACTCGGACAACAACACATGTACCAACTTTTACAGATTTTCTTTTGCTATGTTTTAAAATTTATCCAATGAGCGAGTTTGGAGCCAGATTCTGTGCCCCTTCATTTTGTTACTAGCATAGCTAGCTTGGGAATGTTGTTATTTTATCTGAGCCCATTTTATACAGACATTAGCCACACAAGCAACTTAGCTAGTTTCATTTGAGTTTCATATTGGTAGCATCTTGCTAACAAGTTAACCAGACATTAACTGTGTATGCTTTGCTTTTAAAATAGTTGCATCAAGTTTACTCTTAATTGTATGTTAACTGTATTTATTTGTCTTGAATGGATTGTTAGAATGGTGGCTTTGCAACCATTTTGGCACCAGTTTGTGGACACTTGTGGACACTTATTTCCTTTTGCCAAACTGAGAGACATTAAAGCTGTCAGAAATTTGTATCTACTACTCATGATTTACATTAAGGGAGCTGACATGAGCAGTTACAATATGGCAAGAATGCAACATACCTTCCAGCCATTTTATCCTAACACACCTTGGGCTGCTAATGTTTGTGTGCTTACAGCCAAGCAAGCCACTCAAAATCATATAATCTTTCTGGACCTATAACAGGAACAGCTACATTATTGGTTGATGTAGCATGTGAACAACCTACCACAACTAGGTCTCCTGCGCTCCCGGCACATTACAGTAATACACCACTGCAGCTGCAGTCAGACCATGTTGAAAAAAAGTGCCATTATCAAGGAGAAAAGGAAGGAACCAAGGAAAGAACTGAGGAATCAATGGGATGCTACTGACAAATTGTGAAGTCCATTTCTTCATTATGCTTCCTATTATTTTACAGCCATCAGTCCAGGATTGTTGGCAGGTCCATTATATGTGAGTGTTTCCATGTGCATGGATGTATGTGTGTGTGTGTGTGTGTGTGTGTGTGTGTGTGTGTGTGTGTCTTCTCTATATTCTCTGCTCTACCCCCAGCTAAGGGAGGCAAACACAATCAGAAGGAGCAGTAGTATGGATTTAGGAGGGCCAGTTGTCAGGGATGCAGCTCCGCCTGTGCCGGAGGAGCCCAGGTTGGAGACAGTGGCCCTTTCTGAGTACAGCGGTATGACGTCAAACTGGCCACCTTCAGCACCCTCCTCCTCTGTCATTTCCTCCTCTTCTTCGCTCTCCACCACCTGAGAGGGAGAAGACAATGTTAGTAAAAATTGTAGAGGACAGCAGATACAACAGTAGTACTACTACAATAGTTCACCTTAACTCTGAAATGGTAACTAGTGAAGGTCAAGTTTGGGCAGATATTTGTGTCAGATACTTTAAGGGTAACATCTGTATTTACCCTTAAACCCCTGAACGGGGTGAATATTATCTTATCCACTGCCTTGGGTGTGAGAGACCTAGGTTTAAATCCACTGTGAGACACCTTTGTGTCCCTGAGCAAGACAGCAACCCCTAGTTGCTCCAGAGGCGTGCGACCTCTGACATATATAGCAATTGTAAGATGCTTTTGATAAAAGCGTAAGCTAAATGAATAAATGTAAATGAAATTGTTCGCGTACTGTGTGAGTGGCGCGGCTGTCAGCAGCAGTGAAACAGGACTGCAATGTAATCCTTGTGCCCCATCGAAGTACGTCCACTAAAATGATCGTTTTTGCCACTGACAGGTTCAGATTGTCAGAAGTGTCTAGCAACCTTGTGGAAAGGATCCCTACAGAGAGAGAGCTTTTTTAAAGAGCACAAATGTTTTTTGTTTGACCAGAAATAGTCTCTGTATTGCACTCGTCAAAGCCACCAGACTCCTTTGAAAAAAATAGTCATTTTACATCTCTGGTTTACTGCTGCCTTAATCAGTTAGCTCGTGTTGTTGTGTGACTTTTTAAACCTCCAAAGTAACAGTCCTGTGTTCTACAAGGTAAAATTACATCTGTAAATTAGAGCCAGGGGTTAGTGGTCAAACAATGTGTTTTTTAACCTCAAGAGGACCTAGATTTGTGTCAGAAAACAATATTTGTCTTCCTCTCCATTTTTGTTGGCCCATAAGCAGGCTAATTTATATGCATCAGTATTCATGATGTGCTTTGCATCAACCATTTAAGGTTGAATGTTCATGTGTAAATGGCTGCATGTGAGGCTGACCCACGTGTGCACTTTTTTACCATTACCACTTTGGAGCGGGTGATTTAAACTGCTCAGAAGATCATTGGTACCCATCTCCTGAGCATCAGTGAAATCAGTGAGGTGAGGTGCCAACAGAGCCCAAAGGACACTAAAGGACAGTATCCACCTAGCCACAGCCCGTTCACCCTGCTGCATTCTGGGAAGAGAGATAGAAGTTTCTGCTGCCACACCACCAGACTGCAGAGCAGCTTTTCCCCTAAGCTATCAGACTTTCAATTCATCAGCACTGCGCCACTGAATGTAGTTTTCTTTCTTACTGTATACCATTTTTAGAATTGCTTTTATATTACTGTATATTGTCTGCTAAATGGCAGAAGGGAGTTACAAACTCAATTTAACTTTACAACCTGTTTTAAAGTGACAAATCTACCTTCTACCTTTCATTCCATAACATTAGCCACGTGTTTAACATTGTAACCATAACAATGAAGGTCCCCTAACCTTAATGCAGTGGCCATTTGAACCCAAATCACTTTGCCTAAACGAAACCTTAACCATAGTGTTGTCAATCATAAAACTTATTTTATTTTTCAACATCAACAGTGATGTGTAACAGTTTTTTAAGGCACAGACATCTGTATGTCATTACAGGCTGAATTTCAAAAGCATGAACAAAAATACAAACAAATTCACAACACAGATTATTGTTCAATACAAAGATAAACTCATGGAAATCTCATGTCATGTATTTTATTACATGTATGTGTCCAATTATACTTTTTAAAATGTCACTTGAATTTGAGTTTGAGTTTGTTTTGCTATTAAATATGATGTTAAATGTATCACGTGTGTTCATGTGTGAACACTTTGATCAAGAGAAGTCTATCTTATTTAAAACTTTATAGCTGTTGATGAATATGATTTAAAGCAGTGTTATGGGTGTTGACACCCAGCTGTTCATCCTCAATGATATGCACCAACATCTGGACGAGCTCAAGGCCCTTGCTGGGTTATTGTGTGCAGATTGTTCTTCTACAAATAATAATACATAATAATAATATAACTTTTTATCATCTAGTCTGACAGTTGCAGAAGTTGTAAGCAAGTCATCTTGCTCTCCTTCAGGGTACAGAAATGCATCATGTTTTTTCTCACTTCTCACAATAATTTTGTTCAAGTATTTTTTACGGTGTTTGACAATCAGCAGCCTTTCCAGCAGAGAGATCACCTTCTTTGTAAGACCTTTCCTTTGATCTGCTGCTTCTAGGAACATTGTAAATATTTCTATAAAGATAATTGGAGCAATACACTTATATACAGCACTTAGGGTTAGGGTTAAGGGATGATTAAAATTGCTGTATGTTGTGAATTGTCATGTCCAGTTGCTGGGACAAGAATAAATAAAGCTGTTATAGTATTGCACAGTATGCATTGTACATCCCATTTCCACCTGGTAAAAATATGCATAAATATATCTGTATCTGAATATCTTATCTGTATAAAGAAAAATGCATTTTACTGCAGGTGTAAACACGTCACACAAGAACACAATGCAATCCGAAAGTGACAGGATGAGCAACACCACATCTTTAGGTGGTCGAGCTTGAACTGTGATCTTCTCTCAGATGTAAATGCAGTTTATATACATGTGTGGCCACGTTGTCTGTCCAAAAAGTTGAAAGGTCACCTAACTCCTACTTTTCCTGCTATCTGAAACTCCCTATCAAAAAGCTGCAGACGAGCCATTTCTCTGCCACGGAAAAATTAGTGAAGCTTTCGAGGGACTGTTGAAATGCATCACAAGAGTCACACAATCAACTTAGCTGAGCTATGCATGCTATTGGTAACATTAGTAACTAGTCCATGTATTTGTTACTTCTAGGCTGGATTACTGCAAATCCTTATTGTCAGGCTGCTCGAAAAAGTCCATTAAGACTCTTCAGCTGATCCAGAATGCTGCAGCACGTGTTCTGACAGGAACCAGTAAAAGAGATCACATCTCTCCTGTCTTAGCTTCTCTGCATTGGCTTCCTGTAAAATCCAGAATAGAATTTAAAATCCTTCTTCTCACATACAAAGCTCTTAATGGTCAGGCACCATCTTATCTTAAAGAGCTCATAGTACCTTACTACCCCACCAGAGCACTGCGCTCCCAGAATGCAGGGTTACTTGTGGTTCCTAGAGTCTCCAAAAGTAGAATGGGAGCCAGAGCGTTCAGCTATCAGGCTCCTCTCCTGTGGAACCAGGTTCCAGTTTGGGTTCGGGAGGCAGACACTGTCTCTACATTTAAGAGTAGGCTTAAGACTTTCCTTTTTGATAAAGCTTATAGTTAGGGCTGGCTCGGGTGAGTCCTGAACCATCCCTTAATTATGCTGCTATAGGCCTACACTGCCGGGGGATTTCCCATGATGCACTGAGCTCCCCCCTCCTCTTCTCTCTCTCCCTCTGTGTGCAACCTCATCCCATTAATGCATGTTACTAACTCGACTTCTTCCCTTTACCGTAGTCGTGTGTTTTCTCGTCCCTCTCCTCTCTCCTCCTATCACTTCCTGCAGGTGTCCCTGGCTCTGGAGCTGTGGAGTCTGGATCTGTGGTTGAGAGTCTCCTGCCCGACACCCTCTGCTACAATTGTTGTTATTAGTCCTATTGCTATTATTATTATTATCATTAACACTATTATAAATATCTGTACCATTATTCATTCAGTCTGGACCAACATCACCTTTAATGTCTGTACCTCTGTGTGTATATTGTGTAGGCTGCCCCCCACCCAACATCCTTCTCTCTCTCTTTATGGCTATCTCTCTCTCTTGCTCTCTCTCTCTATCTGTCTTGCATCGGCATTGGACGCCCTGAGATGAGAACAGGCTATGACTGAAGGGCCCAATTCATTACAATGAAAGTTGCTCACCAGGTCCAGACCGTAACAAAAAATTCAGGTGGCCATGTGCTCCAGTTTTTCGGGGCCTATAGAGCACAAATGCTAGAGTCCTCTTCCTCTTCCACCCTGTGCACATAAATGGTAAATGGTCCTGGATTCGACCCGGCCTCTGCAGTAAGGACTCTACCAACTGAGCTTTCAGCTATGTCAAAACAAAAATAAATATATCTACCAATGAGAAAAGGCTACTGGTATTCAAAATCCCATTAACATCGCATACAGTACTTACAGTACAGTAATGCATTGCTTGTGGAAATGTAACATTTAAAACAAAGAGCAGTCATCTATTTTTCTAAACGTGACATTTTTCACGGTTAGAGCAGATACTCAGCTTTTTGAAGTGAAAATTTTCAAATTCAGGAAAAATCACTTTGGACAAACAAAGCTCCTCAGAAATACAACACAAGCAGCTGAGGGGTGAACAGATGAGGAGATGTGGAGTAGGTATGGATGGGGGGAGGAGTGGTGGCTTGAGGATGCAAGACTGAATGAACTGAGAACAGAAAGAACAGAGTAAATGTGTAAAAGAAGAAACATAGGATGGAGGAAATGAAGAAAGGACAGAAGGAAGGAAGAGGAAGGGTAGAGGGGGATTTGGAGATGGAAGAGAAAGACAGGGGAGACATATGGGCATGAATAAATTCATATTAATGAAGCTTGACTGATGCACCGCTTCCAACCAACACCTCATCTAATCCACTCTCTGGGAGAGAGACACAGATGGAGAGAGCGAGAGAGAGCGAGAGAGAGAGAGACAGCAAGCAGAGGAGGGCAAACTGAGGAAGAGAGAGAGTTGGAATCCCCTCTTGTCTGGCGGCCCAGATTATCTCTGGCAGTGAGGCATGCTGGGAGCCAGGACGCCACAGCCATGGCAGATTGTGGTCTGGCCAAGGTTACAGTAGCCAGGACCGCGAATGGATTGGACCATATTTAATGGTCTGTTTTAGACAAGGACAGCCAGGAGTTGTGTTGCTCTGAACATATGTGTTCACAGCGCTCTTCAGCAGGTATGTGTGTCTGTTACTGTCTGCACATTACTAAGCTGGCAGACTCAGACTTGATCCAACAGGACTGAAATCAAAACACTTCAGGGCCAAGACTTGTCTGTGTGCCACAGACTGTGTGAAGCCTGATTGGCTAGGAAAGACAAATTAAATGGACGGTTAGAAAATTTGTTTGGTTGTAGTTGAGATCCGACCCTGATCCCCTCACTGAGCTGCTAGGCTCCAAATAACAGTAAAGCAGATTTGGAACAGAAGGATCACTTGTTTGAGATTGGAAAAGTTTTACCTGTGTAAAAAACATCCATATCAGAGGTTTTCAAACGGTGAAGCACGACTCCACAGGGTGGTACATGAGAGTTGGACGGGGGGGGGCGTGGGTGGAGAATAATTTGCATCAAGATTCACACATCTTCTTGGAGTCATAACTCACAGACAGAAAACACAGATATGGTATGCATACTATAAGATTCAGTATGCCTTACACACAAGGATGAAATTACAGGAAGTGGTCTGTAGACATGGACATTCAGCAGGACAAAGCCTCCACACAGTTTAAGGGGAGGCAAAGATACTGCATGAGACTGCATGCTACTTTGTCTATGGCAGGCAAACCTCAGTGATTACTAATATGTTATGTTAATGTGACAACTGATCAGACCAAGCTGGATCAGCTAGTTCCAGTGTGGGCCAGTTGTCGGGCCAATGGGCAAGTCAGGAGATAAAATCCTACAGTGTGTGGTGTCCAGCGATTCTACTAGTCTGCTACTGATCAAGTTGCTGCTGCTGCTCTGTTGTCATTACCATTATTTTATCTGGAATCAGGAATCAAGGTAAAAGCCTTCCAGTGGTGTTTCCTTAAAACTGTAAATTAATATTACACACTCAATTAATGTAATTATATCAGCAGTGAAACAACTGATCACTGGTGAACATTAACAACCCATTCTCATTCCCAGGTCGTCAAATACAGACACTACTTTGTCACGCACCGTGGCTACCTACTCCCATACAGAGAGTAGGTAGCCTTCTCTTTAGAGCCTGTATGAGATACCTTTTAACACGTGGTTAACTGTCACAGTTTGGTAGGTGAGTGTACTCCAAAGGCACCAACTTGAGGCACCAAAACTACTTTGTTAGGTTTAGGAAAAGATCATGGTTTTGGGTTAAAAGAAGCATATGTTACATTATGTAAATTTAAACTGAACTGTTGACTTTTGGTTTCACACATGACATGAAAGTCCAGTCTTCTGGTTAAACGTCCTGTGTTTGTTTGACCCACCCATCTACCCTGACCACCTGCGCAGACTTTCTCACACTTTAGGCGTGACACAACGTTTATCAGTGGAATAGTGTGGCAGAAGTGTGCACCACATCACCTGCGAGTGCACAAGATAACCAGAACAGGGACCCACTCATCAAAAACAGCCCCATTGTGCTACTATAGATTAGAAACTCCACAGGGAACCATTTAATAGAAAGGTAGTTTTGTTTTTTACTTGTGACTAATGCTAGAACTCGTATATATAAAATATATATCAGTGCAATCAAATCTTTGATGCAACATTTTGTATATATAATTTTTAGTATAATACTACACACTGTGTGTATTATATGCAGCAATCCATTACATATACTGTATCTGTATGATCTATTTCTATTTTACTTTTATTTTGTGTATTTTTTTTGAATAACATAAAATACAGGAATAACATATTTTCACTTTATTGACTGTACTAAAGTATATGTAACAGAGCAGAATTAATCAAAAATGCAGAAATTTGCTTATGTATCAGTGCATATGGTAATTTACTTGTAAAAAAAAAACATAAAACAAATTCCTAAAATAACAATAACATAATGGCCACAGCCTGTAATTCACGTCCCAACCCCATGAACCAGTTTATAAACACATACACATATAAACATATTTCCTGCATTTCCATTTACACTTAAATTCCAGCTCTAATCCACATATTTTCAAAATATTACACACTGTTCTCTAGGAGTAAACATTTAATGTACGTAAATATTCTGCTCAGATGTTCTTAATATTTCAGGCAGGTTGTTGCAGAAATTCAGGACATTTGCCATCTTTCTGTTTTGAATGTGCTTTAACTCTTTTGGCCTCACCGCGCAAAAATGTGCAAATATATAGACAGTGTTTTGCAGGTGGTAGAGTTTGGGCCACATACACTTCTGTTCGCTGTGATAACAGTTTTGACAATGTGAGTTCAGTTTTGACAAACGGATGTTAGCAACTGAAGAAAACTGTAAATTTAGTATAGTTCATGTTCCCCTCAGGATGAACTGTAAGAACTTTGGTGATCCATCAACTGGTCAACATTTGAATGTGTTCACCGCTTTGGTTTATGACCAAATCCCTCAAATCCCCGTCAGCCTCAGCTCTACTCTATAGCTAATTAATGTGTTAGAAAGTTATCATTTATCTAAACTAAGAATTTGGCATTTCTTTACTGGATAAATTGTCCTGGTGGTAGTGCTATACAACAGTCAAGTTTTAAAACTTCTGACGTACCTACAGCAGATTTGAAACTGCCACCAAAATCTATGCCCAAGTTGTCCAAAACATTACATCTCACAAACTGTTAATGTGTTCAAAAAATGGTTTTCGGAATGTTTCTTCATATCTATTTTAAAATGGTCAGGCAGAGAACATATAGTAGGTTACTTGTGGTAAATTGAATCCATGTATGTTGAAATTTCAAAAATTTGGCAAATATGTAAAGAAAATATTTAAACTCAAACTCCATATTGTGTTTTGTCACAAGCCAAAAGGAGCAAGTGAATATAAAGTTCTGAGCTTGTAAGAAAAAAGCAGGTAAATGCTAAAAATAATAAAACTGATAAAAAAGCCCCAGCAATGGAGATAAAACAAATATATTAAATAAACAACATAGGCTGCTTTGTGACAGTGAAAAGATGGGCTCAAACCAAAGATAATAAAAAATGCCTTGGGATAAAAGTCTGAAAGGTAATTTAAAATGTGAAGACGTGATGAGCTGAATTGTACTCACAACGTTGTTGTGTTCAGGCAGGTGGTTGTTGCTCAGCAGCTCATCCTCCTGAACCAGCGGGGAAGGTCTGGGAGCAGGATGGGGGGTGATGTCTGCAGGCAGGGAGCCGGGGCTTCCCATCCAACTGATAGAGTTGCCTGCATGGAGACAGTCTCATCACTGCTTGTGTGTGTGTGTGTGTGTGTGTGTGTGTGTGTGTGTGTGTGTGAGTGGGTGTGAACATATCTATTTGGCAGCTTTATTGTTTGAGCTGGCAGCAGCTTGATAAATCACTGAGCTTTATGGGAAGTGCATTGACGCATCGACCCAGGCTTTAGTGTTTGGACATACAGGCTCAGTGTGTATCGACAGCCTTATTGACAGCTGCTGTGCCTGAGTGACACCTGGAGGTCTTTACCCTAGGGCTCCCCTCTTCACACCTCATTCCTGCAGAAACCTACTGCTGCATATACAGACTGCAAGACTCTTATGAATGCTAAGGCTGTAACATTTGGCTGACATATAAATAGGTAGAGCCAGCAACCTAGACAGATTCAGCAGATATTGTGTTTTTTCATGTATTCCCTTTGACTTGTTCCGCAGAGCCCTTCTTTAAATTAATAAGATCTTTACATGCAGTCAGGCTCTAAGGAAAACACAATTATTTTAGGAACAAATCTGAGGTGGTGTAGGTGGAATAGTATGTTTTAAATTTTTGGGAAATGTGCTTATTCTCTTTCCTTCCAAGACTGACATGAGAAGATTGATACAAATCTCATCTCTGTGTTAAGTATGGAAAGATCCTGGAGTCGAGATGAGGTTAGCATAGCTTAGCATGAGGACTGGAACTAGGGGGAAACAGCTACATTGGCTCTGTCCATAGTTCAAACACACCTATCAACAGCCCTAAACCTCACAAATTAAGTGTTAACATGTGTGTTATCACAAATTAAAGGGGCATTATGTAGTTTTCAGTGGCCACTAGCGGTGCAGTGTTAAGACTGCAATCAGGATGTGCTCGTACGCATGCTCACTTGAACTCATGAGCGAGCATAATCCGAAACACAACCGCTTTATGTAGAGATCCCGCAATCAACACGGAACACTGGCATGCCAGCTGTGGTTTCATACATAAATGTTCAGGCTCTGTTACTTCAGCTGTGGTGTTGATGGAGTAATCGGACAGAATCTTTGGAGCGCACACTGGGCTACATCCCAACCCGGTGTCCTCACATTTATAGCAGAATAGAGGCTGTTACAAGCAACAGAGCAAACAGGCATGGGCTTCATTTGTGAATGAAGTTCGAGCCCATTGAAAAAAGGAAGTAAAATTTTGATTTATTAATAAATGATTAATTGAAAAACTACATATAGCCCCTTTAAGCAAATATACATATAGTACAATAGATGGGTTTCTGTGCAACGTCATCACAGAGATGCGCAAACTGAAAATACTGTAGCCTCTCAGACCAGAGGATGCTGGATCATACAGGCTATGGATATACGCTATTTAAATATAATAAAAAACAAAGCAGGTCCCTCCCGACATTTTAACTGATTGTGTATTCATAACAGCAGCAATGAGTATGATTTTTACAGTACATAACATTTCTTAATGTCACTGACTTTTGAACTAATGTTACTGTATTCAACATGCATTTCTAAGAGAAGTATTAAGTGCTTTTACAAAACACCAAACGTTGATTGAACGACACTCTCTCCTGCCGAGTTTCTTTCTGCAGGCTAAGTTTCACGTTTCTTAGCAGATGCTTCAATACAAAATTGTTTGCTGTTGAAAGGTCGCTGGTCTCACGGTGTTTACAGAAACGATGTTCTTTGCATCTCTTAGTGTGACATAGCTAAGTTAGGCCTAATGGCAGGAGATACTAGGGATGAGCGAGTACAGCATTATCCTTATCTGTATCTGTTAACCATATGAATTATCTGTATCTGTATCCGTACTCAGACTGGGCTAGCCCGGAAGTGGGCGGGGTTTAACAGTATGTTATTAAGCATGCAATTTATATGGGTTGATCAGATTGTTATATTATGCTGATTAGAAACTATTTCATGACAGCATCAGCATTGAGCTTCAGATCAATGGTTTGATCACTAACAAACAAACTATATACAGAACAAGTTTTGCAACAATGAATACAACACATGCGGTTGCAATTATGAAGTAAAATGTAATGAACAAGAGTTTTCATACTCAACATAACTTTCTTTCTCTGTTTATTTAGGTTAGTATAGCTTTCTAAGGCTACAGAGACTGTAGTCATGTTCCTCCCACCTTTTGCGATGTGGGAGGAACCTGCACTACGAAGCGAGTTCAACAAACCCAGGATATTTTTTCGTTATCTGGCTTCACTAACCCTAACAACTGCGGTTGGGATAAGCGGCACCACGAAGCTGCTTATCAACTCGGTAAATTAACCCAGAGTTTCCCGATCCAGCCGGGAGCTCGTTCACATAAAAGTGGCGGTGTTAGCAGCAGATGACCAAACAGACATGAACAGGTCCACTGTCAGCAGAGCGTCATATTTTACCATCGAGGATTAAACTGTAACACTACAGAAATACGACAGTAGCACAGCTGAAACTGACACATGCAGGGAGACAGAAAATCACAGACAGTGTGAATGTCTAAATGAACAGTAGTCTATAATAATGCGTTGATAAAAAAAGATCAGCCTTATTCTTTTTGCTCGGCCACTTCAAAAATGAGATTAATTTATTTAACACACTCAAAAGTGTTCCAAACATTGTTCTAAATTAACTTCATAAAGCAATGAATCGGAAAAATCCCTTCATGCCATAAAATGTGCTCAAATAATGTTTGAAAGACTGAATTGGGACATTTAGGCTGCTGAAAACTCACCGGAGGGAACATGACTACAGTCTCTGTAGTCGGCCTTAGAAAGCTATACTAACCTAAATAGACAGACTACTTCATATTAAAATTTAGTATTTCAATATCCCTACCAAACTGCTCATAATATTCAGCCTCACATAAGAAAAATAAAATCCATTTATTTTAACAGCTGCGTCAGGCTGTGTGAAACGGACTGGGAGAAAATAAAAAATATTAAAGACATTTAAAGGCAGTAAGTAGGCTGATCCTGCTGTACTGTAAAAACCTGTAGGCAACATTAGCCTGAGGCTTTTAATCAGTCTCTGTAGGATCGCCATAGTCAAGAGTTTCTCCACATCACCGCTGCAAACATATATACATATAGCCTGCCTATTGGCTAAAACAGTCTGTGGGATTTCCTACAGATGGTGATGTCATTTTCCAGAGAGCTGATTGGTCAGTAGGCAGCATTTTCACAGAGTTAATCTCTTTTCTGGAACATAACTGCTCGGAGCAGGTTAACCATTCATAAAAAAATTTAAAGTTAATAAAAGAAAGTTATGTTGAGTATGAAAGCTCTTGTTCATTACATTTTACTTCATAATTGCAACAGGATGTGTTGTATTCATTGTTGCAAAACTTGTTCTGTATATAGTTCGTTTGTTATCGTGATCAAAACCATTGATCTGAAGCTCAATGCTGATGCTGTCATGTAAATAGTTTTCTAATCAGCAATAAATATAACAATTTCTGATCAACCCATATAAATTGCATGCTTAAAATAACATACCATTAAAGTCCCGCCCATTTCAAGACAACCCGACCCATTTCCGGGTTAAATCCCGCCCACTTTCAGGATAGGCCCCGCCCAATCCGAGTACGGATACAGATACAGATAATTCATATGGTTAACAGATACAGATACAGATACAGATACAGATAATGCTGTACCTCTCTCCCTTTCTTTGGCTTTTTGGCAAGCAGCTGACTTGAACAACATAAGTTCCGGAGTTGCTGACCAGCAGCTCGGTCGCACATGTGAAATGAAAAAGCGTCCCTAGGCAAATGAAACAGGGAAATACTCACGCTGTAGCAACTGCTTTATTGTGAGCATGTGAAACAGTTGCTTCATAATCAAATTGTTGAAGAGGGGGGAAAAATTCTTCCAACGAGGGATTGAAAATGCAACCTTCTAGGTGAGAATCCTGCACTTTACCAACTGAGCTAACCAAAAACTATTAGATTTAGTTTAAATATTGTGCTTCATATTCTCACCCACCATCTAATGGATCAAAAAATGCTCCAATGCAAATCTTGTTTTTGTGGTGATACTGTGCTATAATGGTGCACACTCCCAAAAAAATGAGCAATAATACAATTATTAAAATCAAACTGACACACTATGAACCAAGGGCTTTGTTGGCCACTGGGGGTCTGGGGCAGTGGTCCACTTTGGCCAGGTAACCCAGCTTGGCAATAACATGAGAGACGTTTTATGCAGCCAACACATCTACTACTAATACTACTGAACATGAGATCTGGTTCAGCTCAGATAAATTACTGCACTGACCAACTAGACTATATAAAAAGAGCCACATTGGAAACATGCAAATAGACTGTAGACTCACGCAGGCAGCTGTTGTGGGTGAACATGCGCTGCAGTCTCAGGCAGTCTTGCCACTGGTTGCCACTGCCCTCACAGTTGCACCACAGTGACACGTCTGCAGAGCTGTTACTGATGTAGTTGGGTGTCATCATGGTACCTACGGGTCAGAGAGGTGAAAGTTGGCAAATAGACTTTTACTTTGATTTTAATTCTTGTATTTTTTTTTTTTACAGTTATTCAGAAATGTAAACACAATTGTCATAAACAAATTAGGCCATGGCCAAAAAGACTGGAAGCCTCTACTGGCTTCTACACTGCATTTCACTTTGATTTGTGAGGAAATCAGTTAAATTACATTATGGCATGAAACAGAGAGAGGATACTGTTCTTTTACTTCAAACACAGCTGAAGAATACCCATAGAAAAACTTGATGTAGATCCTCTGACATTTCCAAAGAGAGTTGAATGGACATTTTGAAGTCTGGAGTTGGTCTTTTTCTGCTTAATGCCATCTTGGCCATTTTTTGAGCCAGACAGACCAAATGTTGACAATATGTTGAACTAGCAAACACCATAGCTGAGTGTGACACACCAAACATTAACACTTTTAAGTCACTTCAACTGTTCAACTTTCTTTCAAAGAAGGATAAGTGAAAATCAATACTACTCTCATGTCTGAAACAGAACTACACATTCTCATTCCTGACTCGTCACATATTGTCGCTTGGTCAAGGCCCTTTTAGCGTCACTCGTTAACTCCCTGTGTACCCCTTTAGCATCATTTTTTGACTCTTCAGACTTCATCGTCAACGCTTAGCAACAATAAATATGCAACTTGCGGTTACACTTTCACAATCAAACGCTAGCGTTTGAAACTGCACATTTTTAAAGTTGTGAAAGTTGATGTGAAGATGCCATTTGGTGAGGTTTAGGCACAACAACTACTTGGTTAAGGTTAGGAAAACATCATGGTTTGGGTTAAAATAACTACGTACGTCAGTTAACACACTGTTAACAAACGTCACTTGTGTAACTACGCTCTCCTGGTTCAAAGTCTGGGTTCTGACCCTCCATCCACCCCAACCACCTTCCTTCTTCCTATCTGTTATTCCTATAGCATCTGTATGATGCTATAGGATTATTATAGAATATTTGTATATTTTTGCTCATGTTTGCATTAAACACAGTAGATTAATTGTGTTGATGTTTTATTTTGAAATGTGTGCATTATTAGCTCTGTTTTAGAGTCTTAGGGCAACTTACTGCTGTTGTGTCTACTGTGTTGCTGTCACTCAAGATGACAATATTAGGTTTTAGCTAAATATCTTTGTCTTTTTTCTTAATTTCAGTCCCTCTCTTTAAGCTAGCCAGCATGCCCTTGTCTTGATGTGTCTTACAGCAACAAATATTATAGATGAACTGATAGCATGGGTTTCCATGTATGGAAGTTTATTAATGACAAGAATAAATTGGGGAAATGTGTAACAAATCAATCTTTAATGAGTTTGTCAGTCTAAATACTAAATTCACAACTTCCATGAACTATTTTAACATACTGAGCAGCTGGTTGGAGAGAAGTTGATGAAGTTCAGCTCCAATTAAATACTATCCATTACTGGCCAGGTGTGGCTACACGTTTTGACAAATAAATGCAGGTCTCAAATGGTTTTTGGGATGTATAAAACCTCTTAACTTTTGTCCCAAAAATTGTCCCAAATATAGGCAGATTGAGTTTTGTGACTGAAACAGATAAAATCCCAGACTAATAATTTTAATAAAAAGTTTTACATTATTATTATTATCAAGATCAAAGGATCATAAGATCAAAGAAATTGGTAAAAAAAAAAATAGGTGGAGGAGAAAGAGGGGAAGAACGTTAACTGTGGAATGTAGTCTGTTAAACAGATGGCATGGGGTTAGCCTGCTGGATGTGTGGGGAGGGCGTTCCAGAGGAAGGGTGCTGCAAGGGAAAAGGCCCTGTCAACTCAGGACCATCGCTTTGTCCTGATGGTTTCAACATGCTGACCGTGACCTAGGCAACATGTGGGCAGGGGAGGAGGTTCAGAAAGGTAGGGGTGGGCCGGGTTGTTTAAGGTTTTGTAGGTGATGAATAGAAGTTTAAAATGGATCATGTATTTAACCAGGAGCCAGTGGAGGCTGTGCATCGATGGGCGATCTCTGCAACGAGTCGAACTGAGCATGCTGGCAGCGAACTTCTGGACGTATTGAAGATTTTGTTAGGTGAACTGTAGAGGATGCTGTTACAGTAGTCTGGACATCTGGAAGCAATGAGGGCATGTATGAGTATTTCTGCAGCAGGAAAAGTCAAGGAGGGTCGGAGGTTCTTGAGGTGGAAATTTCTGTGACTTGGTTGACATGGGGCAGGAAGGAGAGAGTGGGGTCAAAGATGATTCCAAGATTGAAATCCTGGGTTGACAGGGTGACAATGGAGCCATCGATGTTGAGTTAAAGGGTCTGGGTGGAGCTGGTGAGGGTGTTTAGAGCTGATGATGAGGATTTCAGTAGATTTAGATATTGCTTGTCCGCCAAAAAATATTTTAGTATTTCATATTCAAGGTTCTTATAAAAAAGGATTCTCAGAAATGTTGCTTTTAATAATGTCCAAATTACTGCTTTTTTAAAAAAGTTTTTATATTAGCCCAATTTTCCATAAATTGAAAAAACACCAATAACTTTTGATTTCAAAAATTTCAAGAACCATTAATCCTTTCCAGTTATGTTCTGTCAGATGCAGTATTTAATGTGATCCACACCTCAACTCTCATTAGTGTTAAAACTCTGCTACATTATTTTACACAGTAAGACAATTTGGAGTTGATAGCTAAGTAGTTTAGTAGCGAAGCCATAGATGTATTAGTCTAGACTTACTAGTTTGATAATTTGATGATGCGTGAAAGATATAATTTCCATACACCTATTTACTGATTGGTATTTTACAGCATGAAGAAAAAATGTAATCCACATTTCAAATGGCCCTGAATTTCAGGAAACTCTGTATTATGATTTTCAAAATGTCCCCCCACTTGCCCCTGCAGCCCGTACCGATGAGTCCAGCGTAGGCTCGGAGGCACAGGCCTGCTGAATCTTTCAGACAACCGCTGGCCGTCAGTGGAGATGGCTGGCAGTTGTTAAGGAAATCAGCCAGTCTGGACCTGGCAGCAACACAAACAACAACTCAACATCAAACACAAGAAGTGGGCAGAATATCTGGATGTATATGTTCGGGTTTTAAGTCCAATACCAGTGTTTTTAAAAAATATAGCATTAACACGTTTCACTACTTGTAAATGTTGCCTTTTCCCTTTCCTCTCATTATTACTTTTTTGTTGATACTTTTTGCTTTTGTACTCAGTGTTAAATGTTAAATATCCTTTATCCGTATCAAGTATCACTATTTCCACAATTAAACATTTCAGAGTGTAAAGCCTAAAAACCAGCAATTAAACCTCCATGAAAAAATGATTTACTATATTTAAGTAAATAAATCATTATCATCAGATCACATCATCACAAAGGCCCAGTCACACCAGGATTTAAAATAGTTTTGGTGAAATTGCTTCCTCATATCAGTGGACTAACACAGAGTGAGATATTGAAAAAGGGAGACACAAAGAGTTTAAGATCAAGTTTGGTGATGGGAGAGGTGTTTATTCTACAAAGAAAGTGAAGATTCCAGCCATGATTGTGAAGCACTTTATTTATTGCAAGTGTTCATGGCACTCCATACTGACTGCTCAGTCACAATGAGGGTGAAGGTGGAGCAATGGCCTCTTGGAAAGACACTGTCAAACCCTCACTGCAATCCTGATGAAAGTGAAGAGAGACGACGGATGTGACTGGAAGACCGCCGTAGACTGGGCACTGATGCAAAGCTCTAAAAACTTATCAAGTGCTCAAGGACATGAAAAGCATGCTAAAAACTGATACTAGTACTCAAGGTTCCATCCAGACGGAAGAAACTGAAAATCATTGCACAAAGGGTGGGAGTCATCAATTAAAATAGAGGTAGCTATTCTCTGTAGCTGTCCAGTGTAAAGAGAGGCTGGGAAAGGCTGTGGCTCCCCAATCAGCTGACCGGACTATTTAACTCTTTGGTTTAAGGAATTTCTGTCTTGTAACAATGTGTAGCAAAACCATGACACCAAGGAAAAGGACAGGATTGATTCCCTAAAAGCACAACACGGTCATTATGTTTCGGTCAATATGAAAGTATGATATGAGTTTCCTTAAACATTACAATTGCTGTTGACCCTTTTTGCACACAGCTACACAGGCTTCAAATTTGCATCAATGATGGTCCCCAGGTATTTATAAGATTTCAAATAGTCAATGGTCTGACCATTAATTAAAGTGTCTTAAGCTCATGTGAGTTTTCCAACTAAATCAATGAGCATATCTTTAGTTTAATCATGTTTCGTGAGGTAAGAGTCCTTCACCACTGTACAAACTGATCAATCAGTGTGTGTTGTGTGTGTGTGTGTGTGTATTAATTACTGTTAGGAAACACTGTGGATAATCAAGTAGCCACTGACGATAAAATGTTCAATTTCTTAGCTAAAATCACATTAGTCCTAATATTTTTCAAGTCAACACAATTTTGTTTATATCAATATAGACACCGGCTGTACTGTATACAAGCTATGCCACTTAACATTGTTATTAATTCTACAATAAATATGTAATCAAATTGTCCCATATAATGCAAGTTTAGAGCCATTTTACATTTGATAATTAACTAAGAGTAGCCGCAAATATTTGTCTGAGCTTCATGTCTAACCTGCAGAGGTCATCTCGGCGGCAGAAGCTTTGCTGGTGGAGGCAGTTAGGTTGCAGACCCTCCATCTCCTGGTAGGAGCAGGAGGGTACGATGGTTTTCCTCCTCCTCTCACCACACAGGGTGTTGGTGCAAGGGCAGAACAGAACACCCAGGCTGTACTCCTCAGGCACCCGCTCTAGGAAGCGGCGCAGGGCTCGGTGGCACTTGTGCTGGTTGCATCGGTTGGTCCCGGGTACCCGCTTGGTGCAGGCCAGGACATACTCTGATCGCAGAGAACCACACTTTTCGTACAGGCCACAGTCTTGTGCTGCCTTAAGGCACTGGTTCTCATCATCCAATTGCATGAAAGATGAGGCTGAGGGAGGTGAGGAAAAGTCAAATTAGCCAAAAGTTGTTAAGACGGAAAAAGAAGTGCCAAGTCTAATACAATATAGAAATTAAAACTATTAGTTTTTAAACTGTCAGTTGCAGCAGGAATTGTGGACTATGGTGATATATGTTCCGCCTTTCTGGCAATACACCCACATAGTCAGAGTTCCAAAACTTTTATTCCTATTGGTTTGATTTTGGAAATATTTGATGTAGAATTACCCTGCATTCATATGGTGTCAAAATAATCAGAAAAATTTGTTCCCGGCTAGGAGAATTCACTTATTGCCCGGAGGCAAACAACCACTTGGAAAATAAGTGAGAATTTTGATACAAGACTTACTAAGTCCTATTACAGAGAAACATGGCAAAAAAAGTAAACGTTTTTTTTATTAATTTATGAAGTGAATATACATTTTTACTCACATGTGTTTTGTAATAATGGTATCCTATTAGGCTGTAACTGTAGCTGCTGTCAACGTAAAGTGACCTAGATTAGTTATTTATTAGCATTAACTCTGATAACAGGTCAGGTAAAGCAATATTTTGTGGTTTTAGGGACTGTCCTGTGGCCTGTGATACGAAGGGAGTTCAACCTACTGAGAATTAACTCAGGGCTGTTCAGTCTGTCTTGTCATCCTGTTTCCCACTCTGCCTGCCTGTGTGTCTGTTCTGCCCGAATAGCCCCTCATGTCTCTCACCTGTGCACTCCCTCCTAGCTTGTTTGCCCTGTTATTTAAGTCCTGAGTTCTGTTCTGTCTTTGTTGCACTCTCGTTGTAAGTTGAGTTGTGCCTCTTTTGGTGTTCTTTGGATTACTCTGCTCTGTTTAAACATATTAGACTGTTTATGGATTTAGTTAAATTTCTTGAAATGCTGCCTTGTCAGGACAAATGATCATACTTCTCCAAGCTTTAGTCTTCAGTGGGGCACCAGGCAGGGTTGCCCACTCTCTCCTTCGCTATTTGCCATTTATAGAACCACTAGCCACTACAGTCTGAATATTAAATATCTGGGTGTCAATATTTCCTCCAGGCTGTCAGAACTTTCATGGCTAAACCTCACACCTACAATAGAGGATGACCATTCATGGGAAGAGTCGCCACCAAAAATGGAAAAATATTTTTTTTCATTATTTCCAACAGACTATAATAAATCTCAAATGGATCAATCAAAGCTAGCTGGACCCCTCATGGATGGATATAGAACAAACATTCTGTAAGGAAATTAAAGTTTTCAATATGCCATTCATCAGCTCCCACTTGCCAGGCAGCCTGGTGGGAATTTCTCAAAATATCTAGGTTTTCACCTATCCCATGCAGACTCGCTCCAATCTGGAACAATTCAGACATCCTCCAAAATAAGAAAACCCCAAAAAAATTCACCATTGTGCTATGATAAAGGGATAAGACATCTAGAGCATGTAATACAGGGTAGTGATTTTATTCTATTCCAGGATCTAGTGGCACAATTTGGAATTACCCAAAATACATTTCTTGAATACCAACAGTTTAAATCCAACAAAATGGACTTAGATTTACCTCCAGTGATAACAGACTTTATCAACAGACTATTATCAAAGATAAACATGTATTGTTGAAAACAAATGCTTCAATCTCGCTCCCTTTTTTTAAAGTGAGAAACACTTCTATAAACACTTTTAGAATGAATAAAAATCCAAATTTAAAACTCATAAGGTATAAATTAGAACACACTATACAGGACAAAGGATGTATAGAGTGGGTCTTATGCAGTCAGACATTTACATCATACATGTGACATGTGTGCAATTGTGAAGAAAGAATTTCCCCTCGGGGATCAATAAAGTATTTCTGATTCTGATCATAGTTACATGCATGCTATGTGCATCTGTCCAGAAGTTTTGGCAGAAGATGTGTGAACACATATGAATTTGGCTAAGGTCCCAGTCCCACTCCGTCCCAGTTTGTCCATCACTCTGCGTGCTGGGGGATCTAAGTGACACTAGTATAGAGGTTGACGCATCTGAAATGCTTCTCACTGCCTTATGCATCGCCAAGGTATCACCCAATATAGGAATCTCCTGTTAGACCACATTAGCATGGAGAGAATGTCTGCTTCCTCTTGGCCTGGGCTAGGTGGCCTTGCTTCCGTGGTGTGGGGGGGTTGTGGGACCTATGGGCCATGGGGCCACGCGATCCTCGGGCAGGGTCCCTGCTAAGGGTGGACCGATGATGAGTCTCGACGATTATCGTGGCCGGTATTCAGCATTTGTCTAGTAATCTGCATCGGCCATTTTAAAAACAGATAGCTGATATAATTATTTAATTATAAATAAATCCTCACCCAGAATCCTCCCTCTTTGGATTGGACGTGGATTGTATTTGGATTGGACGTGCTGACGTACTGCGGTAAGCGTGTTGACTCATTTCCGTTTCCGGTGCTTGTGTGTTGGTAGCCTGTTTGCTGCTCTCGCTAAATACCAGATAAAATTGTTAGATTATCATTACAGCGGCCAATTGTCCGCTAAACACTTATTCTTACAGTAAGTTTACCTAAGCACTCACAGTTCTTTCCATCTTTAGTGACTGCTGTTCGATCTCATAGTTGTTCAAAAGTTTTGGTAGCCAGCAGCTACCGTACTTTAACTTAGCCGTTAGCGACTTTAGCATAGCAGCTAACGATGGCTTCTCCTTCTCCATCTCTCTCTCCTGCTTTCTCCTGCTCGGTGTGTCAGATGTTCAGTTACTCCTCTGCCTCCTTTAGCGGTAATGAGTGCGTGTAACAAGTGTAGTTTATTTTTTTTAGACATGGAGGCGAGGCTCAGTGAGTTAGAAGTCCGGCTCCGCACCTTGGTAGCTCAGCCTACTGTAGCTAGCCAGTCCCGGTAGTCGGTCGCGGACCGACCTGAGTTAGCCTCTGGTAGCCGTTCCCGGCATTTCCTGAGCAGCCAGGAAAGGGTGGCTGGGTGACTGTCGAGGAAGAAATAGTCAGTAAGCATTCAAAGCCCTCAGGACATCACCATTAAGCTTCCCGTTTCTAATAGATTTTCCCCACTCAGCGACACACCAGCTGAGAAACCAACTCTGATAATTGGCAGCTCCATTTTGCGAAGCGTGAAGTTAAGCGAAACCAGCGACCATAGTCAAATGCATCCCAGGGGCCAGAGCGGGCGACATCGAGTCCTATTTGAAACTGCTGGCTAAGGATAAGCGTAAATACAGTAAGATTGTTATTCACGTCGGTGTAATGACTCCGGTTACGTAGTCGGAGGTCACTAAGATTAATGTTGAGTCGGTGTGTTCATACGCCAAAAACAATGTCGGACACCGTAGTTTTCTCTGGACCCCTGCCCAATCTGACCAGTGATGACATGTATAGCCGCGTAGTCGTCATTCGCCGCTGGTTATCGAGGTGGTGTCCAACCAGCGATGTGGGCTTTGTAGATCATTGGCAGACTTTCTGGGGAAGACCTGGTCTGATTGGAGGCGGCATCCATCCCTCTTGGGAAGGAGCAGCTCTCATTTCTAGAAATCTGGCCAACTTTATTAGCGGACCAAATCCATGACAACCCAGAGTTGAGACCAGGAGGCAGAGTCAGCAGTCTAACACACTTCTCTGCCCTTCTAATTCAGCAGTTACCCACCCAAAACCCTACGCGGAGTCAGCAGTTTAACACACTTCTCTGCTCCTCCGTTCCAGGAGTTACTTAGTGAAAACCCTATAGTGGCGGTGTCTGTCCCCGACCATTGAAATTATTTAAATCAAAGGTAAACAGAAGAGGAGCTGTGCATAAAAACCTCATAAAAATTAAAACCACAAGAGCAATAGTGCAAGCGAATGGGAGAGTAAAATGTGGACTCTTAAACATCAGATCTCTCTCTTCTAAAGGTGTACTAGTAAATGAATTAATATCAGATTATGAAATTGATTTATTCTGTCTTACTGAAACCTGGCTGGGTGATGGAGAATATGTAAGCCTAAATGAATCCACCCCTCCCAGTCATATGAATACTCACATTCCTCGAAGCACAGGCCGAGGAGGTGGAGTTGCAGACTATCTTTGACTCTAGCCTAGTAATCAGCTCTAAACCTAAACTAAATTATAACTCATTTGAAAGCCTTGTCCTGAGTCTTTCACACCCAAGCTGGAAATCACTGCAACCAATTCTATTTGTTGTAGTGTACCGAGCACCTGGGCGTACTCTGAATTCTTATCTGAATTTGCAGAGTTTTTTGTCAACTTTAGTCCTTAAAGCGGACAAAGTTATTATTGTAGGGGATTTTAATATTCATGTGGACGTTGAGAATGACAGCTTTAGTACTGCATTTATCTCTGTATTAGATTCAATTGGCTTCTCTCAGAGTGTTCATGAACCGACTCACTGTTTTAATCACACCCTCGACCTTGTTCTGGTATATGGTATCGAGAATTGAACAATTAATAGTGTTCCCACAGAATCCCTCTTTATCTGACCACTGTTTGATAACTTTTGAGCTTGTACTGCTGAACTACCCTCCATTGGGCAAAAATTTCTATACAAGATGTCTGTCTGATAGTGCTATAGCTAAATTTAAGGATCGCGATCCCATCGGCTCTAAGTTCACTATCAGGTATCAAATTAACAGAGGGACTCTTCTGCAATTTCAGTCCCTCCCAAGTTCGATCATCTTGTTGATAGTGCTGCAGGCTACGCTGCGAACAACACTTCGACTCTGTAGCCCCTCTACAAAAGAAAATACTAAAACAAAGGCGGTTAGCTCCATGGTATAATACTGAAACTTCGCAAAATTAAAGAAAATATCACAGAAACTTCGAGAGGAATTGGCGTTCCACCAAACTGGAAAATTCTCGTTTAATTTGGCAAGATAGTCTTAAAACTTATAGGAAGGCCCTCCGTAATGCCAAAACAGCGTACTACTGCGTCATTAATAGAGGAAAATAGGAACAACCCCAGGTTTCTTTTCAGCACTGTAGCCAGGCTGACAGAAAGTCACAGCTCTATTGAGCAAAGTATTCCCATAGCTCTCAGTAGTTATGACTTCATGAGCTTCTTTAATGATAAAATCCTAGCTATTAGAAACAAAATCCACCAAGACCTGCCCTCAACTGGCACCGACTTAAGTCTATACTCAGGAACTTTGGGAACAGCTGTAGAGACCAGTTATATGTTTGGACTGCTTTGCTTCCCTCAATCTTTATCAACTAACTTCAATAATTTCTTCATCTAAACCATCTACCTGCCTCTTAGACCCCATCCCGACTAGGCTGCTAAAGAAGTTTTGCCCTTGGTTGGCACTTCTCTGCTGGATGTGATCAATTTGTCTTTATCAACAGGCTACGTGCCACAGTACTTTAAAGTAGCTGTAATTAAACCTCTTCTGAAAAAGCCCAACCTGGATCCAGATGTTTTAGCCAACTATAGACCTATATCTAACCTTCCATTTATCTCTAAGGTCCTGGAGAAAGCAGTAGCCAAACAGCTGTGTGACTTTCTACATAGCAATAGTTTATTTGAGGATTTTCAGTCAGGATTTCGAGCTCATCATAGCACAGAGACAGCACTGGTGAAAATTACTAGTGATCTCCTGACTGCATCAGACAAAGGACTTGTCTCTGTATTGGTTTTATTAGATCTTAGTGCTGCATTTGATACCATTGACCATCAGATCCTATTACAGAGACTGGAACATTTCATTGGCATCAAAGGAACCGCTCTAAGCTGGTTTAAGTCCTATTTATCAGATCGATTTCAGTTTGTACATGTTAACGATGAGTCCTCCATGCATACCAAAGTTAGTCATGGAGTTCCACAAGGATCTGTGCTCGGACCAATCCTCTTCACTTTATATATGCTTCCCTTAGGCAATATTATCAGGAAACACTCCATAAACTTTCATTGTTATGCAGATGATACTCAGTTATATCTATCGATCAAGCCAGATGAAACCCATCAGTTAGCTAAGCTTCAAATGTGTCTTCAGGATGTTAAAACCTGGATGACCTGCAATTTTCTAATGTTAAACTCAGATAAAAGCGGAAGTTGTTGTTCTAGGCCCTAGGCACCTTAGTGGCGCATTATCTAAAGATATAGTTTCCCTGGATGGCATCGCCCTGGCCTCCAGCACCACTGTGAGAAATCTTGGAGTTATCTTTGATCAGGACATGTGGTTTAATTCTCACATTAAGCAAATTTCAAGGACAGCTTTTTTCACCTACGTAATATTGCAAAAATCAGGAACATCCTGTCTAAAAATGATGCAGAAAAACTAGTCCATGCATTTGTTACTTCTAGACTGGATTACTGCAATTCCCTATTATCAGGCTCTTGAAAAAGTCCATTAAGACTCTTCAGCTGATCCAGAATGCTGCAGCACGTGTTCTGACAGGAACCAGTAAAGAGATCATATCTCTCCTGTCTTAGCTTCTCTGCATTGGCTTCCTGTAAAATCCAGAATAGATTTTAAAATCCTTCTTCTCACATACAAAGCACTTAATGGTCAGGCACCATCTTATCTTAAAGAGCTCATAGTACCTTACTACCCCACCAGAGCACTGCGCTCCCAGAATGCAGGATTACTTGTGGTTCCTAGAGTCTCCAAAAGTAGAATGGGAGCCAGAGCGTTCAGTTATCAGGCTCCTCTCCTGTGGAACCAGGTTCCAGTTTGGGTTCGGGAGGCAGACACCGTCTCTACATTTAAGAGTAGGCTTAAGACTTTCCTTTTTGATAAAGCTTATAGTTAGGGCTGGCTCGGGTGAGTCCTGAACCATCCCTTAGTTATGCTGCTATAGGCTAGACTGCCGGGGGATTTCCCATGATGCACTGAGCTCCTCTCTCCTCTTCTCTCTTTCTCTCTGAGTGCAACCTCATCCCATTAATGCATGTTACTAACTTCGATTTTTCTCCCTCTCCCGTGGTCGTGTGCTTCCCCCTCCTGTCCTCCCCCCTCCCCTCACTTCCTGCGGGTGTTGCTGGCTCTGGAGCTGTGGAGTCTGGACCTGTTGTTGGGAGTCTCCTGCTGCCCCGATGTTCCTGCTTCGGCGCCCTCTGCTGCAGTTGCAACTGCTATTACTAGTCCTATTGCTATTATTACTGTTATAATTAATATCACTAAACATTACTACAAATATCTGTACCATTTTTCATTCAGTCTATAGCACCATTACCTTTATTGTCTGTACCTCTATGTGTATACTGTGTAGGTTGCCTCCCTCTGCTCTCTCTCTCCTGCTCTCTCTCTCTCTTGCTCTCTCCTCTCTCTCTCCCCTCACCCCAACCCGGTCAGAGGCAGATGGCCGCCCACCCTGAGCCATGGTTCTGCTTTCGAGGGTTTCTGCCTCTTAAAGGAAGTTTTTCCTTGCCTCTGTCAGCCTAGTGCTTGCTCTTGGTGGGAATTGTTGGGCTTCTGTAAATAACTTCAGAGTGCGGTCTAGACCTGCTCTTTATGAAAAGCTGTGAGATAACTGTTGTTGTGATTTGGCTATATAAATAAAATTGAATTGAAT